>PVIA01002462.1:5549-209349 GCA_004024845.1 Tonatia bakeri | reverse complement strand
TATGAAAACAAGAAAGGTCTTGAATTAATGGCCACAAAATGGAAGGATCTCAAACTAATTGTGCTAAGTGAAAGAAGTCAGACAAAAAAAAAAGTCTATACTGCACGATTCAGCTTTTAGAAAACACAAACTATAGCGACAGAAAGCAGATCAATAGTTTCTGGGGGTCTGCAAGGGCTACGAAAGGGCAGCAGGGAGCAGTTGCAACGGAGACGAGGAAACGTTTAGGGGTGATGGACAAGCTCATTCTCTTAATCGTGGTGATAGGTACCTAGGACAACAGTTACCAAGTTTCACACTTTATACGTGTGCAAGTTTACTGTATGTGAATTGCACTTCAATAAACCTGTTTTTAAAAAACCATGCAAATAAATGACTACCCTGGATTAACTAGGAGTGGGGAGGATGCTGATTGTGTAAGGCCGGAGGAACCCGGCGACAAAGACTAAGCTAACATAAAAAGATATGTATGAAATGTTCACATGCATGAATTTATGCAAAACTGTAAATGCATAGCCACCCATGAAGAAAACATTTTCGATCCGTTTCGTTCTAACAGTGCCCAAGTGCGCTTCTCGCACCCCACACCGTCCTGAACGGCTGACAGGGCAGCAATGAGCACTTTGAGAGCAGCTTTTAGGAAGCAGGCGCCGTGCTCTACCTTTGCACACACGTTTCCTCGTTTTATCTTCCCAATGTGTGAGGTAGGCACCAATACTATCCCCCCATTTTCAGGGGAAGGCGGCTCCCAACTAGCCTGGATTTTTCTCAGTCTCTGACTTCCGCTTCCTTCCACCATCTGTGCCATGCTCGCAGCAAAACGTCAACGTTCACGGTTGCGGATCCCTGACAGAGACACACTGTGCGCCAGGGTGTAACAGGACCACCCCCAAGCAAGGCAGAACGCCATTCCTAGTGAAAAGGGTTAAAAGTAAAAAAATAGCACCTGGGCCGAAATATAAACTTAAGGATATTGTTGAATCGTCCAATGTCTATTTAATCATTATGCTAGCTACACATCCATTTTAAATCGTGTATGTCAAAACAGAAAGGCAATTTGAAGTATTCTTCCACTCTCTTACGGCCTGAAACAACCACATTCAAACTCTTCCCACACCAGAGCTATGTTGTGAGTGATCTGACGCCTCGCTGCTGCCAAGTGTCACCCCAGGACCAGTTTGGGAGTGCCCCAGGAGCTCATTAGAGATGCAGAGTCTCAGGCCCCGCTCTGACCCACCGAATCAGAATCTGCATTTGTGTAAAATCCCTGGACGATTTCTGTGCCCACGAGAATCTGGGAAGCACTGATCCAGCCCAGTGACCTGGAGCACATGACTGCCATCTTATCGAAATGAGCGGATCTCTCCCTCCAGGTGGGATCTCGAGCCACCAGTAACCGATCACACACCCTTCGTGACAGGACTCTTCTCCTCCATCCACAGGCAGGTATCCATGACCACCACGCACTCGCTGCTCACTGCTCTGTAATATCGCAATGGCTATTTGCAGCACCCGCAGATTACCGTTGTGAGTTTGTACTGAGAAGTATGGCCCAGCCTGGTTCTGTATCGTGCTCCCTTTCACACCGATCTCGTCAGGTGCCCCCTCCATGTGCGCCCCACTATCGCTGATCCCAAAGTTCCACATAGCAGTGAGGTTCCACCCTAGCTCTGCCTGGACAGTGTTACAACCACATCCCTCCCCTGACCCCGTCCGCAAATGATCAATCAGACCCTCCAAGGGTGGAACTGATTCCGCTACAGCCAGCTTGAATGACCGTTACACTTAACTTTGGCTGCACAGTAGAATATGTGGGGGCCACCCCAATGTCCAGGCCACACTCCAGACTGAATCGGTCAGATTCTCTAGGGGTGGAGCCTGCATGTCCATCATTGAAATACAGAATGAAACTCTCCAAACGATTCCAATTTACAGCCAAATGAACCACAAAAGCTGTTTATTATTCAAAATAAAATAAGGGTGAAATCATATGGGTCTTAACTTTTTGGCTGATGTATGATTTCACTCAAGTGTGGGTCATAAAACTGAAAGCAACAAATGAACAAACGAGAAAAATAAACAAAGTCTCACAGACACAGACAACAGTATGCTGATTACCAGAGGGGAGGGGGTGGGGAGTAGAGGGAAAAGAGGGTCAAATATATGGAAATGAAAGATAATATGACTTTGGGGGGTGGGCACACAGTGCCATATACAGATCATGTATCACAGAAATGCACACCTGAAACCTACATAATCACGTTAACCAATGTCACCCCAAAAAAATTTAATAAAAATAAATATATATAAAATCAAGGAATGAGCTCTCTGATATATGGAAGGACTTGAAAGTTAAGATGACTCCCTGAGGTGAGGGGGACCCCCAAAAATGGCCCGATCTTTGGATCTACACGATCCAGCACAAATAACACCCCTTTTTATTACAAAATCTTCTATTACAGAATCCTGAGCATGTGACTCTGTACCACAGCAACATCATGCTCAAGCATACCCTACGACCTTTTAGGTAAAATGTTCAAATTGAAACTATAAGTTATTACATCCAGACTATTACCCTACCAACCATACTCAAGCAGGCGTTACTTCTGCCAGACCCTGCCTATGACAGATAGTGGTATGCACCCAGAAAAATCTCAGGAATCAGCAAAGAAGATCTTATTCATTCTCTTTGGGGCATCAGGGAAGTATGGGAGACTTTTACTTCTTAATTCCTACCCGCCCTTTCTGTTGAGCGTGGTAACCACAAGCATATACTGTTGTGCTTTAATCATAAAAAGAAAACACAAGGTCACCTTGAGGCAACTGGGTTTTGGGTTTCCCTTCACACCCGCCTGTCACCTCGGCTTCATCTTCCTTGCCAACTCCTGAGCCGTGCTTCTGCCCCCAAACAAAATCCACACGATTCTCACCACTCTGCCACCTCCTCCTCTTCCTGCCTCCACATCTTGGAACACTTGGCAATTAAACTCACACCTCCATCCCTTAATCCCCACATGACTTACTGGCCACTGTCTCTTCTCTGGTCTAGACCTCCAGTGTGGCCTCTCAGGTTAAGACATTCTATGAACAGCCTCCTATCAGCATGTAAAGAATGAACATTTGAAACTTGGACTCTGTGCCAGTGATAAATATTTTTAGGCACGTTTTCTGCACTTTTCATTGGGACAATGTCTTCAGTTGGACCCAGCTTTTTGACTGGGTCGTCTGCAGTCCTTGACTTGGGGGATGATGACAGTGGCAATGGTACCAAAGAGCATAATCTTCAAAGCACCTGTGCAGTGCCACTGAGCACACTTGTTCATCCATTCATTTATTCATTCATTCGTTTACACACCTTCCTGGACCCTGTGCTCTGGGACTGGGATTTGCTACGTCCTCAGGCTACAAAGCTAAACCTCTATCCTCAAATTGTTTGCCAACTACCAAGGAAATCAGACAGCCAAGCCAACAATTATCCTGAAGGGTGATTCACAATGAGAGAAGAAAATGTACAATAAGCCCCATCAATTACTGGCTATACGGCCTTGGGAAATCTCAACCTCTCTGGGCGTCCTTGTCTGTAAAATAGAAACATTAAAAGCACCTGTCATTAAGGTTCAATGAGAACTAAGAGAGTAGTTATTTGTAAAGAGCTGTGAAGAGCGTTTGGTACCTGTAAGTGTTTGCTCAAGAAAATAGATACACTTATAACTGCCATGAACAGAACGGAGAAACCAGAAATAAAGCCGCGCAGTTAATTTTTGACAAGGGTGCAGAGGTAGTTCAATGGGGAAAGAAAGCTTGTCTTTGCAAGGAACGTCATTGGAACAGTTGGTCATTTTATATACACAAAAAGGCAGGCCTTGATTTATTGTTCACGCTAAACACACAACTTCACTCAGAGTGCACTGTAATCTAGTTGTGAGATTTAAAATTAGGGAACTTCTAGAGGAGAACTTTAGAGGGAAGAACTTCTAGAGGAAAGAAATCTTTATGACCTTGTTGCAGGCGATCGTTTCTTATAGATGACACAAAAAATAACATCAATGTCCCTATTTATACCGTGAATATGGCACGGCCTAACCCAAGTGCTGGCATATAGTTAGTGCCCCAAAAATGCCTATTGAATGAATGGTGCATTACAGAATGACTACAGTTTCCAACAAATAAAAGAGAGAAATATTTTCCACACAATACATGAAATTCATTATTCCCAATGCTGATAACCTACTCAGGTTCAAAGTTGCCATAAATCAATGGATAACAGATCCACATGGATTAGTTTAGGAGAAAAGATGATTGAATATGCCTGAAAATTTTACAGGTTGAATTCTAGAGAACAAACTGTCTTATGACAAATTCAAAAAAAATAAAATCATAAAAGAAAAACTGACAAACTGGACTTCATCAAATGTAAAAACTGCATTTGAAAGACTATAAAGACAGTGGGACGTGGGGGCAGGGGACGGGTTTGGGGGGACCAGGTGAAAAGACTAAGGGGTTGAGAAGTACAGACTAGCAACACTGTCCCTGGGATGTAAAGTACAGCATAGAAAACATAGTCAATGACATTGTAACAACTGTGTGTGGTGCCAGGTGGGTTTGTAAAGTGTATGATGGTCTAATCCCTACACTGTACACCTAAACTAATATAAAACAATATTGAATGTCAACTGTAATTGAAAAAAAATTTAAATTAAAAAAAGGCTATTAAGAGAACCAAAGATGAGCCACGGCTAAGAGAAAATGTTTGCAAAACACGCAGAGTGCAGGAATGACCTGAGAGAGACGTGGACAGCCCCAGGCTGGTATGCGGCAGTGTGACAAGCAAGGAACTTACACACGAGGCTTGTCTTGGGCACCGCAGATGGGGCTGCACCCACTGCCAAAACCTTAAGTTTACCCACAGGTTTTAACAGGGGTTAGTCATGTGTTCAGTCCACACAAGAAAGCACTATGCTCTCAAAGCTGTGGCCGCGAAAATGGCTCCTATTGTGAGAACAGTGGGTGGGACATAATTCCTAGGATGTGGAGGAGGAGGAGCCTCCAGGTATCGGGGTCCAGGTCTGGGGTCAACTGTCCGTCACGTCCTCAGAATGACGACCTTCATCATGTAGTGAAATGGATGGCAAATACACGCATTAACGATGCTCAACGTCATTAGTCACCAGGGCAACGCAAACCAAATAAAAACTACGTTGTGATCCCGGTAGACACCTATTAAAATAGCTTAAAATAAACACACTGATGATTTAAGTGCCAAGGACATGAAGCAGGGGCAACAGTCATGCACTGTGTGTGGGAAGGCGGAATGAACAGCGCAAGCATTTTGGAAGTTTGGAAGTTTAACACACTCGAACCATGTGACCCAGCGATCTATACGTCTGGTGTTTCCTCCAAGAAAAAATGACAATGTTTGACTGCATGAAACCCTGTATGCGAATGTGGTAGCAACTTGACTCAGAATTTCCAAACACTGTAAATTTATCCATCAGCTGGTGAAAGGATAAAGAGGCTACGGCCCTTCCGTACAACGGAATAAAAAGCAAAAAATAAAAATAACAAACTACTGATAGATCCAACAACCTGGAGAAATCCCAAAAGCATAATGTTACATGAACAGAGCCTGGTACGAAATGCCACATACTTCTTCTTATAGGATTCTGTGGATGTGACATTCTGGAAAAAGCAAAAGTCCAGGACAGAAACCGTATCAGGAGGCATCCACACTGGTGCCAAGGGGAGCAAAAGGGTCGACAGCAAATGGCTGGCAGAATGGGATTTTTACAGGTGGTAGAAACGTTCCTCATTGTGATTGTTGTCACGGCAACTACGTGATTGTAACACCTGTCCAAAGTCTTCGACCTGCAAAGGGGCTATACTACTGTACGCAAATTATGCCTCAATAGGACAGACAGAAGATACTTATGAAAGTAATAATATCCCCTTCTTGAAAAAAATTAAAACATGCTAAAAAGTAACACTCTCACTGTTCACACTTGGTGGGTGTGTTCTGTTTGGTTTTGCAACGGTTATATCACTGTATACATTTGGCAAAATAAGTAGACCTGTGTTTAAAAGGGTGAATTTTGCTGTCTATAAATTACAGTTCAATAAACCCAACTTTAAAATTTAAAAAAAAAGACTAGAAGCCACATCAAGTGGTGCAGCAACTGCATGGAGGGTCCGTGTTTCATTAAAAGCCAGATAGCTGCGTGTGGTCGGAAACACACGATTTAAGTCCCACCCTGCAGCCCACAGAGCCACGGACGTCTACAGATTTTTTTTTTACTTTGAAACGTATCGTATAGCTTTTTAAGAAACATAGTCTGACCTAATTGTGTCATCCTGACTCCAGCATCAGCATTCACAGAGCAGGGTGGAATAGCCAAGCAGGGAATGAGAAAGTTAGGAAAATCGGCCAATATTTTACTGGGATTATCAAAGAAGAAAAAGCTGTCTGCGGGTGTCAGAGGGGCTTCCGGGAAGAGATGAAGCTTGAGCTGGGTGTCGCAGGATAAGTCGAAGCTGAGTATTTTTATTTGGAGGACATTCTGGGAGTATGATCTGAAACTCACAACACAGAATATATATTCCATCCCCACTCTGTGTTACTATTAGGGCGAGGTTCCCCAGCCTCACCATGGCTGGCATCTGGGACTGGTCATTCTCCGCTGGGGTCGGGGGGACGTCTGTCCTGTGCATCGTAGGGCATTTGGCAGCATCCTTTACCCCTTATAAATGAAAATATTAGCTGATTTTAAGTTACTCTTGTGAGAGTGAAATCTTTGAAAATTACTCAACATAATGCCTAACACATATAAGTGTATAATAAAATTTAGTTGTAATTATTGCTGGTATTTTGCCAACAGACCTCACAGAGATCTTAACTGGAGAAGGTTCTCCTGGAACAGATTTGTAGATTCTGAAATTTTCTTCAGAGACCCTGTCCTTCAAAAATGTAGCAAAGGTTCCCTTGTGGTTAGGAGCCCTGGAGCTGGGTGTCTGTGATGTCACTAAATTAAGCCGAGAGGAAGGAAAAAGAGGTGGGACTGTTGGCGCCTGTTTTGGCATTAAGCTAAAACACTTGCCCACACAGACCATCTGTCAGCTTCAGTTCTGACTTTGCTGAACACCATAAAGACAAAGAACAGGGTGGATGGGGGAGAAGTCTGGCCGCATACACGCAGAACTTTGGATGCTGTTTGAGAGCTGCCACTCAACCCAAGCCTGTCCCCGACATGCGCAAAGGTCCTGGGTCTCCTTAACCAAGGGCAGGGATGGAGGCAGGTGCACCGGTGGGTGGAGAAGGTAGAAGTGGGGCACAGTGAGAGAGGCTGGCGCCTTTTGTGGTTGCCATTTCTGGGTTTGAGTCATAGACAGGAAGGTCATTGTTCTCAGCAAAAGTCAAGGACTCTTCCTCCTTAGGAAACTCCCCCTTCCGGCCTCCCCTTCAGTTTCACGAACACTTCCTGTTCTGGACTGAATGTTCGTGTCTTCCCAAAATTCGTGTTCTGAAGCCCTAACCCCCAATGTAATTCTATGTAAAGAGGGAACCCTCCAGAAGTACTTGGGTTGAACAAGGCCCTTCGCGCCCTTATAAGAAGAATAACAGCAGCAAGGCAGGAGCCACGTGCTAGCCAGGAAGGGCACTCTCACTCTAAACCAACCATGCTGGCCCACTAATCTTGGACGACCAGCCTCCGGAATCGTGAGGAAATCGATTCCTGTGATTTAAGCCACCCAGCCCATCGTATTTTATTATGGCAGCTCTAGCGGACTGAGAAACCTCTCCTCTAGGTCTCAGCAAAGAGCTAATTCTTCAGAATTCTTTCCTTAACCCAGCAGGTCAGAAAAGGGTCTTCAACTATACACTCTTGTTGAACTCTGACTCCTTCTGCTATAGTTGTGATGACGTGTGGGAATGTTCCATGAACATCTGTTCCCCACCCTCACCCCCCACTGACCTGAAATCTGCATGGGGACAGGACCCCATGTGTCTGGAATCAACCCTTTAGACCTGGCACCAGCATAATAGATGGATATGACATGCATTTGGTTGGGGAGACATGGGGGGGCAAAGGACTAAACACCTCACACTACTGAGATGTTCAGGCTCGCTCGCCCCTTTCCAACTGCTGTATCAGATGCTGTTTCCGAGTTTCACCATCACAGTCAGGGGCATAATTGCAGTCCTCAGCCTAACTTCTATTGCCCTTACTTCACCCTATTCATCCTGCTTCGCACATTCCACAGTACCGATGACAGTAGAATGCAAACTCATGCTTCTTTCTCATGTTGCTCTGAGTCACGAGATTGTCTTCATGATTGCCACCCGCCCCCCGCCCCACACCGGGATTTGGCTCTCTCTGGAGAGCTGGACTTCAGCCCAAGCATCTAAATATTTATACAACCAGTAGCAGAACTTCAAAATACATGAAGTCACATTGATCGAGTTGAAAGGAGAAATAGATGAATCCGTGATTATGGGCAGAGATTTCAATACTCCTCCCCCCAAAACTGATGGGATAAATGGACAGAAAATCAGGAAGGACACTGATGACTTGAGTCACTTATCAAGCACTTTGCCCTAATTATAGAACGCTCCACCAAAGAACAGCAGCAAATACATTCTTTCCAGGGCACGTGGAGGTTCCCGTAGAAGTCAAGAGGAAGAAACGCCGTAAGTGGCTCACACTTGAGCCACTACCGGCATCTGTGATATTCACAGTCTAAGTGAGCTCAATTCAAATCCCTCCGCGGCTAGTCAGCAGTGATTAATAAAGCAATAATAACCGTTAGTAAAATAAATAGCAGATAGGAAGGTGGTAACGAAGATTTTAAAAAGAAATGGAGACGCAGGTGATGAGGAACTGAGCCAGCAAGCTCATTATCCATTTCAAAAGGAGGCAGAGCGACCTACTCATCCTAATTAGAAATAACTTTCAGTTTCCTCTGAATTAATGCATTCTTCAAGAAGTCGTGGCATTCCCATACATCCAAACAGACAAATGACACTATGAAGCATCTCGAAACCCTCTCATGATTTTGAGTGTTAAAGAAAACTCAGTGTAAACATCCAAAGAGAAGAGGCTACATTTGCGCCTGTAATTCCTGGCTGTGGGGTAATAGCTGTGTTCCTTGTGTGTTTTACAGAAGAGCGCAGCTGAACAGCACACACACAGATTCCTTGCATCTGTGTGTGTGCATCTGAACGTGGATGACTTCTGTTCCCTGAATGCTGATAACCACTGGGCGAAACTTAAAGTTGGAGATAATAAATTAAATCTCAGAAATAGATGTTCATGTGCCGATCGCTCTTCACATATTTTTTCATCTCCCTCCTTTTCAATTTCCTCTCTCATCAGCTCACCTTTGCCCTCTAAAGATACGATCAATTACTGCCTTTTGTCTTAAATCAATATGTCACACAAAAAAGGAAAATTGGTTTTTCTTATGGACACTAAATCAGTGATGTTAAGCTATCTAGTGCAAAGCCTCCACGTTCTGTTTCAACGTGTTGTTTGAAAGATTCCACTATAGTTGAATCTTGAATAACTAGGAAATGTCATAAAATACGATGGCTTCTTGCGAGTTTAAGCCAATGATTTCTTAATGGACGACTATAAACATTCCACTTTCCTCCTTCCTCATGGCCATAACTCCTCGTTAGATAAGATTCTCCCTACCGTCAGAGACGCTGTAAAGAAATGGAGGTTTAAATGCTTCAAAAGGGCGAGGATCACTGTTGCCTTTCAGCGCCTTGCCGTGACTGTTTTGGAATGTATATTAACCACGCCTTCTTTCTTTCCTTTCTTCTCCTGCTTCTGTCTACGCCTCACCAGATCCCTGTTTCTAAGCGTGGTTGGTCTTCTCCTGCTGCATTTTTTTCCCTTTTAATTCACATTTCAGCTGGTAGTGACTTTCCATTTTCCCAGCTCTTTTTGACACATTCAGTTCTGGTAAGGGTTGTCCTTCAACTTGAATGCATTTTGTTAGGAGGATAACATAAAACCACCTCACCCTCCTTTATGAATAATTAGTGATTAGAAACAAGCCTTGAGGTTGGGGAAAAATTCACCGTGAGGTAGAAATAATAAAAATGCACCGATGCACATACTTTGATGCACTTTAAAGAAATCATCGTAGATTAATAATGTGGCGTCTCAGAGGAGCACATTAGACTGGCAGGAAAATTACTTCTCAGGAAACAAAGTGGTTATGACATTTATAGCAACCTCTATAAGGTTTGTAGCGTAAGAGATGGAGGGTGTCTAATTCCATTATTTCCATGTGCCTCATAAGTAACTCCCGCCGAAGGAAAGTGCCGGAGCACACACACCTTTGGAAAGAGGGACATTTTCTCTCACTCCTAAGCATGCAGATGAGTGGATGACTTTTTTAGCTGCTATTGTTCCTTTTCCCAGAAAAATCAGACTTTGAACAGAATATAAACTATGTTAACCTGCCAAAATGAAAAATAGTAGAGTTACCATGTATCAGCCCATTGATGCAGCACTGTGTTATCTCTATAACCCCACCTTCTATAAAATCAAACACAGCAGTGTTTTCTCAAGATGCACAGCCTTTGTTAATTCAGACCTTTCCAAGTTGCTTCCTTTCTGTTTTTCTTC
This sequence comes from Tonatia bakeri, assembly GCA_004024845.1. Lineage (NCBI taxonomy): Eukaryota > Metazoa > Chordata > Mammalia > Chiroptera > Phyllostomidae > Tonatia > Tonatia bakeri. The sequence goes on along the minus strand of PVIA01002462.1, from coordinate 198,715 downwards.
AAGATGCTTTATTTGTATGAAGCTCTCAAGTGGATCTTCTGAAACTGAAAGTAGGTTCCTTAAAAATTAAAAAAATGGAACTGCCTTATGACCCAGCAATTCCACTTCTGAGTATATGTCCAAAGAAAAGTGACACGCTCATTCGAAAGAATATATGCGCCCCTGTGTTCGTGGCAGCAGCATTTACGACAGTCAAAGGCTGGAAGCAAGCCCAATGCCCGTCAGTAGATGAGTGGGTAAAAACGCTGTGGCGCATGTAGGCGATGGAAGGTAGCTCAGCCATAAAGAAGAACGAAGTCTTAACCATTTGCAACGATACGGATGGACTTAGAAGGCATGATGCTCAGTGACATAAGTCAGTCAGAGAAAGACGAATGCCATATGATTTCACTTACATGTGGAAAGTGAAGAACAAAATAAACGAACAAACAAAATTGAAACAAACTCACAGACACAGAGAACAGACGGACGGTTGGCAGAGGGGAAGGGGGATGGGGAAGTGGGAGAAGGTGGTGAAGGGGTTGAGAACTACAAATTGGGAATTATCAAATGGTCGCAGGGACGTCAAGTACAGCACAGGGAATGTAGTCAACAGCATTGTAATAACCATGCGTGGTGCTGGTGGAAATATCACTTCGTAAACACTTCATAAACTATGTGATTGTCTAACCACTCTGCTGTACACCTGAAACGAATATGAAATAATACTGAATCTAAATGTAATCGAAAAATAAAGGTAAAAAATAAGAAATTAGGTAAACCCAAAGTGCTGCGTTTCTTTTTTCTACTCCCCACGTATAACCAGAAGTCCCTCAATATTAAAAAGTAGTCAATTCTTATTTTGTAAGTATATAAAAAAGGACTTGCTAGGTTGTATAAGATGCTGGCTGTGGAAAATAATAAAAGAAAAATATAGAACAAAAGCAAAAATCAAAACGATGCCAGGTTCTTCTGTTTTCGCTCTATCCAGAATGGACCGACGGCTGAATATGTAGCTACCTCAAGGCTTCGTCAGTCCGTGGTGAGCGTTCACCATTTGTTCCGACACCAGTTCCCACAGCTTTAGATACTCTCCCACCACATCTCAGTTCACGGGTCTGGGTGTGGCTCTGCCTGCAGTTGGAGGAGAAAGCGCCTGACCCACTTCTAGCCAATCAAGACACCATGTCTCAGTCATATGGCTCAGAGATGGGCATGTGACCTAAGCCCACCCAATCAAAATTAATCCCTGTTTCTGGTAGGTGCTATCAAAAAGACTTTCATTGTCTCCTGTGGCTTAAACCTGGAAAGCCATTATGACTGAGGCACTGGGGTCATCTCTCCATAGTAGCAGAGGGAGTGGCTTGGGAAGCTGGGTCTGTGGTCTCAGAATAAAGCCAGCACAGGAGGTGGCATCAGGAATAAATCCGAACGGCAGTAGGTGAGCCCTGGCTCCGCCCTGCCTGTCACCAGCCCTGCCTCTGAATGTTCAGTTATTCTGCACCAGTAAGTTTCCTGCTTAGCTTAAATAAGTCAGAGGAGAAATTCAGGGCTGGTTATTTGTTTGGGTTTTTTCTCAGATCCCATTTAATAGAAAGTATCTTAATACCTTCACGTCCAAACATGTTTTTGATATATCAGCTTTCTTCACTTGATGGATATCCTAAAGGGTCTAGTGCTTTGGGTCAGCTTTCAGCAATATCTTTGTTTAGTAAAACCTCTGTTATCGACAGTGTCTGCTGCCTCCAGCCAACACAGCAATGAAAGCCCATCTCTCATAACAAGTTCGTCATCATCTGAGCAGCTGTAGACTGAGCACTTACTTACTAAGTACCCGGTACTGTGCTAAGCACTTTACATGTTATCCCATTATTCTTCATTTTTTTCTAGAACCAAGAGAGTAAAGTTGTTAAAACATAGACTCCATGACCCAAACACCCCAGATTTCTAGCTGCCAATTTTTTCCTGCCAATTTCTACCACTGTGACCTTGTTTAAAATCTCTGGGCATCAGTTTTCTTGTCTGTAAATCGGGAGTCATGCTACTGTCCCCATGAGAAAGTTGTGACGATTAAATGAATTGATAGCCACCAAGGGCTTAGCTGGGTGCTTGGCACCCACAATGCACAACTTCTGTTAATCCAACAGTGTAGGATTCTTATGTCCATTTCCTCAACAAAGAGATTTGTCTCCATCGCTGTTTACAGAAATCTTTTCGTATCCCACCAAGAAGGCCATTATTAAATTTGGTTCTATTACCAAAGCCAAAATTCTGTGAGAAGACGGACTCTGCTACTCTCATCTTTGTATCCTGGGCATTTTCTAATACAGGGTCCTGCCAGTGATTCCTAGGAGGTGGGCCAAGTAATTGAAAAAAACATAAAAAGAATACAAAGGCAGCCAACTGGACAAAAAGCAGTGGCCTAGTAGTCAAGAGTCCAGACACATTGTATTTAGTTATCTATTTCTAGGTAACAATTTTCCCAAAACATAGCAGCCAACACACAGCATGCTGAGATCACCCCCAGTTTCTATGGGTCAGGGATTCTTTGCGTGGTGTAGTGGATGCTTCTGGCTCAGGGGTTCTCACCAAACTGTAAAGGTGTGGATCAGGGACATGGTCTCCTCAGAAGGATCCGATTCCAGGTCCATGCCTGTTAGCAGGATTAGTCCCTCCAGGGCTACAGGGCTGAGAGCCTCTGTTCTTGACTGGTTGGTGGTAGGTGGTCTCTCTCCTCCTGGCTTTATCAGAGCGAGCCCAGGAGAAGAGCCAGAGGGAGAGAGAGAAACAGAGAGAGAGAGAGCCCGGGCCAGAGAGAGATTCAGTGAGAAAGAGGGCAAGCAAGATGGTAGCGAGTCTTCTGTCATACACACGAGGTGACATCCCATCACTTCTGCCATATTCTGTTCACTAGAAGCACATCACTGGGTCCAGCTCACAGGTAAAGGGGGAGGACCACATGGAGGCAGGAAGGCCAGGAGGCAGGGTTACTGGGAACCTCTCTGAGAGGCTGCCCACCACAGACATGGGACTGAAGTGGACAGTTTTGTCCTGCTCTTTGGCCCTGACCGGGTCAGCCATTCTGCCCCTCAATTCTCCTATCCGTAAAATCCGTATTATATATAATTATCCGAGATCCCTTTCAGGCCCAACCTATGATTCTACAAAAGTCCTAAAAAGGAGGAGAAAGCACACATTTAAGTTCAGAATGGTTCTGCAAGCTCACCTGCAGAAACGAGGAGTCTTAACCTTCCACCCTCTGTTAACATCTCATCTCGTAGACCTCCGTGGGAAGGACCGTAGTGAGGAAAGTACTAGAACATGCCATCGGCTCCACGTCCCAAGCCCAGAGATTCGAGGAAAAAAGGGTTGCTCTGGTTATATGCTCATTTGCAGCATTTGAGAAAGAGGAAGCATGAGTTTCCAAAATGTAATTGAAATGGAGAGTTTTATTAGTTTACCCTGAAGTGTTAATAAAAAATGGTGCCTGGCAGGTAGTTTTCCTGTGGTCCCAACAGCCACTGTGTCATGAGGTTAATAACCCTTTCCCCTTATTGACTTACTGGCAAAGTCTCCCTTGGGGGCGTTTAAGTTTTAGATGTTTTCTTAACTGTTATTAAAAAAAATAACAAATCTGTGTCCAGTCCTATTTCTTTATATACTGAAAAATCTTCATACCCCTTTTCTTTTGAGCAATGTGTTGGAATCTCTTCACACAGAGTCACAGCCCAGAAAACAGATTGACAGCTGGTGGGCGGGAGGGGTTGAGCGTCTGGGTGAGAATAGTGAAGAGATTAAGCAAAAAAAAAAAAAAGAAAAAAAAAGAAAAGAAACAAATAGAAAAAAACCCTCTCACAGACATCAGGATGCTGATTGCCAGAGGGAAAGGGGGTGGGGGAGCGAGAAGAGAGTAAAGGGGGAATAATCGTGATGAAAGGAACTCGACTTTGGACGGCGAACACACAATACAATATGCAGGTGACATATTATAGAGCTGTACACTTGAAACCTGTATCATTCTTTTAACCAATGTCACCCTAATAGATTGAATTTAAAAAATCTCTTCTAACCCATCACAGCACAAGACATTGACTAAAACCATGTGTAAACAATTTGTTATGGTTGTAAAAAAAATTAAGACTAGAGTTACCATGTGACCCAGCAATCTCTCTTCTGGGTATGTACCTGAAAAATTTGAAAACACTTATTGCAAAAACATGTGCACTCCTATGTTCATTGCAGCATTTTTCATGGTGGCCGAGACACGGAGACAAGCAAAGTGTCTTTGACAGGTGACTGGACGAGGATGTGCTCCATGTGTACCGTGGAGTACTCCTCAGACACCCGAGAAGTGAGGTACTGGCATTTGCGACAGCGTGGGTGGGCCTTGAGAATGTCACACCGAGGGAAATAAGTCAGAGAAGGTAAGAACTGTACGATTTCACTCATGTGTGGGGCATTAGACTGAAAGCAACGAATGAACAAACAAGAAAAAAAACTCGTAGACTCAGACACCAGGATGGTGGCCACCAGAAGGAACGGCGGGGGGGGCGGGGGGGTACAGTAAAGGGTAAAGCGGCTCAAATACTCGGTGACGGGAGGTGATCTGACTGCAGGTGGTGAGCACGCGATGCCATCCACGCACAGGTGACGTGTTGTAGAAATGTACACTTGGGACCCATATAATCTTACTAACCAATGTCACCCCAACACATTTAATTTTTTAAAAATCCCTGCCATATATGTATTGATTCTTCCTTGTGGTTGAGATAGGGAACCCATTGTTGAAGAGTGTCGTTTGGTCACAAATCCAAAGCAAAGATGAGGTTTTCCTTTTTACTATTAATGAAAAGGCTTCCGTCAGCCCTCACCGACCTCTGCTGGTTTAAACTCCCCTGTGAGTTGGTTGGCCAGGAGCGGGTGGTCTGTGAACTGGGCTTGCAGGTGTCTGCTGTCTGTGCCTCATTGCTCTGTTCTTCTCAACATCTTCCAAATCTTTGAATGATTTGGCAACATTGAAAAATGGGGAGCGTTCACCCTGCGAGGAATTCAGACTTCCGGCTTGCCTTCAACACTCGGGAGCCTGGGCAGGCTTGCCCACCTTCCCGAGTGGAAACAGCTGGGTGGAGCCAGAGTCCTGCTTCCTCCTTTCGATGGGACAGGTGCGTGCCTGCCATTGCCCTCTCCCCAGCCCCCGAGCATTCTAACAACCCTAACATTAGCCTAAATGAAAGACAGCTAGAAATCCCTCTTCCATAAAAGCTGCAGTGACTTTATCATTAAGGAAACAATAAGGGCAGAGAGAGACTGCGGTGCACGAGAGAATTCTGCTGCTTCCGAGCAGGCAGCTGCGGCTCCCCCACAGCTGGCTTGGCTCAGCTCCGTGAGTTCCTGGTCCTGGGAGGCAGACAGCTGGGTTAGATCCAGGCATCGCGTTTTTGGTCTGAATGTACTTTGCAGGGTGAGATTATCTCATCCATCATGCTGAAGGCCAGAGGCAGCAGATAATTGTGTGGTGACTTAACCCATTTTCTTGGCATCGACAATGGCTCTGCTGTCGGTTTCACAGTTATCTGTTCCCACATGACCGGGTCCTTCGAGCAATTACCCCCGCCACTCCAGCCAGAATAGGAAGGTACCTTATTGTCTTTGCGCCATCTTGGTTGTCTGTGAATAGCAGCTACAATGCCGAAATTAACCCACATTTCACACTTACCCATTGTCTGCGTGGCACACAGCTGTCGTAAAAGTGCACAGAATGAAGACGTGTACGCGGTGCGTTACTCCTGCGGCCAGTCCTGGGTGTCCATTTGCTTCTAAAGACCTCCATAGCCCTGGCTGGCATAGCTCAGTGGATTGAGCACGGCCTGCGAACCAAAGCATCGCAGGTTCGATTCCCAGTCAGGGCACATGCCTGGGTTGCAGGCCACGGCCCCCAGCAACCGCACATTGATGTTTCCCTCTCTTTCTCTTTCTCCCTCCCTTCCCTCTCTAAAAATAAATAAATAAAATCTTAAAAAAAAAAAGACCTCCATAAAAGGTTACAAACACCAGTCACTAGCGAAGAGCTACTCAAATCCCAGGGACAAATACCATCTAAGTCACTGGATCAGACTCAAGGCAAACAGTAATTTTAAACTTCCAGGGAAACGGGGATTGTACAAGATGCGACTAGTTCTTCCGTAGTTAGATGGGCTCCCACAGACTGCTAGTTAACTGGAGACCAGACTCGTGTGTTCTGAAAGCCCAAAGGCACGATTCATTGTTCTCCCCAAGACTCATGCACATGGGAGCACTCTGTAGCATTTCACCCATGCCTTCTCCCCACCCCATTCCCAGTCAGATAAAATGACACAAATCACTGTTCCCATGAATTGTCATCTCCTTTTCCAGATTGTTTTCTGCTTTTTCATTAAGTCTAAAGGTCTTCACTATCATTTGGACTCAAATGGCACCTCATGGTGATGGCTGAATCTTCCCTGGCGAACAAGGCAATTTAAAAACTGCAATAGAAGTAGGATCTGTTTCCATCAAAAAATAACTCTCTCTTCATCTGTATTTTTCAACTGCAGGTTTTCCCCCATTTCCCCAAAGAAACCCACCATCTTCCTCACCAGCACCTGACAATCCCACCTGCGTTCAGCAGCGCCCACTTCTCCCTGGGGCCCAGCGGGCATGGTCCCTAGTGCCCACGGTAACTTCGGGGTCCACAAAAATGTTCTTACTTTTTTAATCAGAAAAAAAATAATGAGTCGAAACCAACCTGGGTTATATTTGCCTCTACACCAAGGCAGTCATAAATCATAAAATATACTTTTTTATTTTGCCTTACGGAGGAAGGGGCTCAGAAAGGCAAAAGTCCTCGGTTCCCATGGAAATCGTAATGTGGTGCTACATTCAGGGTAGCAGTGACGGTCACTCAGAATCAACCCACGCGATAGAATTCACAGTCAAATCTCTGCAGATGGACATTATTTCCTTAGACCTATGGCCTTGAGCCCCCTCTCTGAGCCCCCTTTTTTTCTCAGGACTAATTCTCATAGACCATGGAGGTCTTCCCAGGTCCCAGGCCTTGTAGGGAAGGCTCAGTGAGTGTTTCGTCACGCAGTCTTTAGACCTAGCCGTGCAGGTGATGGTTCTTGTGCGGCCACGAGATGCAGCTGTCAGGACACCATGTGATCAGAGTGAACCCCTCTCTGACTTACCCGCAGTGTAGCCTTGGGCAAGGAGTGCTCGCTCTCAGAGCCTGAGTTGCCTTATTTGACGAATGGGGGTCATAAAAGAATCAGGTTCGTAGGGCTGGGGGAGTTAGGGCACGTCAAGTGCTCCGCAGAGTGTCTGTGGTTCAGTAAACGCTCCACACGCGGTAGCTATTACTGCCCTTCCCTGAAAGGGGGCCTTCCCCTGCCCTCCACTGCATTGAAACGTCATATAAGTGGAATCACATTCTTTGTGTCTGGCTTTTTTCACTTAACATTCTGTGTCGGCGATTCATTGATTTTCTTGCATGTCATAGTAATTTGTTCTTTTTATGGCAGCTTAGTATTCCATGGTATCACTAGACCACACTGTATCTATCCACTCTCCTGTGGGTGGAAATGGGATTGTTTGTCTCCGGGTTTTGGCTACTATGAATAAAGCTCCCACGGGCATTCCTGAATGTGTCGTTTGATGGATACAAACCACCTTGCCTATTAGATATGGACCTGGGAGAGGCATTATGGGATCATAATAAATATTGGATACTATGGTGTGCTAGATTTCAGGGTAAGTAGGGGCTGGGAATATAAGAGAGCAAAACAGCAACACGGTCCCTGATTTAAGTCGAATGAGACAGACACATGAATAATTTGCACAGATAAATAAAATATAAAGGATGTACAAGCTACAGAGGAGAGGCAGGTGGGCGCTCTGAGAGCATATGGGGCGGGGTTTGACGCGGTGAGGACACAGGTCCTCTGACCACGGGGAGCATAACAAATTTCAGAAACTGCCATGAAGTCATACGTTAGTGCAGAGAGGAAAGGGTGCATGGAGAGGCAGGCAGGGTTCCAACCCAATGGGCCATGGGATGCATTTTCTTTTTCCACTGCTCTCAGCAGGGGGAGGACGTTAATTTTTTGAAAGAGAAAGAAGGTGTTGGGGAGAGAGTAACCTAGTCAGATTGGTAGTCTGAAAAAAATGTATCTGGCCACTGGCTAAAAAAATGGATTGAAGGAAGTGTGTTCAAGTGAGTGGAGGCAGGGAGACTCATTAAAAGACACAAGCAATAGCCCCGGCCAGTATGGCTCAGTGGGTTGAGCATCATCCTGCAAACCAAAAGGTCACCGGTTCGATTCCCGGTCAAGGAATTATTTCCTAGTATATTTGCTCACGTACATTTGTGGTATCAGGGTTTCACTGACATCAGTCAGACAAATTCTACCAGTAACTCAAATGTTCCTCCCAACTACAGCGTCACTGGGAATGTCAAAGCTGTCACTACAAAACAAATCAGGAATTTGATTTGATGACTAGTCATCAGTGTCCCTTTTCAACAGAAATGACCCTTCCCTGCTGCCCAATATTATTGTGCACAGGCTTGTCTAAGGTCAAGTTCAAGATTTCAGATGTTCTCCGGGCATAACCAGACACTGTCCCTTATCTCGCAGGACTAAAACTGAAATAGAAGAGGGGTCTTTTAACGTGGCTCAGAGACCAAGGTCATCACTACTTTCCTCTCTGATTTCCACCCATTTCTAAGGGAAATTCTGAATTTGAAGTTATTGGGGTGTCCAAAAAGTCCAGTACGTTTTTTCCATACGATGGCTGTAGTAGTGCTTAGTGGTCTTGAACTTCACTCAAAACAATGTTGTTAGATTGCATCATGACAGCTGTCCTATCCCCATGCATTTTTTAACAGCTCATCAAAATTGATGAATTTTTTGCAGCCATTTTAATATTAAAGATGGAAAAAGGTACACAACATTTCCAGTGTATCATTCCTTATTATTTCAAGAAAGGTAAAAGTGCAACTGAAACACACGGAAAGGATTTGTGCAGTGTATGGAGAAGGTGCCGTGACTGATGGAACGTGTCAACAGTGGTTTGTGAAGTTTCTTGTTACTATTGACCTTTTGGCCAAATAATTCTTTGCTGTGGGGCTGTCTTCTGCATTGGGAGACATTTAGCAGCACCCCTGGCCTCGACCCACTAGAAGCCTACAGCGGGAGACAGCTGACATACTCAAAATATCCAAATCAATAAAGTTATTGGTGAAAATGAAAAATCTGTCTTTTATGGGAAAAAAATATGGGCTTTTTGGCCAACTCAGTACTGTGGGCTGCTTGGATCTCTCAGGGTTGCTAGAAGCTTCTACACTCGCCTATCAGTACTGCAGTGGAGTGGCTGGGTACACAGGTGTATTCGGGTTTGGGTCCAGGCTCTGCCTGAGGACCATGGAGCCCTGAGCAGGGCCCTTCATTTCTCCCAACCTTCATTGCCTCCTCTGTGAAATGGAAATGGTGCTACTAGCATCATGTACCTTATAGGGTTGTGAGGACTGGACCAGCTATACGGTGTCGGCCGGTTTTGATCAGCCTCTGGCTGATACACAGCCATCGGATTAAGGTGAAGTGTTAAATCGCTACAAGAACTGGTCGTGTGAACTCTGCTCGTGCCTCTGCTCTGCAGCAGGTGCTGAAGTTACTACCTATTTCATTGCTCAAAGACAATGCCAATGGGAGAAACCTTTGGTTCAGGGTTTAATCTTCTGAAAAACATTTTTTCTTCCCCTGAGATGCTGGTGTATTCCACTCTAATGTGGTATTATTCATCATTTTTCTTTCTTTGCCTTAGCTAATCAGAAGCTCGAAGCATATTAATCTAGCATGGATTCTATGGCCCATTTATTTACTTTTCCCTTTTTTACTCATTTCTATTCTTTTCCTTCCCCCTATTCTATCGATGTGATGGTCAGATTTTGCGTATGTACACCTATACATTTATATTTGAGAAGCTATCTGAAATTCTCGTGGGTAAGTAAATGGACAAGGATGCAATCAGCAAACAAAATCAATTTCCCAAGTGCGGTCTGGGCATTGACGGACGGCCTCTTTGCTCAGCAAGCTCTACGACAAGGAACAACTGTCTCACCTCTCTGAGCCTTTCTCCACACTTGAACAAAGAGGGGCGATCCTAGAACCTACTGTAACGGGATTTTGTGAGAAAGGAAGAATTGACACACCAGAAGCGCTCTGGACGGTGCCGGCACACAACAGGGTTCCACGCCGGTTCTCGGTGCTGCAACCGTTAGAATTATTCCCATATATCGGAATGGAGGCTTTTCCAGAGAACTGTTCGCCAGGAAATAGAGAGGCACACACAAGCCCTAGTTACTCTTCTCCAAACCTTGAAGCCAACTTTCAAATTCTGCCCAGTCCATAGCTCTGTGTGTGTGTGTGTGTGTGTGTGTGTGTGTGTGTGATCTTTAATAAAGGGTTGTGTTGGGGTGTTGCCGTTTATCTGCCCTCCACAATGGAGAGACACAACGCCATTTTACGTCGCATGGCACACAAAAATATGAAAGGGATGCAGCAAGCTGTCGGTAACAACCTCACAATGTGCACTGCTTCCCGGTTTATATTTGTGCCATCACTAACAGAATTCCATAACATTCGTGTCACTTGTCGTGGTGAATGACGTCATACACAAACAGGGTGTCGAAGGCAAGACACTGAATGCAGATAGCTCTGCACCTGCCACCCAGCCTCCTCCATCGCAGCTTCTCCCGGCTCCACAGTTCATGACTGTTCTGATTTTTTTTCTATCATTTATTCCCCAGGCTAGTCTGTGCTAACTTTGTGTTTTTCCGATCCACTGTGGGTACAAGCTCTATGTCCTCCTCCTTCTCCGCACAGACCCTTCCCCTGCCAGGCGCCACCGTCTCCGGTGTCCCACCTTTATTCCTGGATCCTTCCCATCAGCTCCCACAGGGACTCATGTGTCCCGTGATCTTAAATACACACAACAAAGGCCCTTCCATCTACTGCAATGGCATTCAACAACAGTCAGTCCCCCCGCCTCCACTGTTGACTTCCTTGTAAAACGCTTTTTGCTTTTGCCCAAATCTCACATCACCCACTGCTTAATCCTTTCTAATAATGTGTCTGCGCTAAGCAGCTAAGCAACCGGGACCCCTCTGGCCAACCCGCACCCCGAGCTGGGTACCTTGTTACCCTTCTCATCGTTTCACACAATTCTGTGCTGAGTTCTCAGGTGGTGTTTGGTCCCCTCCCAGACCCCCAAACAGACGGAATTTGTGAGTCAGGCTCATTCTTCAGCTGAATCAGAATCAGCTGGGAGGCTTGTTAAAACACCGGTGTTTATTACGTTCAGTGAAATAAGCCGGTCGGAGAAAGGCAAATACCATATGATCTCACTTCCGTGTGGAACCTAATGAACTAAATTAACAAAATAGAGGCAAACTCATAGATACAGACCACAGTACGGGGATTGACAGAGGGGAGGGTGGTGGGGGCAGGTGGAAGAGGGTAAAGGGGGATAAATGGGGACAGGCGGAGACTTGACTTTGGGTGGTGAACAGGGATGCTCTCCAGAGATACCCTGGCCTCCAGCTGTGATAACTCTGTCCCAAATGGCACTTCCTCCCTTCCCCTCCCCCTTCGCAGGGAGGTCATGGAGGAGGACAGGAAAAGCACAGGTGGCTCAGAGCCTTGGGACGGAAAGCCTGGAGAAGATGGAGTGAATTGTGCACCTGAGTTTGCAAACCGGCGGCCTCACAGTCAAAGGTGTTCTGTGAAGACCTTTTGTTTGGCTGGCATTGCTTAAAATACATGGTTGCACTAAAAATAGTGATTATACCTAAAAACTAGGATTCCTGTACAAAAAAAATTATGGTGGCAATGACTGGCTGGAGCTGAGTATTAGTTACCTCTTCAAACTTTGTTTACTGGTCTTCACCGACCCAGGAAACCTACTACTAACAAAAATAAGGAAGGGCTTAGGAGACTTTAGAAATAAATTTTAAATGGGAATCGTATTTCTGATGCCCTAGAACTTCACAGGTAAATTAAGGAAAACAAGATGTAAAGTTAGCGACAATGTATAATATCTCACCTCCTGTTTGTTTTCTTGTATTTCAGTTTACTTGCCAATCTGATACAATTTTACATCCCAGCCAGTTTTATGATTCAGTGGCTCAGTTTCTGACACATAAGTCAGGTGAGCCCTCACTTTAAAATCTGTGAAGGGTTCAGCTAGCTCTCCCACTGGACCCTCTAGGCTCACCTGCTCCCCACCTCTCTGGGGCCCCACGAGAGACTACCTCTCACGGACTCCATCTGGTTTCTGGTGGGGTCAGGCCATTGGGTGGACGGCAGCAGGATGTTGGAGAGGTCAGAGGGCCCACTCTCCTGGCTGAGTCACCGCCGGGGTGTCCCTGGCTGTATCCCTGCCGTGTCCTGGGTTCCAGAGGGAAGGGTGTGGCTGCTCCCTGCCAGCCTCTGTAATCTTGGCTGAAGGTTTTTGAAATTCTGCTAACTTAAGTGTGTTATCTATTTCCTGCTACAACCTGACTGACACAGGGTCTCACTCTAACTGAACACTGGCCAGAGGCGTGCAAGGAAAAATATCCTTTCAAGAGTCATTTTCTAAAACTTGAATGTCACTATTTGGGAATATTTTGCAGCGATTTAAAAGTTGCCTTTATGTCCCAAAGAATTTTAGAATTATATATTCTATCTTTAAGCCTGAACTATTTCTAAACATTTAATTTAAAAAAAAAACAGACAATATGCAATGCTTAGTCTTGCAGATTTTTTAAAAAATGGCATTTTCTCTTAAAACTATGTCTATTTAATCCTAGAATTATCCTCCTTTTTGTATCATGGTCTTCCGTTGGTATTTTAACGTATCAGTGCCATCTGCTGGGAGGTTAATGCACCATTAGGTCTGCCAAATCCCAAAACATATGTCTGTTGGGGTGCATTGAGGGGTAAATGTACTCTTTATTTAAGAAAAAAAGCCTTATTTTTAAATACACAGCTGCTTTACTTCTGCATCATTATCAATATAAACCCCAATTAATTACAAAGCACTAAAATAAAGTCTGAGATCTATTTTTAAAAAAAACACTACACATTTCCATTGATACATCTCTTGGTTTCTAGAAGATTCTTCTTTTGTTCTGCTCTGTGTTTGTATGAAGCCCAACAAATCTCAGCATTAGCCAGTTCTTTTCCAAAGATCTATGAGACTGATACAGATGTGAGAGATAAGTGAAATATATATGTTTAGACATAATATATATATTGCATGTATTTACATAAAATATACACATATTTTTTAGTACACGACAAAGTCTTCGGTGTGAAATGAGCAGAGCAGACAGATACAGGCTTAGATGTTTCTGGAGTCTTTTCGCCATCTCTAAATAGCAACTGAAATAAACACAAGCAGCATGACGCACCTGTTAAGTGTTTCTGATACAGGTTGCAACAGGCATTCTAAATGATAATATAGAAACATAAAGGGTTGCTTAACTGATTTTAATAACATGACATAGAACCCCTACACTTGATATAATTGTTATGTAAAATACATAGATGAATACTGTCTTCTTTTAAAAATATAAAATAAATAAGCAAGACATGTGAAAATAGGCAAGTCTCCATTAAATAAATGAAAATTTTTTTAAAAAAGAAAATTTGATTTCCTTATCATTTGAAGAAGGGAAATTATCATTTAAACAATATTTAAGTTTATTAAACAAAGTTTTTAAAGCATTATAAAATGTTTAGCTTTCATCAGCTTCAAGGTTTATGTTGCTCCCAAATTTTGCATATAACTGAACTTTCAAGTCCGCTAACACCCGCTGGATGGATTCCACTCTGGATTCTAAGGCGTCAATTTCTTCTTGCAAATTTTTCTGGAAAAAAAAATTGTTTAAGTTAATTCTATTCAACTGGATGGCTTCTGAACACCTGTCGAGGAAACCAGGTGTGGACGGACCTTCCGGGTCAGGAACTCTCGGAACTTGGACAGGCCGCTGCTTGACACTGAGAGGCAGGTCTCGGCCAAGAGTCCGAACATGCGCATTTGTAATTCGTGGTGTATGTTTGTTTATTATAAGATAAATCAGCTTGTGCTGATTTCAAAAATGCAACAGATAAAAGAAAATTAACTTCTAAAAGACCACATGCTAATCATCAAGGGACCACACGTACACACCCCTGGTAAACAGTTCATCACAGGCAGGGGCTTCTGCCACAGCCTCTCCCAACTTCCCACAGACACAACCACAAAACCAGAGGCAAGGATGGAAACTCACACCGCCCCCAGCAGCTAAGAGTAACAACTCAGAGTCAACACGTGGCAGAAAGGTTCTCAAACCACCAGGCCTTCCCACGCAGATGGTGCGTGCTGCGAGGGCAGGGCGGGCGTGGTTTTGTCTGCATCCTGCTACAGGGTCGAACGCCAGAGCACCGAGCACACTAGCCATGAACCCTTCTGGAGCAAGGGAGGGAGTCAGTGAGGGAGTGCGTGAGTGAGTGAACGAACGAGTAAAAGAACAAATGAATGAAATGCAAAATAAAGGTTCAATATCTGTGTGGGGATGGGGGAGTGGGGGGGCATTCACAATAGTGGCAGAAACCTATCTTGAAATAATTCCAAGAAGAGTATTTTAGGATGATTAAAAAGAAAACCAAAATTACAGCGTTTCACCATGAAAGAAAAGATTTAAGAGTAAGAGGAGACATACAATGTTTCTGCATGGAAGGATCCGGGAGTAAAGGTGTTAGTTCTTCCTGGCGCTTATTAAATGTGGGTTTCATTCCCGAAACGTCTTCCTTTCACCACATTTAAAGGGAGACGAACATTTTAAATAATATTCAAGCATTTAAGCGACTTTCAAAAGGATTAGAAAATACGTGACTGCCATGGGCTTCTTACGCACGTGGTGGCTGCCCCTCGCACAGGGAGCCAGGGGACCCCGACCCCGAGGCTAAGCTCACATACTGCCCGATGCGTCCAGCCGGTCGGCGCACCTGCACCTGGACCCGGCAGCCACGCTGCACTGACTACTTCCTCAAAGAGCGTCCTAAACGTGTGCAAAGACTCGGGTATCCCACTGCCCCTGGAGAACTACTTTAGGAAAACGGGAAGCATATGAATGATGATGTCGGGAGGGCACTGAGCTGAATCAATGTCCACCAACTCGACATTCACCAGTCTGCAAAAATGATGTTTTTAAAGTGCACGTGCCCGGCCCAGAGCGGGCCCCCAGGGAGTATCTGCTGGACACACAACATTCAGAGGAAGGAGAAAGTACTACTAGGATGTTAACAAACCAGGTGTGAAGCGAAAGGACAGAGAGAAGAGAACACAAAATAAACACAAGAAAACGTCCACAACGAATGATCATCTCTGGGCAGTGGGATCATGGGTGACTTCTTTTCTGGTTCGTAGCGTTCTATACTTTCTCAACTTTGATTTAGGGCACAGGTTCTGGGGTCACAGGATCCATCGCCTCTGCTGCTTTCAATAAGCCCCAGAACCTCTCAAGCCTCTGCTCTTCAACTCTAACTGGGATTAACAGTTCCTGTCTCGTGGAGTCTTCGTTAGGATTCAATCAAGTCACACCTGCAAAGCGTCCCACGCACGTGTGGGACACTGTAAGCCCCACGAAACATTACCTAGCATCCATGACTTTCTCTACACCCACATGCCCTTCATAACGATACGGATGCCAACTTAAGAGTTAGACTGCAACATACCTTTGCTTCTTCTAACATTTCTTGTGTCTCTTCTTGAGAGTGGCTAATGAAGACGTCGCCAATCTGATACGGTATCATCGGGCAGTCGTCGTCCGCCAGCATGACGTCCTCGCAGGCATCTTCCAGGTTCTGCAGCTGTTTCTGCGAACGCAGAAGCGGAGAGCAACGGGAAGTGTACTCCGAGTCCCGACAGAGGCTAAAAGCCCGCTTTAATTTGGGGGCGCCAACCCCCGGGGGGACCCTTCACCGCGGCATTATCACACTCAAAAGAGATTTTCCTTGCATTTTTAGACGACTTCCTAAGGGAGCACGTAGTTCACAAGCTGATCTCTGGGTATTTCCAGGTTGCTACAAGCACACTGTGGTGGACAGCGGGTATCCGTGGCCACTCCGTGGGTCTCCGACTTTGACAGTTCCCACTTGTGAGTTCTGCCTCCCCGTGGGAGAATTAACGCACAAACAAAAACGAACCTACGTTTCTCAGCCAGGCTCGATGACAGGAGGAAAACCAATAACCATCTAAGTCCCACCAGTCAAATGCACTTGGCTGGACTTAAGCTCAGGGTTGCGGTGTGAGCAGAGGCCAGGCACGAGGCCAGCAATTTACAGGGGCAGGCGTACGGCAGGCCGGGGTCCTCGGTCTGAGGGGTGGCTCCCTCTCGAGGAAGGGGGCAACCGGCCATGGAGACAGACAGTGCCAGTCCGGGTCCCCGAGACGCGGCTCTGGGACCTGCTCCCGGAACCTCAGCCTCGAGCCCCAGCACTCAACGACCTGCACATCAGCTCACGTCCCCTAAGCAAGGTCCTCCTTAAACTCGAGCAGATCGTGTCGTCTGCAAGGGCATCTGGAGACACCCCAAGTTACCGAATTCAACTCTTAAAAGCTAACGCTTAAAGAACTTTCATTTTTCTTAAATGAGGCACATATTTTCAATACCTTTTTTACGTCTATTTCTTCCTTCAGCTCTGTGATTCTACTTGTATTCCGTGCAAATTTGTTTATCTTTTGTTGATCTTCAAACGTAACATTGACATCTTCTGCAGCCTGGGAAAAAGTGAAATACCAGATCCCCTTAGCTTCCCACACTTGGTTGTATTTAAAGGAGGAAAGACGTATCTAGTTTTGACAGGGACTACCATCAACAGCGACGATTCACAATAACCCCCTCCTCTTCACCTGGTTTCTCAGGACCAGTACCACAAGGTGCGTACACTGTGATTCATTTCTCCAGAGGTTGAAAAGCAACCTGTTGGCTCAAGCCATGGAGCTCAGTGGTCGGAATACAAAGGCAGACACCTAGAGGTCAGCCCTCCCCCGTCCCAGGCTCTCATCAGCCCGGAAACAGTTTCGTGCGCGTCAGGCCCATCATCGGAGACCCCGAGGACCGCGTGGACGACATCCTTACAGTGCACTACGTGTAGCTCCGAATGTTCAACCCTGCGCACAGGGTTTTTCCGAGCATGGAAGCTGGTAAACACTGACCTGCACCACAGAAACCAAAGGCAAGTTCTTAGGAAGGTAATCCCGGCATTCAAGTCATTTTGCTACAGGAGAACGCCGATTCCCTATGCAAACAGGGGACAGGGAATTCTAGAGTTCCTGCTAGCCTGCAGAGTTCAAACACTGAGCCCTGAAAACCTGCCTATGTATTCCTATGTATCTGCAGAGGCATTGTCAGCAGGAGGCTTTTTGGGGGGCATCGGACCCACAAGAAAGCACCTAGCACAGGGCCTCCCAGACACACAACCAGGGCTCAAGGCTGGGCTCTGGGATTTGAAACTGAACCACACTCGATCACACGCACATGCACACTGATCCTGGAAAATTGCAGAGAATTCGGCCCCTGTGTTCCATCCTCCCCAAACAGGTGTTTCCTGGGGCAGCTGTGCCCCACGGCAGCCCCCTGCACACACTTGGGCCCTGGAGTTCATTTCCTTAACGGTGGTCCTCCCACTGGGGTTAGGGGCTGAAGTTGGTGTGGGAGGCAAATCCCCGCAGGATAAACCACGTGCCACCCAGCGGGGTGCTGTTGGCAGCAGAAAGGGAGGAGACCACACCTTCCACGACCAACAGCAGTGGCCTCCCCTCCAATCGCACTGATCTAGAACATTCCCCCATTGCTTGAAGCTTCGTTTTCGCAGGAGGGCTTCATTCTTAAGTGGGGGGGGTCTGTGGACATTGAGAGGCCCCTTTACCCCTGAAACTGGTTGCAGAATGGCGTGTGTTGTTCGTGCATTCTGGAAGGGTCTTCATAGCTTTCACCAAGAGTCTTAAAGGGATCCACCCCCTCAAAGGTCAGGGACTCCCGCTTTAAGAAAAGCCAGGTGTGGTTGCCACCACTCACAAAGCCATGAGCACCTGGGAGAAGGAAACTGGCCAATTTCAGTCTGCTTTTATTTTTTGTTTTTTAAAGGGATCTACCAAATCTGTGATATAATACTGTGCTTTGTACTTGTATTCCCCTTTCGTGCATACACCCATTTAATAATTATTCAGTACGTGTCCCCTACATGCCACGCACACTGAAAACCAAGCTGCAGTCCCACCGCCATGAATACCGAGAAGCTTACGTTGTGGCGGAGGAGGGGAGCCCAAAACAAGGTTTTCCGCGAGATGGCGAGACACGTGATGATGAAAGTAAAGTACTTAAGGGGTTCAAAGTGTTGGGGGGCTAGGGAGTAAAGGAGGCATCTTTTATTTTTTTTTAATTCTCACCTGATGTTAGGATTATTGGTTTTAGAGAGAGGAAGGGAAAGGGAGAAGGAGGGAGGGAGAGAGGGGGAGGGAGAGAGGGGGAGAGAGAAACGTTGTGGCATCATCGACTGGTCGCCTGCTGTACATACCCCGACCAGGGATTGAACCGGCAACCTAGGTGTGCGCCCTCACTGGGGATCGATGCCACAACCTTCTGGTGTGTGGGACAATGCTGCCGGCAACTGAGCCACTCGGCCAGGGCTGCGGGGGCTTCTCCAAGGAGGGAGCGTGGACAGGTATCAGACTGTGTTCCCCCACAAGGCCACGAAGCAGGTCTTAGAAAGCAGGACTTTGGAGACGAGGGGGCTGAACCATCTCATCTAAACATCCTCACCAGAAAAGTCAGGACACGTGGGGAGACAATACTATGTCACGCGCGCGAAGTACTGCAGATTGCAAACAGCTCGTGGGAAACTCAAAGGGCTAACCCCATGGGATTCCCCTCTCAGTCATCACTGGCCGGCCCAGATGCTCCCACAGAGGAGCAGGCGGGAAAGTGCACAGGTGGGAAACCTACCAGACACCGCTCAGGGCGGTGGGAACAGCTAGGAGAGGCTGTTGTATCCATCAGGCCGGTCTTGCCTCCCAGAGTCTCTGCCATTCTGATGTTCTGGTTACTCAAGGCCCTCGGGGTCTTGGCAGGAGAAACTCCCCCCCTAGATTGCCTCTGCTCCAACTGTCTCTTCCTCTCCTCACGTAATCACCAGATCACGCCTTCTCTGATCACAAAACTGCCTTCATTTCACGAGCACCTTTCTTTCATGGTTCTTTTCGGAGCTGGAAACTTTAGTTTTCTGCATGAGCATTCGATGAATGCCTGTCTCTCCCCCAGAGCAAAAGGTCTACAATGCCATGAGGGTAAGAGAGGAGGCCCTGCATTCCTGCAGACCCCTGCCATCTCCACCCGTACAACTGAGACCGTGTCACATGACATGCTCACACAGCTTGTTGAAGGAAGGAAAGGGAAAAACATCAGCGATCAAAAATTTTGCAAAGTCCAGGGTTCAAATCCTTCCTCTACCATTTCCACAACATTGACTTCATCTCTCTTCACTGCGGTTTCCACGTCTGTCGAATGGGGGTGAACCACAACTAGTATGTGCCATGGATTTAAAGGCCAGAGCGAACAACAGAGGACCCAATTTAAATACAAAATAAGAGGTCAAGTGAATTGCACCAAGTGTCAGGTTGCCTAAATGAACAGGGGCCCTGAACCTCACCCAGGTGCTCAGGAAGAATTTGTGTGTAACACACGGAGAGAGGGAGCACGCATCCCGGTTCCCCACGCATCCCGGTTCCCCCCCCCACCGGGGTGCTGGTGGAGGGGGTGATCTCCACATGTAACATGCCCAAACTTAGACACACAGCGGTTAGTGGACCGAGAGTGACTCAGCTTGTAAGAAGCAGAGCTGGAATTCAAACTCAGGTTTTATTACTTTGTTTTGTTTTGTTTTCCCAAAGCACACCTTTTGTCCCAGTAAGCAAGCCAAACTCCTATTTTAGGGTTTATAATCCTGTAAGTCTACCTATTTTTCTTTTTTAAGAAGAAAACTATATTCGGTGAGGAAGTAATACCAGCTGATAATTATCGAGGCTTTATTGTGTGCCAGGCACGGTTCTAAGCGTTTTGTACCCACTATTAATTTTAATCTTATATTCCTTTTAAGGAGATACTGTTTTTATCCTTATTTTACAAATGAGGAAGTGGAAGCTCGGAGGCGAAGCCACGATTTCAGTAAACACGGGCGTTGTGGCTGCAGAGCCTCTGCTTTTAATTTCCACGGAGTCTGATGACAGTCCCCCGGCTGAAGGGATTTGCTTCCCAAGGTTTGGTGCCTGTTTGCTCTCATCCCACACCCAGGACCACATGACAATGTGCTTCCTTCGCTCTCCCGCTCTGCAGAGGCACCTGCGTCCCTGTGAGCCCGAGACGGAGGGGAGGGTCGGGGATAACAACCGCGGTGGCATCACGGCTGGACCCGGGGCTCTGGTACCAGATCGCCCCGGAGGCAGGGGCCTGCTCTGCTCCCCACCACCGCGTAACCTGGGCCAGGTGACTCCACCTACCTTGGCCTCAGCTTCCTCCCCTGCAAAGGGCGATACCGCTACCTACACGTGTGAACCCGTGCGGATTAACTGGGATAACCCAGGTGAAGCTCCCGGCGTTATGGCCAACGGACCCTGGGCTTCCCACGCCCCAAAGACAAGCATCGGCCGCGGGGTCCCCAGACACACGTTCTGGGGAGACCGGGTGCTGGCAGGCCTCGCCGAAGGGCCGTGCTCAGCGCCGGGGGACTCGGCCCCGGGCCCCACGCCGGGCCTCGGGGGTGGGCACCCGAGCACCGCTCGCCCGGCCCCTCGGCAGCCCGTCGCGCCCGCTGCCGGAGCATCCGCCCCGCGAGCGCCCCACTCACCGCCTTCTTCATGGTGGCCGCCATCTTGGGACTGGACCACGGCGCCGGGCGGGGAGGGCCGCACCCGCGCGCTTCTGTCCCGGCCCTCTCCTACTGCCCTGTGGCCCGCAACTCCCGCGACACGCAACACCGCCTCCACATTCTCTCCTATGGGATCTTCGACTAAGGGTTCCGGACGTCTAGGACTGGGGGAGGAAACGTAATCGGGAAGGATTTGGTACATGCCAATTAAAGGGACGAGCACCTCCCTGTGAGCCGACGGAAACTGGGGGGTGTGGCGAATGGCCGCAGGCGCCAGCTGCGGGCAGCAGGGGGCGCCCAGTGTGGCGGGGCGGGGTCTCGAGGGGATTGATGGGAAATACTTTTTCGTCTGTCCCACAAATTGATGTGAAGAAATTGACCTACTTAGAAAAAAGAAGGAAGAACGAATGACCTTGGCAGTAGGATATGATATTAATGTGCCCTGATAGTTAAGATGGTATAAAGGAGAAAGTACTCCTATTAACTTAGTCAACATTATCGAGGGATTACTGTATACTCTGCCATTCGTGCGTTCCAATTATTATTTTTTTTGTCTCAGAATCCCTGTTTGGACCAGCAAAAGAAAGAAGAATGGGGGACAAATTGGAGATTGCTGGCCAGGAAGGAAACTCACCAAACTACTTGAAAATACTATCCCCAATGAAGGGCGAGGGGGCGGGGGAACGTTGGAATAACACATGGGCTGAGAAGTAACACATTCCCTTACATCAAGGTTAACACTGGCCTCCCACTTCCTGGATCCAAGATATGGGTTGTGTAGGGGTGTGTGTGTGTGTGTGTGTGTGTTTACCCACCTAGTATTTTCTTTAATTGAACCAACATATGAAAACTAGATTTCACTCGAAAATATCAAAACAATATTTTTGCTTTGCTGAGCTTGTAAAATCCGAGTCCTGGTGACCTTGAGCCTGCATTTTTGCGGAACAGCAGCTGCAGGTGCCAATCAGGCATGGGCCCACTCAGCAAACATACCCGCTGCAGGACCCAGACGGCTCCCACCTGCCTCATCCTGAGCTTACCTGTTGGGCCTTCCAGGTGTAGGAACTCGTGTGTGATTTGTTTGAAATCTCTACCGTGCTAGATGTAATTGCAAAGAGAAAGATGAATTAGACGAGGTGCTTGGCAGCGAGCACCATACTGTCAGTACACCTGTATCACCACAAGTCATGGCGCCTGACGCCGCGGCCCTGGGACAAGTGCTGAAGGGTCCTGGGGAGGCAGAGCTGTGTCCGACTGGAGTAAAGGGCAGTGGGACTACAGCACCTTAAAAAAAAAAAGACAAAATTCCTTGTCCTCGTGCAGCTTACATTCTGGTGGTGGGAAACAGACCATAGTCAAAACATCAGGGTGAACTATACCGTATGATAGGAGGTATAGTTACTGGTGTGTTAGTAGCTACAACAAGAACACATACAACAGTAATAAAAGACTACCAGCATGAAAACTGTGAAGATACAAGGAATCAAGTGGTATGTTGATTGGAAAGTTGAAGGGAACAAAAACCCTGTCTGAATTGACATGTAAACTACAAAATGTCCAGACATGTCCCAGCTCAATTTTGATTCAGTCACCAAGCGATGATGAGCTCAGGGCAGGATTTCCCAACCTGAGTTCCCACCAAAAGCTGATGCCTCTGCGCCAGACTCCTGGTTGTAAGAGTGCAGAATGCCTGCAGGGGGCGCTCAAGGACCGTGGTAGTGTTCCCAGACCCAGCCTGAGGCCACTTGGTAAGTCTGCCAAAATATCAACTCGATTTTCTTAATTAAAAAAAAAAACTCTTTTAAAAACGCAGAATAAATGTGCCTTAAAAGGACATTTTAAATCCCTGAATTAAAGGAAAAAAACAGTTTCACTTGCTACAGGAACAAAACTTAAGGGGTTTAAATAAATCTCCAATTCCTCCGCTATGAAGTTGTGGTTCCGCTGAGATTTGATCAAAGGGTGGAAAGGAACAGGCAGTGGAAGGGTGGGCAGGGCCAGGTGCTGCGGCTGAGAGTTCCTCCCTACCGTTTTCCGTAATCAAGATAGATGATCACGGTGTATTCAAAAAACTTGAAGTTTAAAGGCAGAGAAGGAAGAAAGGGGCCAGAGACGACGCTGGAGATAATTACCCTTACTCCCCCACCCTCCACGCCTCCACTGTGCTTGGGGATGGCGGGGAGGGTGGGGCAGAGAGCAGATTCCCCTCCTGCGGGGCCCAGGCGGGAAGGGAGAGATGGATGGCAGGGAGGGACTGCGCTCCGTCCAGCTACCCCAGCTCCTCCTCTCCAGCCAATTGTTTCCACGAGGAAAGGGGCACCCGGGACCACTAAAACTTCCCCCTTTTCCCAGAAGCCAGTCATCTGGACTTTTTTTTTTTTTTGGTCTTGTGATTTTTGAAACCATTCAAATTCAGTGTTGAATAAATTCTAAGCCTACTATGTCTACCAAGTAATTGGAGCACTTGGGCCACCCACCAGTCTGTGAGCTTTAATAAGCCTCTCCAGGGGCACACCTTCTAGAATGTTCTTACGACCAAATTTCTCATTCCTAAATAAAATGGGGGGTCCCGTAGGCGTTCTGAAGTAAACCTATGCAAATAGGGGACTCTCCACCTGAAGCAAATCAGGGACTCTGTCACTGAAAGATTTCCTCCCTGGGTGGATTGCTCACACCCGTGTTGTTCAGGACCACCAGGATTTCCTCTGTGTGCCTTCATAACTCAAGATGCAATCCGTCCTTGAAAGCATTGCCCACTTATTGTTAATCTCTTCCATCTTTAAATTCTGGCCTTGTCCTGCAGTGTATGTGCCTTACTGTCTCTCTCTCTCTCTTGTAGCTCTTAAGAGCCGAATTGTGCTGGGTAATAGAAAACAGTGCCAGTTTGTATTTAGCTCAACGAATTTGTAAATGGTTTTATCGTGGCCCTGTTTGAAATTCTTCACTGTCTTCCCATTGCACGTGGGTACAGTTTGGATCCCTTCACCGAAGTCTAGCCTTTCTACCCGGCCTTATTTCACACCATCTTTTCCCTCACTCAGTGTGCTCTGATCCGTGGGTGCGGCCTGCTCCCTGCTGCCCCCGGGCCTTTGCACTTGCTCAGGCAGCTGCCCTTGATATCCGTCCTCCTGTTATTCACTTGGATACATTTTCCACATTCTCAACACTCAGCATTTATGTGTCTCCATCAACAAAGCTTTTCTTAAACCCATTCACCACCCCAAAACAGCAGCATCCCCACTTTCAACATCCCAAAAGCCCTCCCTAGCACATTTGGAACTCTGTCGCCCTGTTATACTGGGAGCACCAAGGGAAATATGCCCGTTTCATCATCTGTGTCATTGCAGCACCAATAGGAAGGTCGATGCTTAACAAATATTAGCTAAGGGATAAATAAATGCACGAATGAATGAGACACTGTGTGTTTAGGGATTAACACAGTAATATATAATACAATACAGCTGTTGATGAATTCCTTCAGTAACAAAAGTCCATAGTCCATAGGGTATTTCCATTCACTTTTTTTTTTTTTTTTTGCTAGATCTGGTACTACAATCGTAATCACCTGAACTTGTTACCTGAGCAGCCCTTCCTTCTTCCACCAGGTGGCGCTGTGACTCCAGATTCTGACATCGGGTTTTTCTCTTTGCAACCCCAGAGGCACTCTCCACGACCTTGTCTACATTCTGCAAAGTGCCGATTGCCATTTTGACATTGAGAATGAGTCAGAACTTGTTATGAGGAGCAGTCGAAGCACATCTTTGAATCAAAATGTACATTTCCTAGTGTGATTCATTCAGCAAGGATTTACCCAGAACCTCTCGTACACCTCCAGTCGAGCCAGGCAGCCTCTTCGCACAGATGCTGCTCGTAGAAGGACCAGTAAGTGGGCATCTTACGTATTTGTGATTACCGAGTATCACTCCAATACTTTTCTCTCTATTTGGGGAAACTTCCCGGTCATGAGTGTTACCTTCCATTCTATAAGTCAGAACTCAACTTCTTGGCCTCCTTTAAGCTAGGATGCAGACCTGTGGCTCCGGGTCCAGCCAGTCCGATTCACCAGTGGGAGTCTTTGACCTAAAGGCACAAATAGGGGAGGTGCCAGGTGCCAGAGGGAACCCACTCCTGTGGTGAAGGCGGCCTGGCAGAGGGAGCCTGAGTTCCTGAAGCAGCGGAAGAGAGGTCCTCGTGGGAGGCCCACGACCCAGGCTCAGGGGTGCTGCAATCCTAGCAGCTAGCAGGTTTGCAAGGTCATTTCAATGTCATTCCTAGATATTTGCCTCTACGCAGGTGACCCAGCCCTCACTAAGGGTCTGCACATTCCTGGCTATCGGGAGTTCCGTTGTTTGACACAAAGAGCCTGAAACAGATGTTCTTTTTAGGAAAAAGTTATTCGTTTGTTTCTGTAACTTCAGCCAAGATGACCAGGAACATCACTGTGGAGGTAAAATTCTACCTGAACAAAAATGTCACCCTTCCTGCATTGCCATGGTGCACACCAGTTACAACTATAGGTGCTAGGTGTATTTCCAATGCTTTTTGTTTTGTAAACCACATACTCAAGGTTGCATCTGTGTCAAATTGACACTGCACTGAATGAAGAGATGCACATTGACAGTGTAGCAAAACCCCAACGAAGCCAGTGACACCCCCCACACCAATGCAAACAGCCACCAGCAGACAAGAATCAGCTCGCAGGGATCACCCAAGTGGAGGAAAAGAATGGTCAGCTGACAGCTGCTACCGGATGCTTGTAAAGCTTCAAACAGCATGACGCCTGATCCCTTTGGAGACACCTGGCTCGTCTCTAGGGATGAGCAGAGGGGGAGATCAGAGGCATCGTGGGCACCATCCTCGGCTGTCTCTCATGGTCCTGTAGGCGCTGTCCGAGCAGGACACCCTGTGGGCACGGAGGCTGAAGGGGGATAAGGGAGCAAGCCCTGGCCTCACTCCAGCACCAGGAAGGCAGGCAAGTGCTGAGAGAGGTTTAGAAAGCAGCTTCTTCAAATGAATACACGTCTTTATTGTTTTAACACTCATTCTCTTTCTGGCCACCTATTCTGAGAAAATGGATCTAAAACCAGAAATGGTCTTTTTATACAAAAGGGCTTTGTAAAGCAGTGTTAATAAGAACGGAGCATTTGAACGACTCCAAGGGTTCAAAGGCATCAGGGTAAGTGGCCCGGAGATACTCACGGTCAATACGCATTTATCACAATGCCAGTTTTGAAACGTGGTGACTTGAGGAAACACAGAAAAACAGGAGGCATGAGGAAACATGGAAAAAATTTTGTTTTTAAGAACAAAATTACAGTGTCAATTTTGTTCTTAAAAAATATCACTGTCCAGGGTTGGGCAAAAGAAGGTTTATAGTTGTGCGTATGGAAAATAATATAAGAATTAATAAGTAATAACACAAAACTAAACTCTGTGTTTTGCATACTCACAACTGTAAACCTACTTTGGCCCCTTCCCATAGATGTAGGGGGGTATACTTGGAAAACTGTAGCGATGAAATATATACAAATGTTACCAATATAACAGTGACATTTATAGCTGGTGTCAGGAATGGAAGGTCACCTTATACTTCCATGCTTATAATTTTCTAAATTTTTCAAAGTGAACATGAATTAAAAGTTTTACTCCCGTAGAAATGAATATTAATATTAACTGATATGCAAATGTGCAAGATGTAATGATAAGTAATAAAGCAAGTGATAAAGCAGACACATTGTGATTCTAAATACAATTTAAGAATCGACCCATAGACTACATAGGAAGAAATACACAAAACCCTTCGGAGTGGCTGTCACCGGGTGGCGACATGAAATCCAATTACTTTTTTCTTATTTGTACTTCCTCAAGTTCCCTTTAATGACTATGTATTACTTTATCAGTATTTGAGGAGCTTCTTCAAGACATGACTCTGCTATTACCCTTCTCAATAAAGAGAAAGTGAGATAATTCTCATATTCCACCAATCGCAGGAGCTCACCCATCAGCAGCAAAGGATTTAAATCTACAGTTTCCCAACATCGCTGTCCCGAGTTTCTGAGAAGAAACAAAAAGCCCCCTGAAATATTAAACAGTTAACTATAATTTTTAAAAAATTCTGTTAATTTAATCTTTAATGGGATGAACACAAATCTCATAAAACATGATTGCTATGAGAAATCACACTGATTTTCTTAATCTGTAAATATGCTTGTTACGAGATTACAACACCCACTTAACCTGTAACTAAATATATGTACCTTTTTAGAATTAACACAGTATTACAGAGAGAGATGTAGAGATATGGATACAGGTATAGGTAGATGTCCTCTTGTTTGTAAGAAAGCTTCGGAGTCTTCTTTTTTCCAATACCCTACTCAGAATAAAGGGTGCCTCTAGCAGATTCAAATCCCAATGTGGAACTAAGTTTTATTCTCCCATAATACCCAGGTTCAGAGTGAGCAGCTCTGTGGTGTACATGTAAATTAAAGCAGATCATTCAAGTGTTTTATATATATAAACACTTCTGCTGGAAGTTAAGTTAGAAGTGAAGACCAGAGAAGTAGCAGTACTGAGCTTGGAAGAGAATACAGCTAGAGTAAATTCTGCGTGGGTGAAGGGTGGCAGAAGAAAAGGTGAGACTGTAATATTCGCACCAGGTGAGAAACCCAGACCAGATGGAATCTTGTAGGTGAATCACGTTAGGTAGGGCTTGAAAGTCCCAGGAACCAATTTTCAGACCAAAGGGGTACATTGGAGGTTTGGCGGAAGAAAGTGACCTTAGGGAAGTAAATCCTGGGACGCTGGGAAAGATCAAGCACCAGCCCCAGCTAATTCTACATCCCCGCGTGAAGGGTCAGGGCCACCATGGGGGGTCGGTGGGGGCTCAGGGGCAGCCGGGTGTTTTGAGTGGAGGACTTCCAGTGCCTGCCTGCGGTGCACAACACCAAAGGCATCACAGGACTTTGCAGTTCCTGTCTCTGGATTATACAGATTACCCTTATCCTGTGCTTACCTGTAAGTACTTTCCCTTTAGCTCCTGTTGTGATGGGTTCCAGCTAAGGATTGAAATCACAGGAGTCCTTCTCTGAGGATCTTAATTCTAAGAGGGGCATCTTCTGCTGGAAATGCCACGGAAGCAGTTCTACTTAAAATGTAGGACAAGAAAATAGTTGAATCCTAAGATATATTTTTATTTAAGAGTCATCTAATTCCTACCTGAAAGGATAATGCTTCGTGTCCAAGTTTACAAGACTGAAGCAATCCCTGGTCAAGGAATAGATTTATTTTTGAATTGCAAAAGTAATGCCTTTTTCTTTTTGTGTATAATACTTCAATAAATTTTTCCTCTTAAAACAATTCTATTTTTTTTTCTTCTGGGTAGGATGATTGCCGGTGATTTTGTTGGCTTATTTTAAATGTGGTTGCATTTCCTAACCACCAGGGACGAGCTGCTGAACCTTCAATTCTTTCTCGAATCCCGTGTAAACGTTTCTCTAAAGTCAGTGGTTATGTAACGAGGATGTGCTGGTACCAACGTCACCCATCTGGCACTCCAGGGCAAGGGCTCTTCGGACCAGGAGGGAGATAGATGCCTACCTGCCCCCGCCCCCCACACCCCCCCCCCCCCTACACACACACACACACACACACACACACACACACACAACATTGTTCTCCTGAGCAAAATTGATCAGTCATTTTCAAAAACTTCCAAAAGCAAAACAAGGACGTTTGGCTGAGATCATTTAAAGAAAAAAAAAATGCTTCCTCATTTCCAACCAACCTCCACTTAGTTATTTCCTCTCAGCTGCCTGTGACGTTGGAGTAGGCTCACGGGAGGCGAAATCAGGGGGCTCATCGGTATCTATCTGCGTGCCCCATTTATTCCAAATGAAAACCCGGATGACTTTTGTAAACAATCTTGGCCCAAAGAGACACCAAAACCTTATGTTCACTCAGCTGTTTGAGAAATAAAAATGCCCAAGCATTATTTGAGCCTTAAGAATTCAGAAGCCAGAATGCTATTCAAATATCCCGTGGCATGTAAACGCTGCTGGCCTATCGCGACAGTGGGGGACCACTCCCTGAAGTCCTGGCAATGCCTTAACGGTGGCTTCTGCTTCGGAATCTCTCCATGTCCCAAGGTTGGTCACCAGCCAAGTCTCTGCTAGATGCCGGGCAAATTCCCTGATGGATGAGGATAGCCAGGGTCAGTTTCTGCTGCTTACAACCAGAAGGTTCTTAAATTGCCATGCAATCCAAAAGTTCCATCTCCGCCAGGCCTGGGGAGGGGTGCAGCAATGGGAACGGTGAGGCCATTGGGACCCTCGCTGCATTCCTCCCCTCTGCTCTCGGCTCCGCTGCATCCTGGTTCTTTGGGACTGAAAACCTTCCTCTGCCACTTCAGTGAGTGTGTGTGGGGCTGAGGAGAAGATGGCCTCCCCCCAACCTCAGATTAGGAGACAGGTTTGCGCTGCTGAGTGGGCTCTGTCCCAAATCCCAGATCCATGCTTTGAAGTAAGAATTACTGGTCACTTTCGGCCCCCCTGACTGATCTGTGGCCAGAATCCATTGTCCTGTGGTGCCATCGTGCTTGCCAGAGGCCCAGGTGTGTGGCGTGAGGGAGCAAAGCCAACTGCAGACAACGTGCCGAGGTGTCCCCTCCAAGGACGGGGCCAACACCGCTGGAGAAGGGTGCTTCATTCAAAATGCCACTGTCACTGTCAGAATGATTTTTTCCCCGGGACCTTCCTGCTCTGCAAAATGGAACCCCAGATAACTTCTCTGCCCTCTCACACCTACCTCAGGTTTCTCCTGCTTCCCTCTTGGTCTTTTAACACCCCAGTCAATGCATATTGACTCCCCTTCTGCTTTCCAAGAGCTTCCGGAAGTGACAGGGTCCGCTTCAAGCATTTCCGCTGCCTTTGATGTCGGTGTTTTAATACCCGCTCACCTCTTTGTCTTCCAGCACCAGTTTCCCCTTGAGCCGTGGTTCCAGCCAGCTCTGCGTGGGTACCCATGACCGCTGCCTGGTGGGTGCACGCACTTCTCCGTGTTTCCCAAGATGGGTCCTCAGCAGAGACCAGAACACTCATCAGTAAATAAAATAGCAGGGGGCAGTCACTTCGGAAGCTGGACTTGGTCCTCTGTGCCTTCATTTCATGTGTCCTGGTTCCTTTTACCTGATCTGGATTTGGGGTGTGCATGGGGGGTGGGGGGGATTGGTCTATTTATATCTCCTGGGCCATAGACATTAAGGTGGCAGAGGAACATAAAAGAATATTATTGTTGGGGTTAAAAGGGAGATTTACTTGATACTAACACAAGCAGTTCTCAAATATCTGAATTTCACATCCCGTAAATATGTAATAATATAGTATCATCAGAGAGATGCCAACTTGTTTTGCTAAGGAAAGATATGCAATCAGAGACTAAGTCAAAAATCAACATCAAAGACTTTACCTTAAGAAAAGAAAAGAAAAAAAGAAAAGAAAAGGGCAGCAACAGAATAAAAAATAATCCTTCCCAACTAGGTAGTGCTGATGACCTTGAGCCGACCCCTTAGAACCGGGCCACTGAGGCGGCAGCCAGACACCCAGCAGCCCTCTCTGGAGAACCTGCACTTGGAATCCACTCCAGGACACAATCTATCTTCCCAGAGTGTGGAGTTTAAACGGGGGCCGAAGATAACCCCACTTCATTAGAATTCTTCTCTGCAACCTGCAGAAGTGAGGCCATCCTCTCCCACCTGCGTGTGGGGTCCTCCTGGCCAGGAGCAAAACTCAGCCCTCTGCTAAGAACTCACACAACCACCCATGAGCTCAGTGATGATCTCCTTTCCACCCATGGGGCAGCCAAGACCGAGAGAAGTAACACCCCTGGCCCACAGCTGTAAGAGCTGACAAATTCTGGAGCTGCGATTTGGACGCAAGAACATCTGAGGCCCAAGTCCACTTTCCAAACCATTACTTTTCTCCATTCAAATTCAAACAAGCGTTTTGGCAACCAAGAGACACACACATTTGCACGTTAGAGAAAAGTTCCTTTATGAAATGACTCGTCGTATTTTCGACTCCAGACTGGAGACTTCAGCCAATGTTAGTAGCCCTGTTCCCTGAGTCACGCTCATCGTCTTGTTAAAGAACAAAGTGTCTGAGTCACTTGGACTTCACGTTCGAACACACATAAGGAACCTCCTTTGTGACTGGATGGTTTTGAAATCAGGTCACAAGCTGGGGTGTGAGGATAATGCGTTTACTTCTGTTGGCAAGATGAACCAATTGTGTTATGTAAGTACAAGTGAACGGATTGACTCCCTGGGAAGATCGTTCCGATGAAAACATTCTGGACTCGTGGATCACAAGTCTCCAGGACAGGGCAGGGCTGTTTATCTCAAGGATAAGAAAGCAATCCCTGCATCCGCATGTCTTCAGATACTTGGCGATGAAGTTAATTCCCCTACGTTCACAGGCAGCCTTGGCCTTGGACAGGTAGAGTTGTCCATTGAGTCCAATAGCAGAGACTTTTCTGCCCCTGAAAATACCCCTGACCTCCTATAAATGCCTCAAATTCCCTTACCGAAGACTGAAGTTCTCTTCTTTTAGAATGGTTCCCTTGGCCCATTTGATGGATACTGACAAACTGCTGGGTACCCGTTCCCATTCCTCCTGGAGTCTGCTCACCGGGACTGGGGAGATACTTTCCACCAGCTCGCTGGGTGCCAACCCCCAGCACAGCCTGTGCATGGAGGCTCATGCTTCAGCTCTGGCCAAACACATTCAGGGCTCAACAATGCTTCCTCCTAGTCAATAGTCTTAATGTGACATGTCAAGGCATGCTCTTGACTTACGGGAGCAAAACACCATGTACTTTGGGTCCAATATAATTAGCAATAGTCATTCTGTCATGGAATTTCCCCAGTTTCACCCCAGTGAATGAGCCAAGTTGTATCATTGAAAGAAAGCACAGAATGGGTATCCTCGTGATTGTGTAATTTTAAACATTAATTATGAAACATATAGGATACCAAAGGAATTTTTCCAAATGAAAAGGATTTTTTTCAATTAGCCAGGTTAACAACTCTATATCTTCCATAATTGTTATTAATAATAATAAGAGCTAACGCTTACTGAGTATTTACCATGGAGCGAATGCTGTTCAAACACTCACTCACTCAATGCAGCCTTTCCCTCTTTCATGCGAGGTTCCTCTGCCGCTTTAAAGAGAGCACACCTTCCCCTTCCAAGTCTCCACGTTCCCAGGCATACTGAGGAAGGGAAAGTGAAATAAAATGTTCCTTTATATATAAAATTTGAAATTAAACACGTATTTTTCCAGGAACTGTGTTTCGCTAGAACCACAGAATCAATCAAACTGAACTAGTAAGAATAAGTAAGCTAGAATAAGTAAGGCATTTAGTTTCTGTCATTTTGCAATATATTACTTGGCAGACACTTGTTCAGCACCTCAGCTGATCCCAGCATAGTTATGGATATAAGAATAAAAGCAGAGAACAGGGGAGATGGTCTTCCTGCCCTCGGGTGGCTGCCATCCTGAAGCAAGCTGGAATCCAAGTTCCAAGATCTTAACTATAAAGTATTATTATAACTAAGACATTACAATAATACACAAGAGTGACGATTATTATTCCCAGGTGAACTGACTTGGTCAGAGAGGAAATAGGTAGCAGGGTAGATCCTCACTCAGATCTGACTTAAAAATCTGTACAAAAATGGGTTTCTTCCTTCAAAATGAAAACCACTGACCTCATAGTGTTACCACGTGGGGAGAGATAGTGAAACACCTGGTACACATGCAGTAGTTCCTCAATAAACTGAAATCCATAGTGACAGTACAATGACTCATGAACTTGAGTGTGCATGCTGTAGTTGCCATCTCCTTTGGGGTGGAGCACCTCTTAACGATGAACTTTCTTAAAAGTTCCCCACACGTCACTGCATTTTGGAGGATATAAAATACATTTTCTCCCAGAATACGACTTTAACTTTTTAATACCAATATGACTGAATTCTACTCAGAAATCCTCAAGCAAATATGAGAGCCAAACGGATGTTTGCAAAGACAATGGTTAATTGTGTCTCACCTGCTATTTTAAGTATTTATCTTCATCTTTCTGACACAGGTATAGTAACCCCCAATCTTATGAACAGGGAAATGAGGCTCAGAGAGGTTAAATAACTTGCCCACAGCCACACAGCTTGTGTGTGGTGAGACCATGGCTTCAACTCAAGCTTCTGAAACCAGAACTGTTATTTTTGTGGTGTAGAATTGCTTCCGGTATGACGCACGAGTAAAACACTCCGGGATCTATGACAACTCCTTCCTCAGAAAACAGAGAATGTGTTGAGACCGATCTTTCTCCCTTCACTTGGGAATGAGGAAATAAATAGTCAATAAGCAATTGGCTATTATTTGCTTTATCGGGTGCTGGCCAAGGTAAACAGTGCTATGTCACATACTCTGGGAGAGACAAACACAACAGACCATGTCCGGAATTTCAAAGAGGTTTCTGTCTAATTAGGCAGAGAACCCAGCACTCGGGCCATAGAAACGATGACCTTAATTTTGTGACAGTCCCCAGATCCTGTAGTTCTTAATAACATGAATGATGACATTTTAGAGCTTTTACTACCTGCCAGGGACTTTCACTGCTTTGTCATCTCAGAAAAACCCTGCTGGGTGGGTACCGCCACCATCGCCACTGTGAAATGAGGAAGCTGGGTCTGTGGGTGGCCGAGCTGCAGTAATCTTGCCAGCACTTCTCCGCTAATCTTCCTTTGGCTTCATCCAATGGTGGTTTCCTGAGTCAAAACTGCAGCATTGAGTTGAACACCCGGTGTAATCATCAAGACGTCTAAGTTACCAGTCTTGGGCACAGTCTGCCAAAACCAAGGCATGCAACAGAGTGATGCTGTGACGTGACATTTATGGAGCACGTCCCTGGATGTGTGTGATTCCTGCAGCAGCCCCATGAAGTGAGCTACTATTATAACTCCTACCTCCATGAGTTACGAGGAGGCTGGCTCCAATACTGCCCATTGGACACACATGGAAAGCAAGTCTCTAAGTTTCCACAGTCAGAAAGCAGGTCTAGGACTCACACCCAAGTCTAGCCAAAGCTTTGACACACAAAACTACATTACTATTTGAGATATATGGAAGAGTTTTGTGTTTTGCAGCCTTTGCCCTTCTAAGGACTCCTCCACCCCACCCTCATCATGCATGTCAATGTACACACCCTTTGTCATCCGTGGTCACTTGGCGTGATTGCCGGAGTATAATTATCCATTCAGTCCTTGGCAAGGTTTCCCAGAACCAAGCAGAAGGCCTGAGCCTGTCTGTGGGCACTTTGGAGACACTTGGGGATCTCTCATTGTCATACCCGGCAGGAGCCCTGTCGGGCTGACTCACAGAGACTGAGTAATGAGCGAGGGAACTGGCTGGGCGAGGAAGAGTGAGCCCCGGGCCTGCACTTTGAGTTCTCAGTTTGAACTTGGCTGCTGCACCTCTTCAAAGACGGGTGTGCAATGGTGTCAGTGGAGTTTCAAAGAACCAGTCTGCTTTCCTCTGCCATCCAGTGTAAAAAAGTAGGGGGTACTTTCTCCCGTGGACCTGAGAAACCAGTTTCCCTGAAGTAGGAATTCTCTTGCTGGCTATTAAGGGACAAATGTTTGCCTGCCCTTCCAAGTGTCTGCTTGGTGTTTATAAAGCAACTGAGCACTGAGCCCATATAAAAACCCAGCAAGTCTGAAAATTTTTCTTTTTTCCTGAGCACACCTGCAGAGAGAGAAAGAAAAGAAAGAACAATGGGTGGAGGGAGGGCGATAACTCATATCTGGCATAACAATAGGAGCTATGATTTATTGAGCATTTGCTATGTGCCAGAAGCAAGGCCATGGTGGTTAGCTAAATGGATATTCTGTTTGGGACTATTCTTTTTATTTTATTTTATTTTTGACCACCATTAGCACACAAGACAACATTTTCATCACAGAGGCCCACACATACCCCCCCCCCCTTTGGAGAGATTCCCATTTAAGGAACATTTCCAGTATTCTGAGATACTCGTGGTTTAAGAAAAGGGGATGTAATCTAGCACGATGTATATGGATGAGAATATTAAGGTTAGAATTAGAAAATCTAGGTCTGAATCTTTCATGAGCCCATAGCAAGGTCTGCGACATTGGGCAAATTATTTGACTCTCTTAGCTTCACTTTGATTTATTCATTTATATTTTTTGTCGCTGGGCTGAACTAAATGGGAAAATTTAGGTAAAGTGTCTAGTTCAGTAGGTGGTTTATCATAAGCCCTAGAAAGCTCTGGTTTGTATACTGTGTAACATGGTGTACAAGATACAATGTATAGCACATATACAGGGGGTGGACAAAAGTAGGTTTACAGTTGTTCGTATGGAAGATAATAGAACAATTAATAAATGGTACAAGGATAAACTCTGTTTCATGTACTCACAACTGTAAATCTACTTTTGCCTACCCCTGTAGCATATAATCTTTAGTGTATGCTATATAATATGTACTAAATAGTGTGTATATATAACAGGTATCCACATAAGTGGATAGAGTACATTTTATGTAAACTGAATCAATACATGACTTAGAGCTATTATTTTTATAAATGGCCATTAACCTCTCGGGACAAACCTGAAAAGGCAGTGTGCAAGTTCCAGTTGGACTGCAAAGGATTTTCCAGTAACAAACTGAAAGCTGACAATGAACTTACCAGGGAAAGCTCTGCCAACACCAGGGGGCAAAAGACGGAGTCGAGAGCCAGAACTGCAGCGAGAGCGAACAGCGAGCCACCTGCTCCTCCCTGGCCAGCGTAGCGCCTGTGTTGGGCTAGAAGAAAAGCGTAGGAGCCACTTCCACATTATCAACAAATATCTCCAGTTCTCTTCCTGAGTTAGTAAAGAACGTTCTACTCTTGCCAACCACGATGACTCTAGAAAAAGCAGGTGGGCGCGCGCACCCGCCCCTGCCCAGCGTGTCCTTTTCAGGGGCGGGTGGGGATGGTGGGAAGTTGCCAGTGCCTATCCTTTGTACAAGGCACACCAAAAAAAAAGGAGGAGGATGGAGGGAAGGGGGTAGGCCAGGCTTTCACAGCGCGTTTCCTACCTGCCTAAAGAGGTAACGGCTAAGTGAACAGCTGGCTATGGACTACGTTGTTGGCACTTTACTTGTCTTGATTCATGAAATCTTTCCAACAACAAAAATGCAACAGCCAGGGAGGAACTCCTGCAAACTCAACTGGCTCTCCCCGCCCAAGACCAAAAGTGAAATCCCCTCTTTAGAAGATGCTGAGTCTCAGCCCCTCCCAGCCTTCGGTGGCGCAGAAAGCCAACCTCCCTCCAGAAAGAGTTCCGTCCAGGCTGGCACGAACCTGCTCCTGGGAGGCGCGCGGGCTCTCCGGCCCCGGCAGGCGCCGGCAGACTTCCCGGTCCGCACTCGGAGACCTTGCCCGCCCAGCCGCGCGATTGTGCAAGCGCGGCTCTGCACGCCGCGGGAGGGCCAGGAGGTGTGTTCGGCGCACACTCGGTGAACTCGAGGCACAGCGCCCCTCCCTGGGGGTTATCTCCGGGGTGGAGTCCGCCCGCGCTCCCTCCCGAAGAGCAGCGCACCGGTCACCCGAGGCGCGGGCGCCCTCGATCACCTCGCTGACTCCATCCTATTTCCATCCCCTCGCCCCCGCCCCACCCCGGGTCCCGCATCCTTCTCGGCTGGGCAAGCCAGGACCCACTCCGCCCCACTCAAAGAGTGCTCATTGGCCACCCAGGGACTGCCCTGTCTCCATAAATACTTGGTCCCTGGGCATGGATCATGGAGAGGGCTAGGAGGAAATCGCAGCGCCCGCGGCATCTCTTCCACCCTCCTTGACATCTCCACTTCGAGGGTCCACACCTGTAGTCAGACTCGCAGGTGCACATCCCTACCCTTCGTCTTCCAAGAGGCCCCCGCCTGCCCTTCTCCAGCCCCTGTGGCCCGCGGTCGGCGGGCACCCGCGCCCCGAGGCTGCCTCACAGTGCATCGTAGAGCATCCTCGCGGAGGTCATTTCTGTCCCTCTTTCGCCTTCTTCATCACACCTGCTGGTCCTCTTGGCGTCTCTTTCCCAAAATCATCACGCCAAACGCAGCCGGCGCCACTTCAGCAACCTTGCCCTTCAGGGTCCGCGCGCGTTCTTAAGCGCGGGATCTCCCAGGCAGCTATGAGCTCTCCCATCAACAAGAGCCGCTCCCTGGCTGCCTTCTTACAGCAGCTGCGCAGCATCGGGGAGCCCCCCAGACCCGAGACATCGAAGGCGTGCGCGCCCCCTCGGCCGCCGGAGGTACCCTTCTGCCCGCTGATGGAACGTGGCGAGGCGCAGAATGCGGCAGCCCTGCCGGGCCCCACCAACTGGCCACTGCTGGGCAGCCTGGTGGAGATCCTCTGGAAAGGGGGGCTGAAGAAACAGCACGACACGCTGGTAAATGCCTCATCGCGCCCCAGTTCCCTCTCCCTTCCGTGCCCTGCGCTCCAAACCCTCCCTCAAGCGCGCGTCCGGGGCGCACGGTGCGCTCGGGTTACCTTCGCTGCGGCGGTCCCCGGGTGGAAGGAGGCGGGAGGAGGGAGAAGCGCTCTGGGGGCTGCAAGGGATGCGCGCTGACTTCGCGCTGTGCCCCACCCGCTGCAGGCGGAGTACCACAAAAAGTACGGCAAGATTTTCCGGATGAAGTTGGGTTCCTTCGACTCGGTGCATCTGGGCTCTCCCTGCCTGCTGGAAGCGCTGTACCGCTCAGAGAGCGCGTACCCCAAGCGGCTGGAGATCAAACCCTGGAAGGCCTATCGCGACTATCGCCAGGAGGGCTACGGCCTGCTCATCCTGTGAGTCCGGGTGGCAGGATGGGGGCTGGCGGCTGCACCTCCGGCGCTTGGAAACTGGGAAGAGATTCCCCGGGGGCGGACCCCTCCTAGGTCAGGGACACGAAAGCCCCTGTCTGATGCAATCGCGTACTCTTGCAGACACCTGAGTGGGTTGAGGGACAGCTGTATTGTGAACCCACTTAACACCTGCTTTCTCTCTGGCAGCTGAGTGGGGTCCTACCTTTCCATCAAAGACACACCAAAAAGCGTTATACTGATTGTGGTGGGGTGGGGTTCTGAAGTCAGCGCGCCAGGCAAACGTGTTAAGTACAAACAAAAGTATCCCTTAAAACTCTCTGTAACCCCCTCTTAGAAGCTCCACGCCAGAAATCAACGTCCTTTGCTTTTGACAGTGACCTTTCTTTCTGGAAGGGAGTGAAAGGTTAGGACCTAGGTGAACTTGAAAGCTAGGATGAGGAGGGGTGTCCAAGTTGCTTTTCAGATAGAGAAATGCCGTACTGTGATGTGCTTCCCATGCTTTTTAATTAACACCCCCCCATTTTAATGTCTAATAGTTATACATTTAGGATATAACTACTGGAATTAAAAAATATAGTAACATGGGGTGCATCACACGCTTTGTGTTCAGCCATTGGGCAAGTGCGAGAGGGTGCCTAACGGGAACAGGCTTTTTCCAACACCTGTGAATCTCTGCCTGTATGTTATTATTTGGAGGCAATGCCGACATTCTAAATTTGAGGTGTTTTGTGAACATGACTTTCAGTGGGTTGAAAGAAGACAAGAGATGTCCTCTAACAGGTCTAGGCTTCTGGTGGAGAGGGGAGTCTTCTGGTGCCTGCTCTCATTGCTGGGAATTGAGGCATCTGGTCTCCCAGCTCAGCCCCAGCAAGGCCACCTCAACAGCCCTGAACCCCAATTATCTGGCCAGCACCTTTCTCTGGTTGGGCAGGAAGGTACTTTCTCAGCCTATCTTCAAACCAGGCCTCCAGTATTCCAGTGCTTATAATTTCTGGCAATTTCTGGGCCCTATGCTCTGTGTCCGTTGGTGATACAGTTCACGCAAGCTGGAGAGCTGGATGGGGATCTCTGCATATTTTCAGCTGGCTCTAAATAGATGTCTGCTTCTCTCCCAGGGAAGGAAAAGACTGGCAGAGGGTCCGAAATGCCTTTCAAAAGAAACTCATGAAACCGGTGGAAGTTATGAAGCTGGACGACAAAATTAATGAGGTTTGCGGGCTGGGGCCAACTCTCCTGGTTCTCTTGGGGCGGGAGGGAGGTCTAGGGAGTATCAGGTCACAGCTCCAGACAGCAGAGGGTACAG
This sequence comes from Tonatia bakeri, assembly GCA_004024845.1. Classification (NCBI taxonomy): domain Eukaryota; kingdom Metazoa; phylum Chordata; class Mammalia; order Chiroptera; family Phyllostomidae; genus Tonatia; species Tonatia bakeri. Next base: position 159,552 of record PVIA01002462.1, on the reverse strand, counting down.
CGGGCACTTTGGGTGATTCCAGGTCTTCACTTTCTCCTCATTCCCCTCCACACCATCTCCCCTCCCCCAAAGCCCTTATTCCCCCCTCCTTCACTGTCTCTTAAAAAGAGCACACTGAGGGAGCAGTTACAAGCGCAGACGTTGGTGTTCCACAGTCTTGGATTTGAACATAAGCTTTCGTCCTGTGGAACCTGACTATAGCACTTAATTTCCCTAAGCCTCAGTTTCCCAGTCTATAAAATGGAGTAACAACCCTCACTCCACAGATCTGCTGTGATGCTTGGATGAAATAATGCTTACTAAGTTCTTTGATTGTGACATTCGAGCTGGGTTTCGCAGGAGGAGTAGGAGTCTACGAGCCACAGAAGGGGGAGAGAGGCGTCCAGGCAGAGAGAATAGCCTGCTGGAAATATGGAGAGGCTATGTCACGAGGTGTTTAGAGAAAGCACGTTCAGAATGGGGCTTTTCTAAAATGATGCTGGGCAGGAGGAGGGCCTTGACAAGGTTTTTGTGTCATGCTAAGGTATTTAGACACACCCCCTAGCCAACAGGCCAGAGAGCTGGAGATTTAGGCGTATAGTAATCTCTTTTTACTCCTACACACTCTGGGTGTTTATTTTGAATTGAACTGGGACCCACATAAGATTGTACGGGTAAAAGATTACGAACTCAGAAGCATTCAGGGCCCAGGTAATTAATGGAAATGTAGACGGCAGGCCCAGTAGGGGCTTCAGGCAGTGAGAGCGCATGCCCTTTCTAGGTGAGAGCTGCCCCAATTCCGGCAAACGACTGCCCCATGAGAATGGGGGATGCAGATGCAGTGCCCACAGATCTTGTAATTATTATTATTATTATTATTATTAAGTAGAGGGAAATCTGTATGTTCATGTGAACTCTCTGAGTCTTTGATGGTAACTAATTCACAATATTTCTGCATGCCCCACATGGGCAAACTGAGCCTCCCTGGTCACACGGCTGGGCTCTGTAGTCACACTGGCTTTGCTCCAGGCGCAGTGGGGCCACTTCCCAGCTCTGTGTCAAGGGCCAGGGCCTGAGCCTCTCTGTGTCTCAGCTTTCTCATCTGCTACCTAGGAAATGGGAGAAATGACAGCACTTTCTCCCTCACAAGCTTGTTGTGAAGATCAGCCAAGAAAATACACTTTGTCCAGCGCTTGGTACTAGAGAAGCCTCATTAAAGGAGAGGCATTTGTCATCTGAAACCCTGATTTTGGAAACTGGCATCTAATGGCCTTATATAACGCGTCCAAGGTCGCGGAGCTATTTAGTGAGGGAGCCGCGTCCAGCCTCTGCTGATTTCCTGACTCCAAGTCCAACGCGCTTAACACAATACCAGCCTGTAAAGAGATGTTTGCTTGCCCAGATGTGGGAGCGGCAAACCTCAGGATGGTTAGAGCACCAAAGTCCCTGAGATGCCATGCCCGTGGGGACACTTGACTGAGTTCTCCTCTGTGGTCTGTTCCCCCTTCTGATGAGAAGAGATGTTTTCCTTTCCTTAAATTTAGATCACGGGCTGAAACTTAAGCCTCGGGGTGGCTGCCGGAAAAGCTGAGGAAGTCACCCAGGACAAGGTAGTTAGGGTGTCAGGTGAGCTCCCAAGGAACATGCGTAATTACCGCTGCTTCTGAAGGAATAACCTGACGGCCGGTGAATGGATCCCAGGTAGCAAAACCTGAAGTCAGCTCACTGAGCTCTAAGTTCTTGTTTTTCCTCAAAGGTTAAACAGTGTCTTCATGGCTCCTTTCTTTGAAGGTCTTGGCCGATTTCATGGGCAGAATGGACGAGCTGTGCAATGAGCGAGGCCACATTGAAGACCTTTATGGTGAACTGAACAAGTGGTCATTTGAAAGTGAGTTGTCTTTACAGTCTGCTTCATTTGACTTTGCAGGTGATTTTGAGGCTAAAAACGTGGCCCTGTAGACAACTTGAGAACTCTCCTGTAATCATACACTGTTCTGACTAAGAAAGGCCATTGCAACTGTCCCAATGCTCTCAGGCACTGAAGTTTTTATGCTTTGCACTCTGGGTAGTTTGTGTAGTCATTCAACAAACACAGTGTACACCTGCTATGTGTCGGGCACCATGCTAGGGACAGAGCAGTGAGCAAAACAGGCAACAGCCCTACTCACATGGAGATTGGGTTCTAGTAGGGGTGACTATTGACAAGTAAACACATTGATTTTAGAGAGAGAGGAAGCAGGGAGAGAGACAGCGAAACATTGAAGTGAGAGAGAAACATTAATTGGTTGTTTCCCATACTCACCCTGACCAGGAATTGACCTGCAACCCAGGTATGTGCCCTGACCGGGGATCAAACCTGCCACTTTTGGTGCATGGGGCAATGCTCCAACCAACCGAGCCACCTGGCCAGGACCACATTTTAATATATACTCTGCCAAGGGGTCAGGGGTTCAAGAAAGAACATAGATGCCTAGAGGAGGCAGCTCTGCTTTGGTACAGAGACATCTGAGATGAGACCTAAGAAAGGCAAGGTACAAGCCACAAGGGGGCCTGTGGGGAGGTTGTTCCAGAGAGCGGAGGCAGGAAGTGCAAATGCTCTGGGGCAGAAGGTGTGCACACCTTCGAGAAGCTCCAGGGATGCCTGTGTGAGTGGGTGGTGGGGGAAGGCAAGCTGGGGAAGACCAGGCCAGGGCCTACAGGTCCCACAAGAACTTTTAGTTTCAGTCCCGTGGAGAGCCACGGAGACTTTGACACAGAAGCGGGCAGGATCACTTTCTTCAAGGGTCGCCCCTGGAATAAGAAGCACATCACTGCTCATTGGGGCTGCAGGCAAGGCAGCAAGGCCAGTTCAACAGACGAAGCCCGTCCAAGGCTGCGGGCACATCCGAGAGGGCACCTGGGCTGAGCTCGGCCTGCGGGAACTCAGGGAGGCAGTGCCGTCCCAGCGAGGACCTGGTAGGGGAGCAGGAGTTCACCAGGTGCAAGTGAGGGAAGGAGGAACGGCCCAGGCGGAGGAGCAGAGATGGTGGTGAAGGAGCAGGGAGGCGTTTGGAATGACTGACTGGTGCATATCCTGCAAGGAAGGGCGAGGGCAGAGGGTGGGGGGAAGGCAGCAGGCGGCCCTGTGAATCCACATAAACCAGGACGGGAGTTGGACTTTGAACCTGGGAGTACCCAGGAGGGACAGTAAGTGCTTTTGGCAGGAGGGTGGCATGGTTTGGTGGCTGCAAGGTTCACTCCTGCTGCGGATGCGAGGGGCTGGACACAGCGCCCCCAGGTGGTAGCCTTTGTCCTGACGTCTCTCCTCCATCAGATCAGCCTCACGTTAAGGTCATGCACCAGCCATCTTAGCCCATGAGAAAGCTCCATGCAAACGAGAGACACACGGAAGGTGTTAAGGGGTGAAGAGGGGTGAAGGGAAGGCCTAATTATAGAGGAGAAGGGACGCGTGTGCTTTGGAAGTTGTCCACTGCAAATACCCAAATTAAGGAGTAGCAAATGCATTTCTTTGCAAGTCAAAGAAAATCTGACTAGGGCAGTTTAAAAATTATTGTCTAGCGTTACAGTAAGTCTCGAGGAGGGCCGCCCGCGGCTGGCGCTCAGTGACGTCACTGGGGAGCCAAGTTCGCGCTCTGTTCTCGCACATCCAGCCTTAGATTGCTGGCTTGCTACAAAACGGGTGCTGCCCGCCCCGCCCCCCCGGCCTCACCTCTGCCATTAGGGCAAAAACAAGAAGAAAAGAGGGTACAGGTCCCACTTTATCTAATAAGCAAAAATAATATATCCTCTTGGTGTCACTAGCCAGACGGAACTGGGTCATGTGGATGCTCTGAAGGCCCCAGGAAGGCCGGCGAAGTCAGGGAACAGGCTGGTCGCTGGAGTCTTAAATCAATCTTATTAACTACCTGATACACTGACACCCTAAATAAAATCGGGGTTCTCTTAAAGGAGAAATGAAGCAGAATAAGTGTTGGGTAGGGCAGTTCCAGTGTCTGCCACACCTGATATCAATGATACACTCTGACTCAAGCAACACAGCCCAGGAGAGATTCACTCCTGTATGGATAGGGCTACATATGCCCAGTGGCATTCCTGACCAGGAGGCTCTGCAGGGGATGGCTGGTTGGACCCGGAAATAATTTCTAGAAAGAGTGATCAGACTCTCAGACTCTTCATGCCTCTGTTCTTCGAAAAGACCTCATGTCTAGGAGAGATGGAATAGATTCTTTAGTGGCCAGCTAACCATCATGTCCAGACTATGCTAACGGTGTCGATGATTTTAATTAACAGGCATCTGCCTTGTGCTCTACGAGAAGAGATTTGGGCTCCTTCAGAAGGACGCGGGGGATGAAGCTTTGGAATTCATCAAAGCCATCAAAACAGTAAGCATCCCCCAGGGGAGAAAGTAGTTGTCCTGACTGGCTACCCATGCATTGCAGGGTTTCCCTGAGAGAGGCGGGCACACGGATTTTATTACAATAGTTAAGTATTCATTTTAATGTGTGCTACGTGTTTTTGTGCATGGGTGTGCAAAAAAATGCAGATATAATGAAGCAGCACATTAAATCATTATTTGGGCAAAGTTAGAGTAGGAAGTTCAGTCAAAGGTCAGTTGATTAAATTATGGTTGTCACAAGCCTGAAAATTTTCAGACTTTACATTTTTGATTCATATGTGGATCTAGTAGATGCTGTGAAACTGGCGAAGGAGTGGCTGAAGTTTGGAAATTCAAGCAATGATAAAATTGATAGTTTTCCTTTTTTCTTCTTTTTTAGGAAGTAGGTTATACGAGCAATTTTTTTTTTAATTAAACCTGACTGAAAAATCATCCCAAAGACGATTCTGTGTATGTTCCTTGGGGGGAGCGGGCGGGGTGGGTACAGCTTCCAGGCCTAGTGTGGAAGGGCCCCGGGGCACCATGCTCAGGACCCCCCCGCTCCGCCCAGTCCAGAGGAGGCACTGTCCTGGAGAGGAACAGGCATGAAGAGGCACTTGTGTCCCTCACAGATGATGAGCACGTTCGGGAGGATGATGGTCACCCCAGTCGAGCTGCACAGGAGCCTCAACACCAAGGTCTGGCAGGCCCACACACTGGCCTGGGACACCATTTTCAAGTCAGGTAACAGGGCCGCACACCCAGGCTCGCTGTCCCCGGAGCTGCTGCCCGGAGGTCTGAAGGGGTCCTCTTGGCCAGGCCACCTCGATCCTCAGAGGGAGGTGCTCCTCCTGATTCCCTTGGGCTTTGCAGACAAGAGTTTAGGGGTCATCCCAGAGTCGGCAAATTCTAAGGAAAAGGCATTGTGTTGTCTCGGGGTACCAGCAGGCATTAAAAGCAAGAGCTGTGGAGTCAGACGTACCTGGGTTCAATTCCCTGGTCTGCGATGGGTGTGGCGGGTTGGCCAAATGTGCTATCTCCTTTTCATCCTCAGTTGTCTTATCTCTAAAATGGGCTAGCAGCAACAACAACAATAATAATAGCACCTACCTCAATGTGACGGTTTCTAGGTCTAGTATAGACAATGCGAAGCCTAGCATATGACAATATGTCAAGGCATCAGAGCTATTTCTGCTACATTATGGAGGGAGTATTTGATGCTAGGTATTGTTCTGTGATAAAATAATATAGTACATACATTTAAACATACACACTTATTTAACTCCCACCAGAAAACCCACGTCAGATCCTTCTCTTAGCCCCGAGTAACAGAATTGAGGCGTGAGGAAGTTAAGCAACTTTCTCAACATTCCACGCTAGGGGGATGGCAAAGCCAAGGTCGGGAGCCAAGCGGAAAGGCTCCTGGAGCTCAGACTCCAATAGCTGTCCCATGCATTGTCATCATTTGCGTTGCCACCATCCCCTCTACTGTTATTCGGGTGGCGGCTCACATCATGATTGAATGAAGTAAGGGAGACGTAAGCCTGGAATGTACTTTACAGACATCAGAACATTTTACTATTATTATGAACATTCACGGGCACTGCACGTGTGTGTGTATGTGTGTGTGTGCACCAAGATTTGGGAGCCACACCCTGTCTCAGTGTGTCTGCTTGTACTAGTGACCATAGCAGCTAGACACCTGGATGTAGGTCTGAGTTCGAATTCTGAGAGTGGACCCAAATCCTACCTTTGCCTCATCATGATTCCCTCCAAGCCCTACGCACTTACTAGTCAGCATGTGACCTGCGGGTCGGCAGCACCAGCATGACCTGGGAGCTTGTTAGAAATGCAGACTTCCAGGCCCACCCCAGACCCTCGATTGAGAATCTGCATGGTCAGAAGATGCCCAGGAGGCTGGTGTGCACGTTGACACTGGAGAAGCCCTGCTCTGAGTGGGGGGAGCATCCAGCCATCCTTGATGACCCAGCGAGGCAGCGTGGTCCCCTCTAACAATGTCCAAGTCTCAGAAAAACCCCATCCCGTGCTGTGAGGGTTTTGTCTTAGGTTCCCTTTCATTCTTTGCATCATCCTAATGTTCAGCTGACTTCCTCTCCCTTTTCTCTTCTCCAACAGTCAAATCTTGTATCAACCAGCGGTTGGAGAAGCACTCGGAGCAGCCCGGCAGGGATTTCCTCTGTGACATTTACCACAGCAACCGGCTGTCAAAGAAAGAGCTGTACGCCGCAGTCACGGAGCTCCAGCTGGCTGCGGTGGAGACGGTGAGGGTGGGCCCGATTCTGGATCGGGAAATGACCAGCCCGGTGTGGCATCTTTTCACGATGCATTGTAATGAGCCGTACAACTCACTCACTCCGAGAGGATGAGCGGAGCTCTAGCTTAGCAAAGATAAAAAGTCCCACGCCGGGTGCCGTGGGAGACCCGATGGTGTACGGCCTTTGTGCTCACACGTGATAGGAGGAAAATCCTCCTAGTGACTCCTGTCCTAGTGACAGCACCCCAGAGCAGGGTCTAAGTGTTGCGGCGACAGAGGAAAACAGCTACAGGAATTTGGGCACGGCAGACTTCCCCAGCACACAATCGACACTCTAGATTTTTAAAAATTGGATGTGTACTTTAGGTGGCAGTGCATGCTACCTACCTGGGGCTGTTCTTTTGTGATAAAAATATTGAAATACTCTCTGGAGAATTAGCAAAGGTGGTCAGAGTCGAGACTGGAGAAGTGCATGGGCCATGTTAACTGGGAGGCTGAGGAAGCCGTTTGGCTTTTACTGCACCCGCGATGGAAAGCTCTCGGAGTATTTTAAGGAAGGGGGCAACTGGATCAAGTTTATGTGTTGTAAAGCGGGCTCCGGCTGGCGGGCAGAGCATGGGTGTAGCAGGCAGAGCGTGCAAGCCAGAGGTCAAGCCGGGACGCTTGGTGCCCATGAGGTTTCGCAGGCCACTTCCCCTCCACTCAGCCCCGGCCGTGACCCTGACCAGCAGGCTGGGCTGCCTGTCTTACTGGGCTTTGGTGAAAGCTACAGTTATCTGCCTTTTGGAAACTCTATTTGGTCCTTGTGGTAACAGACCCACTGATAGCCTAAAATCTGTTTCTTTTTTCGTCCTGGCTATTCTGAAACTCTCATTTGGAAAAATCAGAGAAATTTGAAAGTCTATCTAGTTTGGCAGCTCCGCCCTCTTCCTGTTCTGTAAATTAGACTCTTGTACTAATGCCGTCCGCAGTTTATTTGCAGCGCAGAGGCTGCCAGTCCTCTGATATGAAGAAGGCTGCCTTGGGGACATCTTCTTCCAAAAACAATAAATGCCATTGGCTCCGAACCACCTTGCACTTTGCTCATTTATGTGACTGGCACATGGCACTTGGCTCAAGCGTCTTCCTGTCTGCAGGGAAAGGATACCATGACCATTTTCAGGAGACTATTTGGTTTAAATTAGCTTAAAAAAAGAAAGGGCCTAAAAAACAAATACTTCTGACAACCAGTGGTGAATATTATGAAGCTCAAAGCTACACTTGGCTGTTTCCACTGATATTTTTTCATTGCCTTTGGAAAAGAAGTAGAGAATGCCACTTAAAAGGCCACGAGCCTTTGTCAGAAACTGGGCTGGTACTTTGAAATTCTCAGCTCAATGCTAGAATCTCTTATTTTGGTGTTGGCAGCCTCCTACGAGGGCTCTTTGCATGTGGCTGAAGCCCTGAGTCTAGATAATGCCTTTATAGTTTTGTGGTAACTTTTTAGGGTGTGGCAGGGGAAAAAAAAAAAAACCTCTTCTTTTAAATTCCAGAAATGCAGTTTCTTGTGTGTTTGCAAAAAAATGTTTAAATCGCTTATAGCACCACTCCTAGGATCTCCATTCCTCTCTCCCCACTCAATTTCTATATTAAATAATTCTCAAATTAAACTCTTTTTTTTTGGAGATAATTATAGATGCACATGCGGCACTACAGAAAAAAAGATAGGGTGGGGCCCCTTGTGTTCTCCCCCCAGTTTCCCTCAGTGGGACCGGCCTGCATAGCAATAAATATGGTCACAACCTGGCGCTGACCTCAGTCCCATCCACCTTCCTTGCTTGCACTCTACCGGCTTTCCACACTGGTTGTGTTCAAACCATCTTCGTAGCAAACTGTATTTTAAGTCTAATGGGGCAAATTGTCTACAGGATTCCATTTTGATTCTTCAATAAATAAACTACCCTTCACCGATACGTATTATAAAGTACATTTGACTGCGCATCCATGGTAATCACGTCAGGCAACCAGGGACATGGGAAAGAGCATCAGTAATTTTTTTTCCCCTGCTGAGCAAGGTGGTCGGCCTCACCCTGGCTTCAGCGCAGACTGGCTCTTAGGCAGTAGTTTCTTTGCAGAAACTCAAGGTTGTGTCGCTTGGTTTTTCAGACGGCAAACAGCTTAATGTGGGTTCTCTACAATTTATCCCGCCACCCCCACGTACAACAAAAGCTTCTTAAGGAAATCCAGAGTGTGCTGCCTGCGAGGCAGGTGCCACGGGCAGAGGATTTGAGGAGGATGCCATACTTAAAGGCCTGTCTGAAGGAATCCATGAGGTAAGAACATGTGCCTGGGCCCGTATGAATGCATTACACAGCTGTGCTCTCAAACACACAGTGAGGGGTCCCTCCCCAAAGACAGCTGCCGTTCCTGATTCTTACCATTTATCAAACCATAAAAAAAAAAAAAGAAAAGAAAAGAAAAACGAAAACAAAAAGAACCTCAGGACCATATTCCATTTCTATCAAAACTCATTTCCTAAATCAGTTGGTCAAATTCTCTTACATCCTGGGAAGTTAGCGTCATCCCCTTTAAATCAGTGATAGTACTGATGAATGCTGTGAGCGCTACTTAGGGTTCTGGGCAGGAGTGAAGAGTCTGACTTGAAAGCCCAGCCAGGGGACCCTATTATTATGTGATAAGGCATAGAGACATCTTCATTTTTGAGCCTCCGGTATCAAATGTTCTTTGAAAATTCTTTTTACACCCTTTCTAGAAAACAAAACTTGCACCATTTAGGATTAAAGGGAAATACCTTTAACTTCATGAAAGGCAGATAAGAGGAAGTAGAACAAATACCAAGATTCAGGGTGAAGCCCTGGTTGGTGTGGCTCCGTTGCTTGGGCGCTGGCCCGCAAACTGAAAAGTTGCAGGTTCAGTTCCCAGTTAAGTCATACCTAGGCTTCACGTTCAGCCCCAGGTGGGGCGCATGTGAGAGGCACCTGGTTGGTGTTTCTCTCTCCCTCTCTTTCTCCTTCCCTTCTCCTCTCTCTAAAAACAAAAAAATTAAATGCAAAAAAAAGATTCATGGCAAAGCGTGAAAAACATACACATTTGGAGTCTAGAATGAAACGGGAGAGCCACTATGAGCAGCTACTAAGCAGGCTCGCACTGGCAGGTTTCGTCAACCCAATAAAATAAGAAATAAAAACAAGAGATGTAAATACTGGGAAGACAGAGGCGCAACTTCCTTATGACCAACTATGCTGAGGTTCCCCTTCTGAGCTATGAACTTACATAACAGTTGTGTACTTAACCAGAATCCGCGTTCCCATCAACACTTGAGCTAGAACTTGGTCCGTGCCTGCCTTTACATCTTCGGTTTTGATTTTTCAGGCTTACCCCGAGTGTGCCGTTTACAACTAGGACCCTTGACAAGGCAACGGTTCTGGGGGAATATGCTTTACCCAAAGGAGTAAGTCAAATTTGTACATTTTGTACCTTACAGAGCTTTGAAAGACACGTCTAAATAGGCACCCGATTCCCCTAAACATGTTTACAGGGAAAACACTCATTTCACAGATACGTAGATTCTAATGTGTAGCTGACAGGTCGCATCATGCAGTAAGGGCCACGGAGACAGACCCGGATTTGGGGGTGGACTCGAGTGAGTTATGTAACTTCGGTGAGCCTTGCCTTGCTATAAAATGGGGATGATGATAAAATCTACCACCTGGGGTTCTCGTGAGAATGTGGTATAAAAATCTGAAGTTCTTTACCTATTTTGTACCTGGCACATTTCAAGCCGTCCACAGCTTTTGACAGTCGTCATTATTATACATTCGTGGGTGACTTTTACATTTGTAGGGTGACTGCTCTTGTAAGTTTCGCTCTTCAAACATCTGCTTACTTTAAACGCCACGTGTTCCTGTGTGTTTTTAGACAGTGTTGATGCTAAACACCCAGGTGTTGGGGTCCAGTGAGGAAAATTTTGAAGATTCCAGTCAGTTTCGACCCGAACGATGGCTTCAAGAGAAAAAGAAGATCAACCCTTTCGCGCACCTGCCGTTCGGCATCGGGAAGAGGATGTGCATCGGTCGCCGGTTAGCTGAGCTCCAGCTGCACTTGGCTCTTTGCTGGGTAAGACCCTGGCTGGCCTTCTGAGCTTGCGTTCGATGCTTTTCTACAAGGCAGGAAAAGAGGGCTAATTCTGCCTTTCTGTGTGCACCAGATTGTCCGCAAATACGACATCGTGGCCACAGACCACGAGCCGGTGGAAATGCTGCACCTGGGCATCCTGGTGCCCAGCCGGGAGCTCCCCATTGCTTTCTGCCAGCGATGAGAGGCTTCAGGTGAGCACTGGGACGCTGGGCGTGACAAAGGCCGGGCCAGCCCAGAAGTCAGTCAGAGCTGGGCTCGGATCCCTGCTCGCCACTGATTCTCCCAGGGACCTTGAGTAGTGACTCAACCATTCTGCCTCCTTTTTTCCTTTTTTTTTTAACTTGTAAAATGGGGAACAAAGTAGTATCTCTGCAGAAAGTTGACACGGACACTGAATACTCAGCCCACGGCCTGGCATCGACTGCACGTGCTGAGCACGTGCTGCTGCTGTTCCAGTTTTTGCTTGTAAATGCCACGGGTGGACACACTCTCTGTAAAGGGCCGGCTGGCGAATGTTTTAGGGTTTTCAGGCCCATAAGGTCTCTCTTACAGCCATTTAACTCTGTCTTGTAGCTTGAAGCAGCCTCTGGCATTTCGTCAATAAGTAGGTGTGACTGTCATATGAGTTTTCTGTTGCTGCTGTGACAAATCACTAAAACGTGTGTTAGATGACACAAGTGTATTAGGTTACACCTCCGTAGGTCAGAGGTCCGACACAGCTCTCACCAGGTGTCAGCAGGGCTGGGTTTCTTTCTGGAAGCTCCCAGGGACTCTTTCCCACCTTGCTAATTTGGGTTGGTGGCAGAATTTAGTTGCCTGTGGTTGTAGGACTGAGGCCTTGCATTTCCCTGCTGTGAGCTGAGAGCTATTCCCTAGAGTCACCTGCGTGTCTGGGTTCACAGTCTTGCTCCATATCCGTCCCCATCACTGGCCAGGGCTGAGCGCCTCTCCAGACTTCACACCTCTCCTCCTCCGCCTCCAGTCCTGTCTCTGTGACAGGCTGTTGTTCAGGGTAATCTCCCCACCTTAAGGTCCTCATGGACCTCAAGGTCCATAGCCTTAACACACCTGCAAAGTTCCCTTTGCCACGTAAAGTGACGTAGTCACAGGTTCCGGGAATCAGGGCATGGACATTCTCTGAGGACCATTATTCTGGCTTACAAGGCTGCATTTCAATAAAGATTTATTTATAAAAACAGGTAGAAGGCCCTGTTTGGACCCAGGGCCTTGCTTTACAGACCCCTGGCCTATTAAGTGTGTGTATCTACCAGCCTGTATTAAATAGACTGAAAGACTTTCCCTGCCCTCACTATTGAAGTGGTAAAAATTTAGCCTGAGAAGTCTCTGATGTCATCTTCTGTGGAGAGACGACATTTCCAACATATGGCTTTATAACATTCCATGCCAGTGTTCAAAGTCAATTTCAGTCATTCTGTTTTTCAACAGAATCTCCTAAAAGTTGCCTAGAATTAGTTGCTGTTTACTAACTGTGAGTCGAGGGGCATTTGCTGAGAAGTGGTTATTTGAGGAAACAGGCAGTTACAGATGAAATTTCTGAATGAGGCCTAAACGAATCCCTACCCCAGTGCCTGGTCCCTCACATAACCACGAGGCAATGTGTTAAGTGCTGAGCGTCTCCACAGCACTGAAATGAGTGGAGTGAGAAGGACTTCTAGCTGAATTTGGAAACTCCCCGCCTTCGGCAAGGCCGTACGAACCTGCATCGTGGCAAACCCTACCTTTGGCAAGAGCCCAGGGCAGTTTTTGGTTTTAGTATTTATCTATCATCTATCTATCTATCTATCTATCTATCTATCTATCTATCTATCTATCTTGCTGGTAATCCCTCATTTAATGACACTTCTTGGATATATAATTGGAAAATACTTTCTTCCCCAGATGTTTTTTTACCGATGCCTGGGGCAGGGCTGTGCTGTGCTGCAGGGAAGGTGCCTGTGGCTTCTGCGAGACCCCAAACCAAACTTCCAGCGCCGGGGCCCGGAGCAACCCATGCAGGGCTTTCGGGGGCCGAGTTTCTCTTCTCCCTTTCGTGCAAACGTTCCAGGAGCTGCGCCATCAGTGGGTGACGGCACTGAAGACAGTATCTGACTCAGGGAAGCAGATGAAGGGTTGTCTTCCAGGTCAAGTGCCGGCTTCCACTTGGCCAAGGTCAGCACCTTCCGGACTAACACGGACTGGCCTGTGATCTCGTCCCCTCCTGCATTTTCCAGGACAGGATAGAGAGGCCAGGCCCTTGCCGGTCAGGTACAAGTCACTAAACGTTTCTGTCCCTGCCCAGCCAAATTCTCCACTTGAATCTTTACTGCTGGGGTGTTAGTTTACAGAATCACAATAAAACACCTACGATAGCCACATTGTCTGGGGATCCAGGTAATATTGACAATCCCTTTATTGTAACTGCTTAATGTAATATTTGGAAAAATGTTTTGCTTAATGATGTAAGCCAAGCTACATGTTCCTGGGCCGCTGCACTTTGAAACAGGAGCATTGCTGGGAAATCAAAGAATGCCTCTATTAGAAGTAGGTTAATGAAGGCAAAATCTATATAAGAAAACCATCATGATTTACTGTGGCATCGTTTGGTTCAAGGGTCCTGAAATTCTCTACTTAGTTCATGTATTTCCTCTACGGCATTAAGGAGCTAGATCAGTAGTTTTAAATTGTATGTGTATGCATGTATTCTAATAGAGCTTTGTTTAAGTCACATTTAAAAATATGTGGCGTTTCCTTTAGGATCTGTGGTTTGAGGCAATGTTATAATGTTCAGCCAGAGCTGAGAAATATTGAGTGACTTCCCATGCCTTAGTTTCCCATCTATAGAATGGGACAGTAGCAAGGTGGATGCACATTATAGATTAATTATACCTGGGAAAGGCAAAGGTAGGTTTATGGTTGCTCAAATCAATAATTAATAAAAAATAATCCAAGGATAGATGCTGTGTTTCACATACAAGCGTAAGCCGACTTTTGCCCACCCCTGTATAATCAGTCTTAACTGATTTGAATTTTGGGGGCAAGTATGATTTCGTAGATGGGAAATGCATAGAGATTTACGCAATACTTATAAAACCTTTTTTTAAAAAAATTGTGTTTACATATGATTTCTTTACACATATTTTTACCACCACTTTTCTTAAAAGCATATTATGCAGTTCTGTAATTTGATAAAGATTTCCTCTTTCAGGTTATATTTTTAGAATATTTCAGGAGTATACATTTATGTCTTTATATTTGAATATATGTGTATTTTTAGAATTGTAAATTCATGTGTTTTCAGGTTTCATCTGTGTATCTTTTGTGAATTCTCTGAAAGTAAGAATAAAGATTTTAAAACTCGAGAGATGTTTCCTCTTCATTGCACTTGTTACGACAAAATTTTAAAATTTAAATTTTGTCTTACTAAAAAAATTCTCATGTGGCCACTTCCCAAGCTCTGTATCACAAAACCTACCTTTATGAGAATCTGGACTTCAGTAGCAGTTGTACAGACACATGAGCGTTTGAATAGCAAATAAGTTTCTTTCTTTTCTTCCCCCCTTGCTTAAATACAGGGTCTGGCACAAATAACGCCCCATTTTATTGCAAAAATCTTGTATCACAAAATCATAAGCATGTGGTTCGGTAACATAACAACATCACACGCAAGCACACCACATGACAGTGTAGGTGAAATGTTTGGATTAAAACTGTAACTTATTCCACACCTAGTATTACCCTGCCAACCTCTCTGGAGCAGGCGTCACTTCTGCCAGACCCTGGACCTGGACCGCAGCAGAAACCCCCAGCCCATCTCCATCTTGCCTCCCTCCAGTCTGTTCCTCGTACACTTGCCCTGTGGTCTGTTCAAGACCTGGTCGTGCCTCGTTCCTGCTTCTGTGCCTCCTGTGGCTCCTCAAAAAGCCATTGTCTTCAGCTGGACCTCGGTGTCCTGTAAAGGATGGCCCCTAACCCACAGGCCCCTGCGTACGTGACCCTCCCCCTGGATGCCCCAGACTCCACCACACCGGCTCCTACCAACCAGCTCCTCTATTTCTTAAACGCCACCTGCCCATCCTTTGCCACCTGCCATCTTCCTTTGTCTCTCTTCCTCCTCCCCTCTGTACCTTGCAGACCCCCGACTGAGCTTCCTGCAGGAAGTCTTCCCTGTTGACCAAGATCCCTGGAGGCAGACTCCAGAGTTCATCAGGGAAGTGACTCCCGGGGACACCCATAAGGGAATGAGGACAGCAGGAGAGAGGGAAGGAGCCGGAGGAGGGTGCCATTGGCGATAAGTCCCCACCTCGGCCTGGCCCTGGGAGCTTCATGGCGCAGCACGCAGTGCATGGTGTGCTCCTCTGGGGCTGCCGCTGGGGCTGTGACGTCCCAGGTGCTCCAGCTCTCGGCCTGTCTGTGTAAAATAGCCACAGCAGTCCACGGGGGTCTGTGAGTGGGGACAGCTGCCATCCAACAGAAACTCAGCATCAGAAGCTAGGGTCACACCCCAATGGACAAAGGGTGTGAGGGCATCTTGGGGACACAACAACAGTGTCAGCTGCCCCTCGCCCGCCTGACATTCGGCCCAGAGTGGACGCTGACAGCTACGGTGGTAACCATGGTAATAATAACTAGTATCTAATAACTAACCCTCACACAGTGGGGGTTATAGTTCTTTCCACTTCACACCTGAGGACACAGAGAGGGCCATAGCTCCAGGGTCTGGGCCCTGCCTCCCACAGCAGGGCGGCAAGCAAGGTTTGAAGCAAGGTTTGCCTCAGCCCTTAGCTCTGGCTGGTTACCTCACACTGCCTACCTTCCTTCAGGAGTTTAATTCCTCCTCTGCCTGATTCAGTGCCAGGGAGAGCAGGACATACCTCCTTATAGGGCCAATGATAACATGGAAATGTCTCCAAGAACTGAAGGATGTATGTGAAATACGGTTTATATGACATTGATATATAGGCTATGGTAACATGAAGTTTACTATAGATACACATAACCTATAAATAAATGTAAAATATAGTAATACAATGCATAATAAACTGTATCTGGTACAGGTAACTTTTCCCCCAAGTACCTACCTTCGAATATCCCTCACTTGCCCCATACAACAACTGTGCTGGTTCACTATATGCATCAAATTAGCCAAACTCTGGGGCCAGTTGCGTGACCCTTTCCTGCACCTTCACCCACGCATTCCTCACACAGCCCTGCCAGGGACCTTCCCTGGGTTTGTAAGAGGCTGGGAGAAGCCAAATATCTCGCTCAGGAAACACAGTAAGCAGGAGCCTTAGCCCCAAACCCCGACCTCCCTGACTCTAAGCCCCTGACTCCTGTGGCCGGTCGGTTCATCTGTCAGCAGGTGCTTAGCATGAGCCTGTTGAACAGCCCTGGTTGAAAGCCAAGGCTCTGTTTATGATTCAATGTAATTTGTTGAGCTTTCTGTAATCTCCTGGATTGGACGTTGATCCAGATGACTTAATTACTTACTGCTGTCCATGACTGTTGGGTCCTGCAAACCTCCCTTTATCAGCAAAAAAAATATTTGCAGAACTCTTAATCATCAGGATGCTTTGCACCTGGGCCTTCTGGGCAGCATTGACTCCCGAGCTTTAGAATGAATTACAGGATTTGCACAGTGGACGCTTTTTCCTTCCACATCCATTGCTGCTTTAGTGAAAGTGAGTGTGAGACACTTTCTACGAGTGCTGGGCAGCAAGGCGAGAAGGGGAGAAAGAGGTCTGGGGTTAAACCTGAAACCAAGCCGAGAGTTGACGGCACATACTTGAATGGTAAATGCATTGCAATTGCTTTTCATTTCATTTTTGTAACCCTCACCTGAGGACATTTTTTCATTGCTCTTAGAAAGAGAGGAAGGGAGAAAGGGAAAGAGAGAGAAGCATCGGTGTGAGAGAGAAACATTAATTGGTTACCTTCTCGTAGGCATCCATCCCCACTGGGGATCAATCCCACAACTTGGGTGTGTGCCCTGACCGGGAATTGAACCCGCGAACTTTCAGTCTACGCCGGGATGACACTCCAACCCCTGAACCACACCAGCCAGGGCTCATGTGTTAGTTTTTTTTAATAAGGTGATTTCCTCCTTCAGTTCATTTATTGTTGATTCTTCTTTATTTATAATCTGCCCTGGTATCTTTGTACCAGCTGACATCTGTTGGAGGCCAGTGAGTGTCCTCTGGTGTATGGCAACACTGGTTGGTTGGTGACAGCTGCCTGACACTCAGTATTGAGAAGGGTTCTAAGGTTGAGCCCAGACACAGCAGGGAGAAACCGTAACTTTCTGGCAGTGTCTGCCAACAGCCTATTATATATTTGCCCACCCTGCACACACTATCTTCTGAACACCAAACTTACAGATATGTGATGAGAATAGCTTACATTTATCAAGCACTGTGTGCTTGGCACTGTAATAAATACATTATGTTGATTTTTTTCAGTGTTTTTATTAAGGGTACATAAGTACCCCTCACAACATACATGCAAGATGAATTTTGCAAACAAATAATTTTCACTACTGAAAATGTGCGTGTTTACAATTATCTTCTGGCAATACCAGTTCCTTTTTAATTTCCAGCGCTATTATTAAACTTGCTTTTGAAATCAGTTGATTTACATTTAAAGGGGAGATGATGGTAAGTGAATGACATTTCAGGAGGCAGGCAAGTTAGGAACCATGAACATGGCACATGAATGGCCGGAAACGAGGAAGGGCTAGAATTTAATAGCCCTGTGATGAAGGCGTTAGCAGACTTTCATTTCACAGTTGAAGAAACCGAGGCTTGGAGCACATACTTATGAAGGATAAGGGCATTCTGTTCTCATAGTCCAAGAGTTGTTTTTATTGCCACCTTGAAATTCTCTGTTCTCCACAGTGCAATTCACTAGGGGGAATCCCACCTTTCAAGTTCTGACTTACTGCTTCTGTTTTTTAACCCCTAAGTTGTAGAAAATTATCTGAGATCATTGTTCTCAAATACTTCCAGTTTTTAACTCCGGGCACCTTTTCATAGCAGGAAAACTCCATAGATGAGTTACATACTTCTCACTGAAAATGAGTAAGTGAAAGTAAGTGAGTAAGAAGAAAGACACTAATGTTTTTGAGGTGCCAATGAAGTGGATTCTGGCTTTCATTAAACAACCGAGGCAGATTATTAATTAAAATCATAAGGCCACAAAGATGAGCTCAGGATTGCCTTGGAGAGGCACCTTGCTGGCTAAGCCCTAACTGCAGAGACAGCAGAGTAAAGCAAATATGTAGCCGTTGTGTTCTTAATGAGATTCCTGAGACTAATTCCATCGTCCCTGTTTTTCTTCCAGTTTCCGGAGAAAGGTGCTGAGTCTGACTTTGGACAAGCATTCAGTCGGTCTGCCAAATCTTTGCAGGTTCACTAGCAAGTGACCTGGGAAAAAATTCCTATTAAGTCTTTAAATGTCTACAAGTGCCGGAAGAGCTTAAAATAGTTAACTCATCAACCAGCCCTGAATGAACTTAGGATAAGCTTGTGTAGCATGTTCCTTGTAGGGACCAGGAAAAAAAAAAGGCAGAAAACAACTTTGTTTGAGGAAAGGACAATTCAATTGTGTAGGTCAACATCCAGCTTCTTAGGAAAAGAATGACTGGTAGCTATTCATGTTCTGGCAGATCTAATGAAACCACATTTTACCCCTGAATTTCTAAATAACTTTGATCAAGAATCCTGGGAGCACACAAAGGTACACTAGTCTTCTCAGATGAATTGGGTCAACTTGTCTTTTCCTATTTTCAGAAGACCTTTGGATTATCGGTCCCTGAAAATGGAGTTGTAAAACACACCCACAAAATCACACAGCGTGAAGACTGGCTATATCTTTTTCAGGGTTCAGCCACCAGTGAAAATGAGGAGCTCCTTGTTAAAAAAATTAAGAATTTCAAGAAGTGGCATGGTGCAAGGCCCTTCTCAGTGCGGGCCCCAGGTGACTGCCCCAGGCAGGCCCCACGCTCATGGAGTCAGTCCTGACAGGGGTGTGAAGATGATGGACCCCCGTTCAGGTTTTCTGTTTCTTCTGGGGTCAGTTTAAAGACTTTATGTGTTTTTCTAGAAAATTGTCAATCTCATTTAAAGTTATAAACTTATTGGCACATAGTTTCTCAATGTGTTCTCTTACCATTTTAAAATACTATAATTGCAAGTTTTTAAAACCCTTGTCATTCATTCATATGTTCTCTGGCTCTCCACCAAAATCCATGTCTACAGTTTCCCAAAGAACGAAGCCTTGGTTTTTCTTTTTCCCTTTCATTAACTGATGATTTCACTTCTATTATTTCTTTACTTCTACTTTCTCTTTATTTTTTCCCCCTGGCTTCTGTGGCCTAGATATTAAAAATAGGACTGGCAATCTTCCCCTTCAAAAATCACTAGCTTAAGAAATACACTTTTAGTCTCAAACTTTAGGGGTCAAATCATGTGGACGGGGCTGGCGAGTGAGAGAAGACTGTCTTCTGAACCAAGGGGTCGACTCCAGCCTCAGCAGCTTGCATCTGTGCCCCCAGAAAAGGTGGCCCAGGTCCTCAACCGGGGCTGGCCTTCAGGGGACAGATGTCACTTCACAATTGGTCACCTTTGTGAATATCACTTTGGAGCAACATTTTCCTATACGTAAAAACAAAATAAATAGATTTTTTAATTAATCCTTTCAATACGCTTGATGAAAGTTACTGAATTCACAGTTGTGGTTGATGAACATTAAAAAAAAAACCCAAAACCTTTATTTACAAAAACAGATGTCCAGCCTGGGGGCAGTAGGTGGCCAGTTCGGTCTTCCTGAGTATCCCATTAAGACAGAGGAGGAGCCTCACTCCCCTTACCTTCATCCCGGCTTCGCTGAGTGAGGGAACCGCCCTGACAGCACTGCAGGAGGGAGGCCGGGACATCACCAGGTGACATCTGCCCAGCCTCGCCTTGTGAATCACATGTTTCTACTTCCAATGTCAACCAAATGCCCCAAGTCCATGTATTCCTTCCCAAGTCTTTGGATGGCAAAGGTATAGATAAAAATGGTTATTTGATTTGGAAAAAAGCAATAAACAAACACCTTACCCATAGAACTGACATTTATTTATTAAATAAACATTTATGGAGCACCACCCCACAGCCAGCCATGGCACTCAGCATTTACAAGTTTATCGCGTGTGATTCCCAGAGCAACTTTGCCCTCGGCTTACAAACTGCATGCTTAGAAGTGGGACTTTGCCAGAGAGTGGCAGCTCGATCTAGGCTTCAAACCCAAGTCAACCTTGGGCCGAAGTTTCCAGCTACTACCCAGTCCAATGGCTTGTAACTGTACTAACTCATCAAGATGCCTCATTTGCCGAGTCTTCATTTCCTCACAAAATGAAAGAGAAATGTCCTCCACCATTCCTCTTTTCCTCCTTGCAATACAGGAAGGTGACACAAAACCCGTAGCTTTAGAAAAAAGGCACAATCTCGGTTACTGATTATCGCACAAGAAGGTGCCCCCAAACATAGGGCTTTTAAAAGCATTTATGTCATGCCGTTTCATGCGGAGGAGATTCAGGGCAGCTCACCTGGACAGCTCTGGCTTGGAATCTCCCATGAGGCTGAGATCCAGGTGTCAGTCGGAGGTCAGTCACCCGAAAGCCCAGCTGAGGCCAGGGAACCTCGTCCCAAGATATCTCCCTTGTGGGACAGGCCAGGGGGAGTGCTGCTGGTAGGGAACTTCTGTCTCTCACTACATGGACATCTCCGTAGGCTGCTTGAGTCTTCTCACAACACAGCTGACCTCCCCTGGTGAGAGCAATCCAAGGAAGGGCAAGGCAGGAGCCACATTTCCTCTAGACATCAGCTTGCAAGCAACACAGGCCATTTCTACAACGTCCTGTTGGCTATGCGGGTCTGCCCAGCTCAGCACGGGAGGGGACATTGCAAGGGCTCGGGCACCAGAAGATGACAGTCGCTGGGAGACAGCTCGGAGACTGCTGCCCCCGCACTCTGCATGGAGAAGCTCATAACAGAAACACCATGTACTAAAGGGCTCACTGCGTGCCCAGAACGTGCTCAGCACTGTATGTATTATTTCACTTTAGATGCACAGCAGCCACAACTGCTCATTACTATTATCAAACCCAGCGTACAATGAGCACACAGATTTGCGTAAATTAAGAACCTTGTGTGAAGTCATCTGCCTGGTAAGGAAGAGCCCAGACATGGATCTGGGTCTCGATTGTAAAGCCGGGAGTCTTAAAAACTCTATTTTATCACTTGATTTTATATGAAATTTTCTAGCAAAGTTATCCAGACCAAGCCCAGGGATCAACGTGTCTCAGCCTCGGTATTCAGCGACGTGTAGGGCAACATAATTCTTTGTTGTGGGGGTGCTGGGGAGTAGTTAGTAGCATCCCTGGTTTCTGCCTGCTGGATGCCAACAGCACCCTCTCTGAGTTCTGACAAACCACAGAGGCCACCAGACATTGTCACTGTCCCCACGGGGGTGGAATCACCCCACATGAGAAGTGCTGCATTCCCAGTAGATACCTCCCTCACTAGAATTGTTCTCTGCGGAGATGCCATTTAAGGGTAATGCAAAAGGTCAGGCATTAGAGCCAAATGCCATTCCCTAGAGTGAGAATTTTAAAAGGCATACGCATTCATTCTGCAATTATTGTCTCCCTGGAGACCTGTACACACAACTTTAAAAATGCCTGCACCAGCAGTCATGACCTTTCCAAGAGACGTAGGCATGAGCTAGTAATTGTTGGAGATGAACATCTGCCCTATAGATTAGCCCAAGAACGAAGAACTGGCTTGTCTGGCCAGATTAGAGTGAGCAAATTATGAACCCTGGGAGCAACTGAGTTCATTGTAGCAGGAGGTACGGTTTCTAGAAGCATTCCACCTACCCAACTCAGAAGGACTTTTATCTGTCTTTGAAGCAAAGTTTAGGGAATGAGTATATTTCCACATCAGTGTTGAAACCGCTTTGAGAATCCATGTGTTACTAATGTATCTACCTTGCAATGCGAACAGTTCCCAGATCTTGTACCGACAGTCAGGAAAATGACTTCCAATCATGATATTATTGCTCACACCGCGCCGTTGGTAACTCAGTTCCAGACAATGGCTTTGGGAAACATGTTTGTCTCAATAAGTTCATGCATTTTTACCCATGGTAGAACAATTAGGCAGATGATTAACTGGATACAAATGTTATAGAGGAAAAAAAACAGGATGTTTTCCCCTTGTCTACCATCATTTGAACATTGATCCATTTGATTCAAATCATTTGAATAAAGAGCCGGAAATCTCTCAGATTTCCAGCAATTTCTGGCAACTCGTGGAAGGTTAAACCATCAAACGGAGTAATGAGGATGATGGGCTCAGTTTAGCGGTTGACAATTTTGAACATCATGAGAATTGGGATTCAGGCGGCCTTGTTCTCAGCTACTTTGCCCGAACCTAGCCTAGTAACTGGAACATAGAAAGTGCTCAAAAAACTCAGGTTTTATATAAAATAGATGAATAATCTTGAAAATTCTGTTACCTTCATCTTCTAGAAAACTCACAAGAAACATAATTCTGGGATAGATTGGAAATCCTGTTTCTTGTTCTCCTCCATGTTTCAAATAATCTTTTAACACGTTTTGATAAAAATGCCTGAATCATCAGCTCATCCTTCGACTTTGAGAGTTGATTAGATAGTGCACTGGGCTTGAACTTGGGTGCCCCCGTGGAGCTGGCCCAACACTTGACTCACAGCTCCTCTGAGAATGAATGGGGAGCCTGCCAAACTGCATCATGCAGAGGGGAGTATCTTTCCTCTACGTCTGAGCTTCTGGCATCCTGAATAAGCATCACCAGGGTTTGTTGAGATCACCAGGTTCACTGCCCCACCGATTCAACCTGTCCACACACCTGGCTTCCCGAAAGGCATTATCATCACACCGAGTGCTCTGAAGTACTTCCAGGAGGAGCTGCATTCTGTAGTAATAAAACAGGAGTAAGAACAGTAGTTGAGAACATAGACTAAGGATTCGTCTGCCAATCGTTATGGCTAAATTTGCTATAACCATGATCTCACTCGGATCTTCCCATTGCTCATGACCTGTGAGGTAGGGTTATCTCCATTTTCCAGGTGAAAAGACGGAAGCTTGGAGAAATTAAGCAACGTGTCCCAGGCCCCAGCGCCAGTAAGTGGCCAACCCGGTCTTTGAACTCCATAGCCTTGACTCCAAAGCAGGGCTCACACCTGCTATGATTTATGTCTTCAGATGAGTATTTGAAAGGAAAGAAACCACATCACGTGAGTCTGAGTTATACCTGAAGGAGATGGGAAGACCCATGCGTGGGCCCTTCCTCTTCCACAGCGAACAGCGAGGACCTGTGTGGTCAAGAGTTATTGTAAAACAGTGGCATGTGGTTTCCAAGGCTAGATCATAAACGGCTTTCTGATCTACTGTGACCTCCACCTTGCACTATCTGGGGTCACCCTCTCAGGGAAAGCTGGCCACCGTGTCACGAGGATACTCAAGAAGTCCTCTGGAGAGGTCCGTGTGACAAGGTACTAGCCCTCCTGTCCCCAGCCAGGACTGACTACCTACTCACTCCGGTGAGTGAGTCAGCCTGCACGTGAATCCCACAGTCCGAGTCCAGCCTTCAGGTAACGAGAGTGCTGGTAACACCTGGGGAGCCATCGCATCGGGATCCCCAGGCAGACCTGCGCCATGACGCCATCTTCGGATCCCTGATCCGCACATACTATGTGAGATAAAAATGTCGCCTGTTGTGTGCTGCTGCAGTTTCGTGCCCGCTGTTACCCAGCAATAGACAGACAACCAGCATGAAAGGAATGGGTGTTTTCCAGGGAGCGATGACGGTGATGAACCGTGGAACCCGAGATGGAGGAGGAGGGAAGTGAAGAAAGGTAGGGAGTACGGAAACAGCTGGATGGATATCATCGAATAAAATGACAACTCGTCACCATGGTCTACAGAGCCGGCCCAGGGTGCTCTTGGACACGGGCTCTTGTGCACTCCTGCTCCCTAAGCACAGCCACACACTGACTCTGCTGGGGCTATTGCTATGGCTGCTTCAATAAACCAAGCTCAGTCCTGCCTGAGGACTTACTTTTTCAACTGCAGTCCCTCACCAGGGACACTCTTCCTCTAGGTCATTACACTGCTGGCTTCTACTCATTCTTTAAGCCTCTGCATACAAATCACTTCTTCATCCCTGACTGGTGTGGCTTAGTGGATTGAGCACTGGCCTGTAGCCCAAAGGGTCACTGGTTCGATTCCCAGTCAGGACACATGCCTGGGTGCGGACCAGGTCCCCAGTAGGGGCCATAAGAGTTCAGCCACACATGGATGTTTCTCTCCCTCCCTTTCTCCCTCCCTTCCTCTCTCTCTAAAGTAAATAAATAAAGTCTTTTAAAAAATCACTCCTTCAGAGAGAACTGTCTCCTCTCCTCTAATGATGCCACTGCCCAGGCCACTCTCTTTGATGCTCTGCATTTCCTTTACCGCTGTCTAAAACCATTTTGTTTGTTTACTTATCTCCTCAACAAGAAGATGAGAGAAAAGGGAGCTTATCTATCCCACTCACTGCTGCGTTTTCCAGCATCTCAGACCAGCCATTCCCACCCTTCTCCATCACGTGGCAGACATAAACTAATCACTGCAATCCTGTGGCACACCAAGAAGTATATTTTTTGTAGATCAGACCAAAACAATAAGTATAATTTTGATTCATTCACACTGGATGGCTATTATTGTGTTGGCTATTGTCATTTTTTTCTTAAATTTTACAATCTAAATGAAAAGAGGGCAGTGCCCCTGACTCAACAATCACGTAGTGTAGGTTTTAAAAATTCTTGTGGCGCACCGGTTGGAAATCCTCAGCCATAGTGGGATCATCATAAAAACTACTGAATGAATGGATAAATTAAAAGAAGCAAAGAGACGAAATAGCTTGACTCCTGGCTGAGACCAACAGTACAAAGTACTGAGGACAAAGAAACGCCAGTGAGGCAGTAACTGAGGACACGCAGGGAGCAATGACACCTTTAGCCTCGGAGGACTCGTAGCAGCCACTCATGACTCACGTCCAGGAGCAAAACCAAGCACAGCGGAACCACCAGGTCTGGGTGCCTGAGTGGGAACCACATCAGCGAGGGTTCAGCTGTGTCAGGGAGGAGATGGGAAGGGCTCTCGGACGTGTCCGACCTCCACCCCTAAACCGCATCTAATCCTGTCTTGGGAAACGGCAGAAGCACCCACCTGGAACTCGTTGTGGCTTCTTGGGCCTCCGGAATACGGCCACGTGGTGCCATTAGAGTTTTCCAAGCACCGGTGCTCCGATTTCACAGAGCACTTTACAGCTTCAAAGAAAACTCCGCCCAGACATGAGTGAGCTTGTACTCCTTCCGACCACACACCGTTGGACGCCCCACCCTAGTTGGACACTCTGACCTTGGCGGCAGCCCATTATTGGCAACTAGAGCCACGGCAGCCTCACCCCAATTATGAATTTATGGGCTGTTGACATGTCACATGTCGGCATTTTTAATCATTAAGGACAAACCGGGGTAGTTTGGATTTTATGCCCAACTACCTGGTGCTCAACGTCTAGAATTGGGCAACTTTCAACTTTGAGGGGTGTGAAACCCAATTCCATGTCCATTTGAATCACTAGCCCCTCAGAGTGGATCTCAGAGCTCAGCACATTGGAGGACCATTAAATACCTGCTGGGTGTCTCAGCCCGGATGATAAAATTCTGCTTTGAAAGGGAAACAGCTTTCCCTCTCTGATGAAAGGTATATGTTTCTGTTTTGAAATGATTACCATAGCAACAATGAATTTATCTTCATCTTTGGGAAATGGGTGATTAATAACCGAAATTCCTGCTAAGAGGTGGATTTGGTGTGGCACCTTTAGGAGCTCACAGCTCCGGTTGGGAGCTTCGTTTCTGAAAGCTAAGCACAGCTTTGGGACGGGGCCCACGGGTCATCTGAGTGACGGAGAAACGAAAACGACAAATTCATGCACAAAATGATGGCTAAAGGAAATGAGGAAACACACCAATGGCCACATTCTGAGAAGAGATTTTCAATGTTTAGGGTACTTTTCTTTTCTTTTCCCCCTCTTTATCTTGGCTGTTTTTCCCCCTCTTACTACAACACATAAGTAGTAGTCACTCATCTAAAAGAACCCTACAAAAATCTTGGCTCCTTGCGATAATGAAGACCAGCCCTCGTATCCAGAAGACACAGCCCTGAGCAATTTCCCCAGTTTCAAAGCTACAACTGTCCTGTGGACGCCTCCTTCCTTTCACTGGGAAGAAAATGACAAGTGCATCAAAGAGTTCTTCACGGTTTTGAGTGGAAGTGTAGGCCCTTTGTTAGGCCGAGAAAGGCTGAGGACAGAAAAACCACTGAACAGAGGAGGAAGAATAGGAGACAGGGTAAAGGATAGAAAGACAAAGGGAAAGAGAGTGAAAAGAGGAGAGATGCTGGGCAGGGAAGGACACTCACCAGACAAAAGCAAAGTAAAGCTGAGGACGGTCATGGGCTGAAAGGGTGGACCCACTGACCGTGTGGAGCCCACGTAGCTATGGCCAAAGGAAGAACTCTTGAGAAAGGATGTCACAGGTGGATGACCTCTCTGGGTCACATCACTCTTATCCATCTGTTTGTCTCTCTGACCAGATCCACCTCTGCTGCGTCTATTCCCGAGGGGCTGAGCTCCACCAACCTCCCCGGTCTTTTGTGAGTGACCGTACTGGGTGCAGCAGACAGGAGTTCGGCATCAGCCAGAACAGGAAGTGAGACAGCATCACTCCTACCCCCGGTCCTGCCACGTGTCTGCCAATGGCTGCATTTCCTTCCTTTACCACCTCAGCTCCCACTGGGCACCTGCGAGAAATATTTCCTCTTTTGCCCCTTCGGGACACACCTTAGTCCTGGCACAAGGAGATTTCCAGAAAGAACTCGCAAATGAATGAAAGGAACAAAAGCAAACATTTGTTTCTGGTAATCCGGGGAGCACACCCAACCACATGGTCCCAACATGAACTCATTTTCCCTTGGAAAAAAATGAATTCATGTCCTTTTCCTGCAGAGGCAGATAAATGACATCACCGTGACCCACACAGGCGCCGAGCCAGCCAGCCAGTTTGTTTTCTTTCTTAAGTAAACGTGAAGCAAACAGCCAAACAGAAGAACTGGGAGTCCTGATACCATTTCTAGACATGATCTCTCAGAAGAAAAAATGATATTTGATGAGGAAAAAACACTTAAAAATAAAACTGAGGAATGGGCCAGGACCCCAAACCCTCAGGCGCCCACTAGGAGCACTGCGGCCAAGCTCCCGAGGCCCCTTCGCTGGACCACACGCACAGACCAGCCACGAGGTCACCGCTCAAGCCCAGCAGAGAGGCAACCCAGACAGAGAAACCGGGAGACTGGGGACTCCTCTGCCGAGCATCTGACTGCCAAAGGACATACAGCAAGGGGCTTCGGGCACACCGGTGAGACAGGTGTCCCCTCCCACACACGCTGGGAGGTTACAACGCCTCTGAGTTCAGTTATGGCCCAGAAATCTCCATCCTCCATGGGGGCTGTGCTAATTGCTGGCTGAACTCATGAGGAGCTCTGTACGCAGCAACAAATTTTTAAAAATCTCAAATGAGAAACACAACATCCTCCTGGGGACGGGTCCAGAATTCCTCCGATGAACACAAGACACACCACCCGCTTCCCTGCTGGCTTCATCCCCAGCGAAGGCTGTGCCGGAACTGCATCGCAGATCCAGGGAGAGTTTATGACCCCCACTGGCGGAGTTTGAGGAAGATTAATAACAATAACCAGTTAGGCCCTAGCAGGGTAGCTCAGTTGGTTCGAGCGTTGTCCCAATACGCCAAGGCTGTGGGTTCAATCCCAGGCCAGGGCACACACAAGAATCAACCAAATCAACCAATGAGTGCATAAATAAGTGGGACAGCAAATTGATGTTTCTCTTTTTTCTGTCTCTCTCTCTCTCAAATCAATAAATAAGATTATTTTAAAAAAATTTAAAATGGCCAATTGGCTGACAATAAGTAGTAGAAAAATACAGGAGAAATGGAAAGGGAAGTCAGGTAACCACTGTGGGAAATAATTTTGTCAAGACTGTCTGTGCCTCTCTGGCTGAAGACATTGTGTGTCGGACAGAATAAGCCTCTGAAGGCTTGAAAAGATTCTGATTTGGCAGCAATGCTGCTTCTCGTACAGAAAAGGCTAAAGACATGTCTCTGAGCCTGCTCCCCAGAGTCAGTGATCACGCGCATGAGCCTGGGGGTAACATGTGGCATCTTGTACTCCTCCTTCGACACAGATCAGGATCATCACAGAGCATTATGAGAGCGTCCTGAGACATCTCAAGTGACGGTTGTGCTGTGGGTAAACCCAGCTCCTCCAGGGAAATCCGTACAAGGACACTGTGTCCGGTCTCAGAACACCCACCTCCCTTCCCCTTTCCTTCTCTCTCTCCTTCAGTTCACCTGGGCCATCTCTGGAATGTTCGCGTGGGGAGAGGAATACATTCTTGACCTAAAGGTGATCGGTTCACAAGATAAAATACGCAAGGTGATGACATCGCCCTTTTCAAAATGCACCCAGAGCAGTACCCCTGTAACCCTCTGGCAAACTGCTGTCAGGCAGTGGCCACTTTGAATACCGCCCCCCTTTCTGCTGGGCATTCTCTGACTTTCAGACAGAATGATGGCAATCATTCAAATACACATGAATGTTTTCCGTGGCGCAGAAATTAGAAGGCACCGGTGGGAGCTCGTATTTCTCTTTCTCCCCCCTTTTTCCCCTTTATTTTTATTGTTGACACGATTATGGATGTCCACGTTTCCCCTCCTTTGCCAGCCCCCACCCAGCCCCTGCCCCCAACCTTCCCTCTGGCCATCACTGTGCTGCTATATGTGGGCACGAGGTGTGCACTGATCTTCTCTGGTTAAGCCCTTCACCTTCTTTCAGTGCTAAGTCTATCCCAAACCCCATGCTGCTGACAATATGACCAGGACAGATATACTTTTTTTACACTGTTAAAATTAAAGGGTAACCCTGTTTCCTTAAACTAATGACATGTGGGCCACAAACTGTTAAAGTTTGGCTCACCAGCATTTTTTTTCTAAAACTCTCTTGATCTCTTTTTTCCTCCTTTTCCTTAATCCAAATCTCTGGACTATTTATTTAGTAAGAAGAAAATAACCAAAATCACCAGTAATCCACCTCATTGCTAACACTACGAAGAGTGTAACGCAGTAACTAACAGTGATGAAAAGCATCAAGTTGACATGAATCTGGACAGTGCTAACATATCAGAAAACCAGCTCTTAAGAAGGCAGCATCTCCTCCCTGGGAAGCAAGCACATTCATTATTCCCACTTTACAGGTGCCACAAGGCGTGGGCAGAAGTAGCCTACCTGAAGATAAGGGACAGAGCTGGGGCTCGAACCACGACCACACAGTGTCGATTTTATAATGCCTTACTCCCCAAAAGTAGAGGATTTATTAGAGGGTTTATTGAGGAATTACTAAGTGCCCAGCCCTGTGTTTGCTGTAAAATGGGAAGCCCAAGCACACACAGTCCCTGCCCCATGAGACCCCCAGTCTTATGGGAGAGACGGGCATCAAGCTGAAACAACCTACTCAGGACAGTGTGCGAAGCACTGAGTGTCTTGAACGGTGCCTTCATTCCAACGAGAGGGGACAGTCCTTGGTCCTTACGAGCTGTTCCACAGAGACCCCCGATAGGCTGCCCTCCTTTGAGAATGGCATTTTTAAGAGCATCTGATTCGCCCAAATTCATGTTATTATTTAAAGCACACACTCTTCTCGGTTCCGAATTTCCCTTTCAGCGTCTTGGTGCTTGTGCTCAACCTTTGCCTTTGAATTTCTCTTGCTCTGTCAAGATTTAACAGCGTTTTGGATTGGGCTTCTGAAGAGCAGCTGAAAGCAATTATTTTCTCTTGGCTATTGGTCAGATTTTTAAAGGTGGTTCTTTTCATTCATTCTCAGAAATGATTGGCCCATTTTTTCATGGCAGCGGGTCCCTTGAATCCGTGCCCTCGGTATTTATCGAGCATCCCCCAGTGAAGAACCATCATGTTCCTCTTCAAGCCTAATCGAGGTCTTCAAACCCTCTCGGGGCTCTGCCCGGGCACTGAGCTGCCGAAGACAAAATCCACAGTGTCTTCTTAACTGCAGCTCTTTGGCAAGAGACAACATGACTTCCCTTCCTGGTGAGGGCTCGGGAGGCTGCCTGTGAACCTGCTAACCCCCCCTCCCTCCCTCCATCGGGGCTGAGTGACTCAGAGGAGACCAGCCCTGTTCCTTTCTCCTAACTAGGTTTGGTGAGCCCAGTAAACAGGCAGCTTGCCTTTGAGGTCTCTAGACACAGACATGACTCAGAAGGGCCCCCTCCTGAGCTTCTAAAAGGAGCGCTGAGAACTCTGGAGAGAGAGGGCTGTGTTCAAAGCGCCCCTGCAGCTCTGAGCTGGGGAGGACCGCTGGTCAGTTCCTCCCTTCTCTCCCCGAAGGACTCCCACGATGAGTCACCAGCGGCAAAGGTCCCGTGCTGTCCTTTCTAATAAACAACAATAAGACTTCCAAGCCCTGTTGCAGAGTTCCCTCTAACGATACCTGTTTACCTGCTTTTGTTGCCAGGATTCAGAAAAGACTGAAGATATTCTGGCAATGGCTAAAGTAGTTTGCATACCTAAACACACCTGTCCGTGTCCCTTTCAGGTGTTTTCTACACAGAGGTGTTTTTTTTTCTATTGCTTTTATAGAGAGAAAAGGGGAGGGAGGAAGACAGAGAGAAACACAGAAACATCCATTGGTTGCCTCCCTTCTGTGCCCCAACTGACGATCAAACCTTCAAATTAGGTATGTGCCTGACTGGGAATTGAACCTGCTACACTTTGGTGCGTGGGACAATGCTCCAGCCTACTGAACCACCCAGCCAGGACTCCTCCCTTGAGTCTCCGATGTTCCCAAAAAGATACTCTGTTTCCCCACCAAGTCATTTCACAGAGAACCTGTGCTTTACAGGGACACTGGCAACTAGCAATGTGGGTTAGCTCAGGCACAAACCCATTCACATTTAATGAGGTACACACTGTCCTGTGTTCCCCCCTTCTCTCTGCCAACGTGACGTGCTAAGTAGACTCAGGTTACAAATTCTTGTATTTATCCTGGTCATGAGCTGGGGCAGAAGAAATATGAGCTCTGGAATTAGCAGTTCTGTCTGCATCATTTACTAGTTAGAAGCAGGAAACACGTACAAATATTAGTAGTGGAAATGTTGGCATTAGTAACACTTACTACTCATGGACTTTTAATGTGCCAGGTACCGTGGCATAAACTACACTTCTATATCATTTTATCTTTCTGGGGGAGGTACTGTTACTACCTATGTTTTGCAGAAAAGGAACAAAGCAAATAGAGGTTTAGTAAGATGACAAGATAGTACAGCCCAAAGCCATCAAATGAACTGCTGAGATTAGTCACACTGAACACCAGTTCACTGTGCTATGTCTTAAAAGCGTGTATGTGTTTGTGTGGCAGGGCGAGATATCATTTGTAACCCAAACTTTAATCGATGAAAACTCATATCTCTATCCCATTACTGTATCACAATGTATTTTCCTATCTTAAATTGTTTGAAGGACGATGCCTATTTTAGCAGCTCTTTGAGAGATGACATCTGTTTAACGACTTTTGTGATCAGTAAGTATCTTCAAGTAGACACATTTGTTCACTGAGGAGTGAAAATTATCCTCTGGGGAAATTGCCTCGACTTCAACGAAGGCTTTAACCTGAAACTGAAGTTCGTGGGTTTACGACTCACCTCTGACTCACTTTCCCAGTTTGCATAGAAATCTGGAGAAAGAGGTATAATCAGGAGTAAGCTGGGTGCTGTGCTCCCGTTTTCTTGCCTTAAAGATGCTTGAGTGGAATCGGGAAATAGAACCACCGGTGCATAAAAAATGGCATCAGCTGCCGGTCAGCACCTTGTTCCGACCGCAGAGGTGGACACAGCTCCAGTGGCTGCTTCGGGGAGTTGTATCGGGCCATTAAAGTTTCACCAGATCGTATTTTTGCAATTCTATTTTTGGGCTCAGCTGAGCAAAAACGCTGCACCTTATGAACCCGGACTTTGAACATCCTCTCTCTAGTTTACTATAAAAAGAAGATTCTTTAATGAAAAATAGGGCTGGGATGAGAGTTTCAATGTTCTGTAGTTCTTCACAGGCTTGCTGGTAGTTCCTGAATTTCTGGCTGAACAAGCACAAACTGGTGAATCCTTGGGAGCAAACACAAAGAATTTACTGTCTTTATGTAAGGTCCTTATTCAGACTAAAGCATTAAGGAAATCATCACACTGAGGGTTTCTGACTTTAAAGTAAACAGTGCTGCCTTGGAAGAGCAACCACTTGACAGGAAGTGAAGTGAGAATGACACGGTCAGGAAACGTGTGCGGCGCTGAAGGAGTCTCTAAAGCAAGCCGCTCACTGGCCGGTTTCCAGCAAACTGTGGACCTCAGACACGCTTTGTCTGACTTGGTGCATTCTGGACTTTTGACTTAGTCAACAACTTTTAAAACTTAGGAGGTTTCATCCTCAAAACTGGAATTTTCATTTCTCTTCAAAAGTTAGATCTATCAAAAGCCCCTCTGGTTTGCCCCAGTCTCCACCATTCCCTATTACCTCCCACCCAGTCTAGCTCACTCATTTCAATTGCTTGCCTTACCCTCTAAACATTTGGGTTTCCAGCATGTGCTTTGGGCAATGGGCAAGTGCTTCGTTTAACCCCATTCCCCATTTTAATTACCTCCAAACTGGAAAAAAAATGGAAAATATAAAGGTCTCTTTAGCTATCTGCAGCTATAAAATTCTATTAGAAAGGCACCTCCCTACACTCGTGAAACCCCTCATGGGCAAAAGTAGGAAGAGAAGCTCAACATTATTTTTCCCATGATTTCTGGGTTTCAGAATTTCTCTAGAGTTCTCTGGTTTTCATGCCCAAATTCTTTTTTTCTCTTATTTTACCCTCTTTTTTTTTCTTTCCCCTAACGTATCGAATATCAAAAATCAGTTTGCCAGGTCCTGCTTGGTCCCTCACACACCTTTGCCCTTTCTTTCTGGTAATGTTCTCAGGTTCCAAGAGAGGGGAACATTTTCTTCCAAAATGATGTGCCACTCAACTGATGAAAATTCCTTTTTCACCTCCAGGAGCTACACCCCTAAATTAATCCTCCAGCCTCACCCCTAAATGCATAGAGATTCCTGGACTACAGATACCTCTCTGAATGCTACCAGGGCGCCTACAAGCCAGGTGGACACCGACTACAGGTTTACTTTCTGACAGGAGCAGATCCTAAACCAGCCACCACCACCCCCCGCCCCCCAGGCCTCATCCAGTTTGCTTCAATTGGTCGTTTTGGATTATTTGTATTTTTAAACATTGCAATCCACTGCTAACATTAAAAAATCAATGAGACCTTTAACATAAAATCCAGATTCCCGGCCATGCTTTAAATCAGAAGGTGCGTCTAATGTGGGCTGACACTCCCACTTGGCCAGAATCAGCCAGGCTGAGCAGGGCTGAGCTCCGACACCTGCTGCAGGCCCGGCCTGCCTCCTCTGCCCACGTCCCCCCAACTCTCCCGGCTCCAGAAAGTAGAAGGTCTGACCTGCAAGCTACTGTTTGAATCGGAAATGCCATTGGACTTTAAGGGTGTGATACAAACCCAGATTCTTATTAGACACCCACATCCCTGAAGGAAAAGTGCATTCCAGTATGATTCCCATTTTACAGATGACAAGTGAGGCCTGGAAACATGACATCCATTGCCAAAGCTACATGTCTAGGAAGTGGGCAGCCAAGTTGCACTTGACCACAAAGTCCATTTACTGAATCAAACTGTGACGCTTTGTTCTTTTCCTTTTTCCTTTTTTCTCTTCCTCCTTCCCTCCCTCCCTCCATTCGTTCTTTTCTTCCTTCCTTCCCCCTTTCTTTCCTTCCTCCCTCCCTTCCTTCTTAGAATAGTATTTATAGAAATAGTGAATGGATTCAAAAGAATATTTGGATCTGGGCTTCTTTTCTCAACTTAGAAAATTCTCCTACATGTCCATAGTGAGCCCTCATTCTCCGCCCTCCACCCACTTCCCGGCAACCACAGCTGGCCCCTGCGGGAGGGACACGGCTGCTCCCAGCCGCCGTGATTTCTGCCGCGTCGTTTTCACACCTGCCTCGCTCCAGTCCCTCCGGTCACTGCTCAAACCCACCAGCGCTACTCCTCCATTAGACACGGGCCCTGGCGTCCCCCATACTTATAGGGCCCCCATACTTACAGGGTCCCCCAAATATCTTCACTTTGATTTATTTCAGAAGCAGAAGAGAAAATAAATATAATAATAATGACTGTAATGGTGAACCCAACCTGGGTTGTTTTCGTCGTGATGCTAATGCAGTCAGTCGTTATATAGAATTTCTTACGTTTTTTTAAATGGGAGGAAGGGGCCGGTGAAGGCGAAGTGCCTGCAGCCGGCACAGCCGTGACTGCTCTCAGCAAGGGCGTTTGCAGCCCCTGTTTTCGCAGAGTTGTGACTGTTTTCTCCGAGATTCGACTGATGTGACAGGCTGACCACGTTCTGTGTGGAGATTAAGAACACACTAACTTTGGAACCTGGGTTGGGTCTGAAGCCAGGCTCTGCAACTGACAGGCCTGTGACCCTGAACAAGTCACTTAACCTCCACATCCAGGGATAAAATCATCGTCCTTTTAGACACGTTTGAGGAGGAAACGGGCTCGTATGCACGTAAAGCACTAAGAACGGTAAATACCACGTAGTGTCGAATCTTATTTTTACGATTATGTGCTAAATGTGTCTCCCTGCCAGGTTCACACGTGGAAGCCCTAATCCCCAATGTATTTGGAGATGGGGCTTTCGGAGATAATGGGGGTCAGATGAGGTCATGAGGGTGGGGCCCTCACAATGGGATTAATGCCCTTATTAGAGGAGCCCAGAGCCTGACTCTCTTGGCCACGTGAGGCCCCGGGACAGGAGACCCATCTGCAAGCCGAGAAGAAGACGCTCACCAGAACCAGCCACACCGGGCCCCTGATCCCCCACCTCCAGCTCCCAGAACCATGAGATGTGACCACCCGGTGTCGAAGCCACCCGGTCTACGGCATTTTGTTTCAGTAGCCCAGCTGACCCAGACACACGTGCAAACACAGACAAATTTTCTTAGCTGTTAGCCTCTGGCGACAACTGCCTGACACTCGCCGGACTCCAGACTCTGCAGCCTCGGCACCGTTGACATTGTGCATCAGACATGTTTTCGTTGTTGTTCCAGACTCTCCCTGGTCTCTCCCTTGCAGATGCCAGCAGCACCCCATTATGTCCCCAGTCGTAACCATCAAAAGTGTCTCCGGACATTGACACATATTCCTTGGGGACAAAATCACCCTGTGGAGAGCCACTCGTGAACACATTTCCTGTCCTGAAATCTCGGGCCTCGGCAGTTCATGTAGCTCAGGGCCCCGAGCAACCTTTTGTCTTTCCCTACCCGTGGGTTCGGAGAAAAGAAAAAATTACTGCACGCCTTAAATTGTCCCATGTTCCCACCTGTTAGCAACAAGCATTCGCACTGATACACATTTTCACTGAAACTTGTGTGGGGAGGCTTCCCCGCCCTTTACGGTGGCATTCTCCGTCATTAAAAGGCAGCATTCGTTAGGGTCTTGCTTCATGAATACGAAAGGGTTGGGTTTTAGGCTTTTCCCCTCCGAGTTCCCACTGTCAGTGCAGGGTGAGAGAAACTGAGGGGGGCCAGAAAATCAGCCGGCACCCCAGTTCCCTCCCACCCCCAACACCAACAGATCTCCCTGTCTTTCACAGCTTCCCAACGGGTCTCTGGAGATCACTCCCCATCTGCCCACTGCAGGTGCTCAAACCCCAGCTGCCCCACACTTATCAAAACACTCAGTGAGTGAAACAAGGGGCCCAGAGGGACCAGGATGCTCAGCTCACTTATTGCCCCAGAGACATTCTTTAAAAAATAAAAAAATGGAGACAGAATAGTAGAGGGGTGTTGGTCTCAGTTCCCCAGCTGGGAAGACAGATCACAAATAGGTAACCGTGCTCCCTGCTCTCAACCTTCCCATGGCTTGTGCATCAAGCAGGAACAAGGTCACAACCAGCAGGAGGCTGGTGAGAGTTCAAAACCATTAGGCAGGCAATTAGCTCAGGCCTCTGAGTGTGGCTGATCATCACAATGAGCGTAGCAATGACAATGA
This sequence comes from Tonatia bakeri, assembly GCA_004024845.1. Classification (NCBI taxonomy): domain Eukaryota; kingdom Metazoa; phylum Chordata; class Mammalia; order Chiroptera; family Phyllostomidae; genus Tonatia; species Tonatia bakeri. The sequence continues at coordinate 123,416 of PVIA01002462.1, read as the reverse complement.
CCAATATTTACGAAGCACTTAACGACCCGCCAGGCTCTGTTAACTGCTTTACACACGTGACCACACGTAGCCTTCACTACAGCCCCATGCAGTGGGTGCCGTTAGCACCACGTTTGCTCCGCAAGAACCGGAAACGGACTCAGAGGTGTTGCGTTTCCCCAGGTCTCATGGTAATTAAGTGCTGGAGCCAGGATTTGAATCTGTTCTCCATCTTAACCATGCTGATAGTTCATGATTTAATGTTCATGGAAACTTTGATGAAGTGGGTGCTGTTAACAGCCCCATTTTACAGGTGAGGAAACTGAGGCATTTGCCCCAGGTTTCCTAGGTCACGGAGTTTTTCACCTGCTGCCCGTACACATTTAACCTCTGCAATCACTTTGAGGAAGGAATTATCACCTCAAGTTATAAATCAGGACGCTGAGTCTCAAAGACACACCATTGATGCCTCCTGGGGACACGGTGTCACAGACCAAAGTCTGACTCTGGCTGACTATGGAGTTGGAGCCCTTCACTGTCACAAACCCAGTGGCCTCCGCCCTTTGTCCCAATGGCCCAGATCTCAGTGGCCACTTCTCTCCCTCTCCCTTTCCTCTTTGTCCCGTGAATCCAAAAAAGATTAAGAAGGTTTAGATCTGGCCTGAGCTGGGAATAAACTTTAATCCCAGGCACTCGTCTAAGGGTCAGAGTGCTGGGACAGAGAGGCCGGGGGTCTGCCAATGATTGCCAACTGAACTCCGTCACCCCCACGGCTCACTGTGAAGCCAGGCGGGGCACACATTGCAAAACTGAACCAGAGATTTGACTTCCAGTCCTCCTGGGCAGGCAAACAATGGCAAACTGCTCTCTCACCAGGTACCTAGAAAACTAAAGAAGAACCATGTCCCTGCATTCGAAAGCACTTCCTTGTGTTGGGATGAGCATTATCGGCACTAGAATCACTCAAAGATTGATTAGTTATCGTTATAAGTTTACTTAGTAATTTGAATGGTTTTTTTCTCTAAAACTAAGAAGAGCATAGGAAGCTTCAGGGTGGATAAATGCTCAGATTCACTGTGTATCACTGAGGGTTCGTTCAGAGAAGCAGAACCATGACGAATGGTGAAGAAAAGGGATTTATTACAGGATTAGACTGTGGACCATTGAGGGGACTGAGGGAGGAACCTCATGTTCTATTGCTCCTGGTTCCGGGCCTGGACTTGAAGTCAGCAGAACAGGCTGCTGGGAAAATGGGCGTGAAGTAGGGAGATAAAACACAACCTGAAGCCTCCGTGATGCACAGAACTATGTTCCCCATTGTCTCTGCTCTCCACAATGTGCAGAGGCCGGTGAGAGCCCTGAACCCCTCTTTGCCAGGGATGCATACACCTCCCTGAACCAGGATGCAAAGACCAGGAGGGGTTGATTGGCAGGAGCAGGGAGGGCAGGAGACACTGCCCAGGCTGAGGAACTGAGCCAGCAGAAGGGCCAGCTCTACGCTGACCTTGGAGCACTTAACAATGACTGCCCTTCCCTTCCCTCTCCTAAATCACATGCCCATGTCTCCTGCAGGTAACCCCAATCTGAAGAAATAGAGGAAAGCAAATTGAAGGAACTAAATTGACAGTGCAAATCCACCATCCATCAGATGAACATCTCTTCTTGAAAATCATTTAAGAATGGTAGAAGTCAATGTATTGTCTCACCCATCCATTCGCTGGCTCATGTAGCAACCACTGAGCATCCCTAATTAGGCACAGGGAGGCAGGTAAGCAAAATGAGGTTCTGGTTCTGCTGGAGCCAACTTCTTCAGCTGGATCCCACTGGTCTCCCTGCCTGCCTTGGCCACACCCCCTCCCTCCTCCTCGATCTCTCTACGAAATTGGCAAAGCGATGCTTTGAAAACGTGGATGCTCTCAACCTTCCAGCGGCTTCACAGTCTACTCAGGATAAAACCCAAAGTCCTTTCCGAGGACTAGAACCCCTCCACCATCTGGCCCTGGCCATCTCTCTGCTCTCAGCTCCCTGTACTCCCACTGGCACCCTGCACTCCATCCTCACCCTTCCCTCAGCCTCCGGGCTACTCCTCAATGGCACGGAGCGGGTCCCTGCCACCAGGCCTGTGTGCTCACTGTCCCCTCTGTCTGCTTGGATGCCCCCCACCCTCCCCCCTCAGCCCCACAGCGCTCACCCTCACTTCATTTCACTCTCCTCTCCAGTGGCACCTCCTGAACCAGGTCCTCTCTGCCCCCCAGCACTGAACCCTTGAGGACAATGTCCACCCATCGGCTCCGTATCTCCTCACCACGTTCACCAGCCCCTGACTCACTGTGGACTTGTTTATGCACTTATCCTGGGTCATCCCCGCCGCAAAGGGCACCCCAGGAGGGTGGGGACTCTGTTTTATCTGGAGTGACTTTGTCCCTGCCTAACTCTCTGTCCCATCTTCTTGGGTGATATCCTTCACAGCACTTATCACAATCCGCATCGGTGTATTATTCTTAGCACTCACTTGTCTGCTGCCCACTTCTCCCCGCGAGGGCAAGCTGCGGGGAGGGGGGCAGGAGGCGGCCAAGTTCTAAGGCAGAGCTGGCCCGCACATGGCTCTCTCCCACGGCAGCAAAGACGTGCCCTCCCAAAGAGACGCGGACCCTAAAGCAGCCTGGAAGCCCAAGGGAGACATTGTGGCCATGAACGTTCTCCAGGGGATTGCAACTCAAAACCTGCAAAGTCCCACCTAACCAAGCGATCAAAGCTCACGTCGCCAAGAAACAGACGAACTGACCTTGTGTACTTCCTGATGAGACCCGTCGAAATGAGCACCGAACCGCCCATAGAGTCTTCCCGTAAGAATGCTGAACCCCAAATTAATCAGGAGCAAGCAGTCAGAAAACAAACCCAAACTGCGTCATTCTCACAGACAGCTGGCCTGGGCCCTTCAAAGCTCTCAGTGTCACAGAAGACCAAGGGCCCAGGCGTGACTCTAGGATAAAGGGAAATAGAGAAACATGACAATATACGACTCTGGGTCAAAAAATGAATGGCTTTCAATGGCACCGGTGGTGGGGGTGGGGTGGGGTGGGGGCAGTTGGGGAATCTGAGTGTGAACTGCACCAAAACCCGTGTGATGGTAAACTTTCAGAATTGGGTAATCGCATGTGCTTATAGAGAGAATGCCCTTGCTCCTAGGCGACCTTGCTGGGGCCTTCAGGAGTAAAAGGACATGATGTTTGCAGTTTATTCACCAGTGGTTTAGCAGAAAAATAATCCATGTGTATATTATATTATCACATACTATAAATGTTGCATGATACATAGTATATAGTACAAAGAAGGAGAGAGAGAAAGCAAATGTGGCAAGATGTTAATAATTTGAAGAATCTGAATGAACGGTAAAAAGGTATTCAATGATGCTATGCTTTCAACGCTTTTGTAGTTTGAGATTTGCAAGATAAAAATTTGAGAAAATTTTCCAAAGCACCCCAGTGGATGCTGGATACTGGAAATGCAGTGTACACACACAATGGAATATTATCCCGTGTTGAAGAGGAAGGAAATCCTACATTATACAACCACACAGGTGAACCTTGAGGACAGGTTGCTGAGTGCAATCAGCCAGTCGCAGAAGGACACATACTGCGTGACCCACCTCTGTGGGGGGCCTAAAACAGTCACACTCAGAAGCAAGGCTAGGATGGTGGTGACCAGGTGTTGGGGGGTGGGGGGTATCGTGGCTGGTTGTTAATGAACAGGTATAAAGTTTCAGTTATGCAGGACGATTAAGTTCAAAAGAACTGGAGACAGTACTGTACTATGCATTAAATGATCATAAATTTTTTTTAAGTTTTGTAAACCCAATGCACCACAAATGCCTCCATGGAGAAGGAATATTTTGTGTTTGCTCCTGGCTTCCTTGGAATATGAGTTTGTTACGGGAGACCCAAGCCCTCCGGGCCTCGGTGAGTCATTTCTCCGCGTGTGTCAGCTTGTGGTTGGACATTTCGCTCTTCCCAGTGGCGGGGTTGGGAACTTACAAGGGACTATGCATAAAGCTGGTTAGTTTAGATTCGATGTGTACATTTTCACATGCTGCCTCACTTACACACACACAGAGTTGCCCACAGAGTTGCCCCGGTTGGCACCGATCTTATCTGTGAACTCAACGCCTCGCCTCTTCTGCCCCTGTGTCCACCTCACCTAGCCCTGGTGAAGTCACACGTTAACGGGAGAGGCACGCACCTCCATGGACTTTCTGAACCTTTGCTCTGTAGGTTAGCCGTAACTCCATGGGCGGGCACCCAGCCCCCTGGGAAAGTCTTATCTGCGCCGCTGACACCCTGCCGGTGACTGGGAGGAATGCTTGGACTGAGCCTTTGTTCTGGCCACCCATGTCACCTTCCCCCGACCCCTCTCCCTCGATGGCCACATGTGGGAAGGAGCCCACCCTCGTGCCAGTTCACGGACCTCACACGGGCCAAGGGGAAGCCGTGTTCAATCATTAACCCCGATTCCGGCTTGCACTTTCTGACCTCTCGTCCCAATCCCTGCAGAAAAAACCCCGTGGTGACACTGGACCTGGAATCTGTAAACCCTGGACCTCTCACCGGAGGGTCGTGGCAGGAAGAAAACGCTGTCCCAGAAAGTGCCTGATTCAGCACAAGGTGCTACAGGTGTTGAGACTATGAAGCCGACAAACAAAAAATGAATGAAAACAGACAAAACAAGTAATAAAATGTGAATTTTTTAATTGTGAAACACTTCATGTGTACAGAAAGGCATCGACTGCCCGGCTTCGCCAAATCTTAGATTGGTCATTGATATGCCCCATTACACTTATAAGATATAAAATAATACAGATAGAACTGAATGGCCCTGATTTCTTCTTTTTTTTTCAATCTAGCCCCCTTCTTCCTTTCCCAGAAAGAACGGCTATCCTCAATTCCTGGTTTTGCCATTCGCTCTTTCCAAACACATTTTATACGATTGCTATCTAGAAACATGCTCACAGTCGACACTCGCTGTTGCCCGTGGGCTGCACTCAGCCCACATCTTGCTGCAATTTGCTAATCAGTCAACACTGTGCTTTTGACACCTCGCCTGGCTGATCCCCAGAGGTCTGATCCCTTTACTTTAACCTCCGCATAACATTCCCTCGACTTTACCCCGATTCTGTGCCCTTTCACAGCCCCTGCTGCCCACGTCGTGTGCACGTCTCCTCGTGCATGAGCAGGGCTCCTCCAGGCCCCCGTGGGACCTCCAGGTCCCAGAGACGCCCACCCTCACCTGCGGCACACCTGGCCGAGCTGCTTCCCAAAACGGTCGCCATGCTTTGTGCTCCCACCGGCACTATGCAAGCTCCTGCTGCTGTCCATTTCCAGAGGACCTTCTTCCACTGCCCGGGAGGGGCGGGGCAGGGAGTCCCATTTCTTACAGAGCTCAGCATCCTTGATTAGAGGCAATCACCTTCTCCCGGCTCTTCGGCACCAAGGATATCAGTCGCCTCCCGCCGAGTGACTACGAAGCACTGAACTCAGTGACTTCAATCAGTGATTCAGTTCTCACAGCCTGGAGGTTATTATCCCCATTTTGCAGATGGGCTCACTGAGGTTTAACAAGAAACACAGCAGAGCGAGCTGGCAACTGCCTCGTCGAGAGCGCTGGTCGTTGTATGTGCCGCAGTAAACGGACTTCACCTGTCGAATTAGTGAGGGTGGGGAGGGCTTACTCCAGAAGCAGCAAAGCACTTTACAGTTGTTTGTTAGTTATTCTGCCAAGGGAAGGGCAATATCTTCTCAACTTCCAGGAGGGAGAAAGGCTCAGGGAGAGTAAGTCTGTTTCAAGTTTCATGAAAGTTAAAGGCACAGCCTGGCTCTTGTTCCAAAACCCCACTCTTGGCATCCCAGGGAACACCTAAGCCGTATTCCTGCCCTCTCCCCAGGCAGTCCTCAGCATCATCGTGGCGTGGAAGTGTAGTAGGGTACAGCCGAGAGGAGAGCCCCAAAAAGGGATTTGTAATAGGGTCCAGAAGAGCTTGGAGATAATTGGCTCCACACCACAGGGCCACACCTGCCCAGAATGCTGGCAGCTGTGGCCAATTGTGGGAGGAGCCAGACATGGGGCTGCAGAGGAAGATTGGCGCTGGGATTTAAACAGAGGCATGGCAGCCATTGGGCGTCTCTCTTTTTGGGACCACGCATCTGTTTAGGACCATGTGGCTTTGGTGTCTTGGTTGGGATCATAAGGCTTGGGTGAGAGTCAGGACCATGAGGCTTTGGAAGTGCTCCCTTTTGCCACGTGGAGGATGCTGGGAGGACTGTGTACATTTGTGGGGAACTTCAGCTTGTGTTATTTCAAATGAATAATAAATTCCTTTCCTTTTCACTGATCTCTGGTATAAAGAGACATCTTTCCTCAGGCACCAGGCAAAATGAACCTGGGAGGTTCCTTTTGGGTAATAGTATATTGCCTCAGCTGCCCTTGGCCCCCTCCCCCTTTTCGTACTGTAACAGAAGCAACTTGAGTTTGGTGGCAGTCTAGACTGGTATCCTGGTGCCACGGCGTCCCAGCGGTGTGCCCTTGGGTACATCATGGAGTCTCCCTGAGACCCAGCTTCCTCATCTGCAAAGGAAAACCTGGCAGAATGCATGGCACGTAACTGACCCACAGGGAGTGGTAGCCATCCCTCCTTGTGGGCACCGGGTGATCCTTGCCTCGTTGCATCGTCCACTTGGTTTTGCTGGCTGTGCCCCTATGAGTGGTGTTTCTACCCCCCAGCATGTGGACACTGATAGGGGAGACTTTCCCATCCCTGTCATTCTAGACCAGGTACAGGTGGGGGCACACCACCTGTGCCCTCTGTGGCCCCAGTGACCTGGAAGTAGTGATTGATTGATTACTCAGTGACCCTGCCTGGAGATGTACCACAGTCCTGCTGAAGGGCATCCCTTATCAGAAATCAGAGCTGGCCATGCAGCCGTCCCCACCACCCACCTCTCTGAAGGAGGAAAACAGACCACTGCTGACCAGCCAGGTGTCCCTGGAAAGCTCAGCAGATGCCAGGTGCCCATCCTGTTTTCTTTGGAGTCGCCTGCCTGCCAGAAACCTTCAACGGGTCCGCTCACTCTCATCTCTGCACGCCTATCCAAGTGACGGGCACCACACGGTGCAACTGGTCTCACTCATTCTCGATCCACTTGGCTCAGCACAAATATGACCACTTCCGTCGCTTCTGCTGCTGAGCCAGTGGACTCCCCTCGCCTTTGGGGTTTTTACTTATTTATTTTTAGAGAGAGAGGAAGGGAGGGAGAAAGACAGGGAGAGAAACACCATTGTGTGGTTGCTTCTCAAGTGCCCCCTACTGGGGACCTGGCCCACAACCCAGGTATGTGTCCTGAGTGGGAATCGAACCAGCGACCATTTGGTTCTCAGCCCAGCACTCAATCCACTGAGCCATACCAGCCAGGGCTACCTTTGGGGTTTTTAATTTTATCAGTTGTGCAGCCCTAAGGTTGGTCTTGGGGCATCATTGTACCTTTAATGAGAAGCGAACTGGAGGTAGAGAAAGAAGGAAATATCTTTTGAGGGGCATCAGTGGGGTTTTGTGTGAGGACATACAATACACAGTTAACCCTCATATAATAACACCCCAATTTTATCAGAGAAGCCAAGTAAAGTACCTAAGGACACAGCTAGGCAGCAAGGTTCCCAAGATTTGGCCCCAGGTCCACACGACACAAAGCCACACTCTTTTGCCACAAGGCACAGTCTGTATCACGGGAAATCGATTATGAACTGGGTTCTACAGTCTGTCGTCATGCTGGTGGTGGTGGTTGACACAATACATTGTAACCTTATTAAATCATGACCCGTGTGGTTTAGTCCAGAAGTCCCAATCTGGCAAGAATGTAAGAAACACCATCTGCCACCAAAAAATAATGCCATTATAACTCAAGATGTTCTACTTAAAATTCTCCACAACAGTGAGGAAATTCACAGTTAAGGGCAGAAGACAGATATATGGTTTGCTTCAGCACCACCTCAAGTGCTGCAGTGCGAAGCAAACAGGGACCAGCGGGCAGAGAGGATGCAGAGATTAACCCCATGTGGACGAAAGTAGGAGATGTTCGAGCAAGGCCCTGCCTCCTCTACCTCACCCCTGCTGCACCTTGGAGACCTCACCTACACACTCACCGCCCCACTCACCTCATAGTCACAAAGTGGCTGCAGAAATCCAAGAAGAACATCAATACTATCCTAAGCAGGAATGAAGGGGAAGTGCCTTTCTTCTATAACAGTCAGGAAAGGAAATCTTCCCCCACAGCACCCAGAAGACTTTCCCATGTGTCTCATTGGCCAGACTAGGTCACCTGTTCACCCACCCCTAGACCAATGAGCCCGCATGTCTTCCATTTGCTTCCCAGATCCACATCCTGCTCTTCGACACCCTCTGGAGACCAGTGAGGATGCCCTGTAAGGACGACCTACCTGTGAGAATTTCAGGGTTCCCTTTGGCCCCAACTGGTTTCAGCCAGTGGGGGTTCCCAGCAGAAAATCAGATGGAGAGAAGATGGTCACGAGGGAGAGAAAGGAGAAAATTTCCCTGACTTCCTCCCTGGACGTGACCTCAGGCTGGCTGTGATCTTTAACCAAAGCTCCCTGCTCTAGGCCCCCGCCCCTACTCAACTCTCCCCTGAATCGTGTTATCACTCTCCTGTTCCCTTTGGCCTGGGGAAGGTAACAGCTTTCTTGTTACTAGTCTGTGGTTACTTCACTGTCTCTCATACACAGGGTCCGGCAGCAGAAGTAAGGCCTGCTTGAGTGTGGTTGGCAGGGTAATAATTGGGGTGTAATGATGTATAGTTTTAATTTGAACTTTTCACCTACAATATCATACGGTGTGCTTGAGTGTGATAGTGTTATGTTACAAAATTACATGCTTATGATTTTGCAATAAAAGATTTTTATAATAAAAAGGTGCATTATTTGAGCCACACCCTGTATTCACACCTTTAAATAAACTTCTAAATCACTGCGTTTTGACTCTGCCATCAGTTGCTCCTCAGGGCCCTGATTTGCTACAACCAATCATTGCCAAAGAAGAACAGGATGCAGACCAATCAGATTTCAGCCCAGAGCAGCCAGGGGAAGTTTCTGCTTCTGAGTAGACACAAGATAGCCTGTGTCCAGAGCTGCAGGCCAAGGGGGCAGAAATCCTTAGAACAGAAGCATCCAAGTCCAAGGGCCTCACAGCAGGGGTGGCGGTTAAGAAACATCTAGAAATCCAAGGGGAGGTCTTCCTTCACTTTCCTCTCCATCTTCCTCTCTTTGTGTGTCTGTTCTCTCTCTACTTCCCTGGTTCACTCTCACCTGTGGGCAGTTTATTCTCCCATCTCAGCATCCCCAGCGTGGTTAGAATCAGAAGTATGTATCTGGTTCTCAAGGGGTGGCCCTGGACCAGCAGCCTCCGGCATCTGGGAACTTGTTAGAAATAGAAATTCTCAGGCCCACGCCAGATGTCCTGAATGGGGAACTCTGTTTGACACCCCTGCCCCCACCTCCCAAGGACATTCCCATCCTGGCTTCAGAGGGTGTTGGGGACTGAGTGCCGCTCACACTCATCGGCCCACCGCCACCTGCTGGCACAATGAGGTCAGTGTAAGTGTCGCGTGAGGGCCGCTGCTCTCTGGCAATTCTTCCACAACAGGACGGGAAAGTCCTTTCTGTCCATCCTTCCAGTTTTTCTTTTTTCCTCCTTAGCAGCTGAACTACAGGGTCCACAATCAGAATTGGTGCTCGAAAAGTAAAATAGAGGCCATAGCATCGGGCAGGGGAGGAGAGGAGGAAGAGAAAGGAAAAAGAAGGAAGAGAAAGAAGTGGTGCAGACCCCCTACCCCTACCCCTGCCCTTCGGGATCTGGTGAAAATGCAAATCCTGGCCCAGCATGTCTGGGTGTGAAACTCCCACTTGGGGCTCGAAACTGCGGGTCCCTGGACTCACTGAACGCCCCGTGTACCGACTCACTTTGAGCATTAAAAGGAAGACCTGGCTTCTGCTGTGCCCAGCACGGAAGTTCCCCACCCCAGGGCGCGGGAATCGGAGGGAGGGCTCCTGAAAACGCCCGGTGCTGGGCCCCTCCCCACAACATAGACTTCCCCATCCCCACCCCGAGTTCCCCCTTCCACCCTGCTGGGGTGGGGCTGAACATTGTGCATTTCTAACAAGTCCCTGGGGTGAGGCTAATGATGCTGTCATTTTGATCTATCAGGACATTTCCTGATATTTCTATAGCATCAAATGACAAAGATCGCCCTTATTTATTCCCGAGGCTAATGATTCCTGGTGTCGATTTTTTAAAAAGAAGGAAGAGGAGAGGGAGGAGAAGCGGCAGGAGTTGGGGGTGGGGGAGTGTACTATTTATTGTTTCACAAAACCCCTCCGCTGGAGGAGCACCAGGCCCTGACCATCTAAAATAAAATGCAACGCCACCACCTGCTGGTTGTCTCGGGAAGTGCACAGGGTGTCCAGAGTGCTGGGCACTTGCGAATTAATCTTGCAAATGGCTCCTTGCAAATTAATCTTGGCAGATACAGTATGTCCTGCACATTACCCACCATCCTCCTCGCCTTTCTTTCAGGCGTCAGCAGGTCAGCAAAAATTTATGGGTATGAACCCTATGGCTCCGGGCTTCCTATGGGACACGGAGGAGCGGGAACCTAAGAAACTTGCTTAGCGTCACACAGCAAAAGGTGATGACCGCACAAATCATCTGTCTCCAGAGCTCCCTGCTGGGTCACCTCCAAAAATAGCTGGAGAGACACTTCCCTGGCAGGGGAGATACAGTGATCACCAAGGTGGTTTTTCCAGGGTGAGGCTTCTCTATTGCACTCTGCATGTGCTGACCCCTGCGATTTCCCCAAACGTGGGAAACACAACTGCATAATTTGGGAAAGTGGGGGGCAGCATTTGCACTCTCCCCTGAAAAGAAAAAAAAAGTTTGAGAAAAGTGTCCCATCAAAATGTGCCCTCCCAGAAAGTTGGTACTGAAAAATGCTGTAGATCCAAACATTTCCATACCCTTTATGTTATAAAAAGAACACAGCAGAAAGCTCAGAAAGGCAAAGGGACTTGCTAGTTGGGTTGGTCACACAGCAGCTTGGTGACAGATCAGCAAGGTCACTCGTGTCCCTTGGGTCACACTGCACTTTCAGCAGCATTTACTGAGGGTAGAATGCCAGAGCTTGAGCACTGTGTTCTATCTGGGGACTATGGCTCTAGGTATAAGAACGTAAGTCACTTGCCCTGGCTGGTGTGGCTCAGTGGGTTGAGTACCAGACTGTGAAGCAAAGGGTCATTGGTTCTATTCCCCATTGGGACACATGCCTGGGTTGCAGGCCTGCTTTCTGTTTGGGGGCACACAAGAGGCAAACACACATTGATGTCTCCCTCTCTTTCTCCCTCCCTCCCCCTTTCTCTAAAATAAATAAGCAAATTTTTTTAAATGAACTTAACTCATTAAAAATATATGTAATCAAGGGACCCACCACAGTGTCTATTCTACCAGTTAGAAATTATTTCCCAGTTATTCAAATAAGCTATTAACATTTTTAACATGAACTGCCTGGATTATTATTTACTCAATTCTTTTCCTGTACTCTATACATTTTGTTTTTATTTGTCCTTGTCCTAAATAATCATATCTGTCAAACTGTGTATAATATCACTTGCTGTATTGGTTGATTGATTTAATAATTTGAAATACCCAGAATCCATTTGTGTGATGCCTCAAAACATCCTGCTCCCCACCAGTGACACTCCACGTGTTCTGGGGAGACGTGACTGGGTCTTTGGTAGCCTGGGACCCATGTTCCTCTCTTGGCAATGACATCTGTAGGTCCTGTGATGCAGAGCAGGTTATAACCTTGCTGACCCCTGGTCTTGTCATCTGAAAAGTAGGGGTTAGTGGCATTTCCTATCCGTTATGCTCATTATTGAGATTAAATGAGATACTCCACATCAGAATTTGACAAGATACCCGGGGTCCAATCAATGCCAACATTATAATTGCTCTTATGAGGCACGACACTGCGTCTTTTTTGAATGAAGAACGGTGAATCTCAAAGCTGGTCATCAGTTTCACACCCTACCCTCTTCCTTGAGGATGCAGATCCCTCTTTGGAAGACGGGGCTCTGCTACCCATTCAACTGGGCACACGGAGGCTGGTGTCTTTATAAATACAATTACCATATGATCCGAAGCCCTTCTTCTGGGTATATCTGCCTGAAATTTTTCAAAACATTTCCTCATAAAGATACACGCATCCCTGTGTTCACTGCAGCACTATTCTCGGTGGCATCCTTGGGTAGCAGACTGAATAAAGAAGGTGTGGTGCATACATGCAATGGAGTACTCCTCAGCCCTGAGAAAAGATGAAATACCGCCATTTGCGACAACACGGATGGACCTTGAAAACACCACGCCTACGAAATAAGTCAAACGGAAAACAATGGGGAGCCATATGATTTCACTCATACAAGGGATGTAAAACCGAAAGCAACAAATAATCAAACAAGACAAAAACACACAGACACAGACAAGTACTATGTATGAGCAGAAATGCAAAGCATATCATTAAAGCACGCGCGTGTGAAAAACAGTGTTCTTTTATTGGTCCTGTGGTTACCAGAGGCAAGGGGGGAGGTAGAAACGGGTAGAGGGTCAAATATACGGTGACAGAAAGAGACGGGACTTGGGGTGGTGAACACACCACACGATACACAGATGATGTGTTACAGAATTGTACGCTTGAAACCCGTATAACTTCATCAACCAGTGTCACCCAATAAATACAATAACATTTTCAAAAAGTCGTTACATGGTTTCCCTGAAGTCCTTGCACAACTCAGCGGGAACAGGGGCATTTCCAAGCCGTGAGATCAGCAGGGGGCTCTCATCGGATACTTTCTAAGCACGTGGGTCAGGAGATGACACTGGTGAGAGGCTGCACGCTTCTCCCCATCGGGAAACAAACAATTCCCCCCGAGAGTTGTGAAGCAAGCGCTGCTCCCCCAAATGGAAATGGGCGCCTCCTGGTGTGGGTGGTCTCCCCCCACCACACATGAAGGACAGCCCTCCTGCTCCAAAACTGAATCATTCCTATGGAGAAAACGCTTAGAATACACACATTCTCCAGTCTCCTCAGCAGAGGAAAATTCAGTTTGACTGTATTCTTTGTGCCTTACAGGCTATAGATATGAAAACAAGGCAGCCTTCCAATTTGCAGGAGGCCCTTATGACCCAGCGTGTTTAAATAATTGTACACAAACAGAAAAGCCGGAATTGTTCAAGCAGATTCCGACTCACGCTACAGAGCTCATTCAATGGGGCATTGTTCTTCTCCGGGGAAGGCTGAGAGACAGTGGAGGCCCCAGGCGAGCCGGGGTAAGCGCGCTCCATCGGTCTCCCGCCACGGCTTACGTGGTGGCGTGGGTGCTGGGGAGCCAGGGGGAAAGGGGAACGATGCCGCTGTGATGTAATGATACAATACTGGGTTCTGTCCGCACACACGCTTTCATGATCTTCCTGTGACCAATGTCCCAGCACATCAGCAGGACTGCGATCTCAGCCCCCAGCAAAGCAGGGGACAGGGAGCCTGGCACGCTCCCCACCACAGGGATCCCCACCCTCGATGCACATGGAAATGACCACAGTGGCCTTAGAATAACACAATAGACCTGGACCCAGGCCTGCCCGAGACCTATGGAAATTTATCCCGGGTGCCAGTGTGCGGCCCAGGCTGAGAACCACAGAGCGGGTGGAGAGGTGGGAGGAAATGGGCAGCTGTCCATCACGAAGCAAGCCGGGTGCTCCTGTCCTCAGGAGGTGCACTGGGGGGACATCTCAGCTTCAAGGTGGGTACTCAGGCACCAGAAGAGTCCAGGATCTGGACTCTGATCAGCTGGGTTTCTCCAGACCTCTTCCGGAACCTGCCTGAGCCTCCCTGAGCTGTGCGGCTATGAGCGCAGGGAGCTAAGAGCCCTCTACTGATTCAGAAAATTGACATTGCGGCTCACAATGAATAGTTTTTGCATGGACCAGACTACAGTACAGTGGAGTGTGATTGAAGTAGAATGGCTCACATAAAGTACGTCCAAGCACTTTTCCAGGTACACGTGTGTGTGCACGTGCATGGGTGTGTCTGTGAGTGGGGTCCTCCTGGAAAATGTCTGTCTGAATTGTAAGTGACCATCAGAAAAGTTTGAAAGGCTTTGATGCTGCCTACGGGGTTTCTGTGAAGATGAAATGTGATAAGGCTCTGGTGCATGTCACCTGGGAAGCACTAGGTAGATTGGGTGGGTCACAGAGGGACAGACGGACTGATAAACTGACAGGCAGGGAAGCAGCCTCGAGAGCAGTGTGCCGGATTCAGTGGACAGAGGACAGCTGACGGACGTGTGGCTGTGGCACCGCTACAGTCAGAAGGTCTTCGCTCCTCACAGAGTGTGATTTCCAAAGGGACTTGAACTCTCGATTAACTCCCTGATGTAATAAATGAACATTTCTTCCACCACATTCAGATTCAAGCAATGTCACATCAAGTTTCAAGGATTTGGGTAATAGGTTATTACCTCTAAATGCAAGGTCATCAGGTCCTCCTGTGCCCCAAACAATACTCTTCAAAAACTTTCCAGGGAATTCCACAAGCTTTCATTGCCACTTAGAATGTTCCAGAGGAGGCTGGGTAATGAAGGGGCCAAGGTTGCTGAGGTGTGACCCCAAACCTCATGGCACTCTCTGTCTAGTAGAAAGGCAGTCGTGAAAAAAATCTCAAATGATTCTCAGGACAAATGAAGGAAGTTCCAAGTGGACAGAGAGGAGGTCACTCTTACTCCAGACCTTCTAGCTCCCCTCCTGTTACAAGGCAGAAATGCTCGGAAATGAGGGCCATGTCTCACCTTTTGTCAGGTTAAGAGACCGATGGAGGAAATTTCCCTGAGATGTAAGAGGGGAGGGGAATAAGAAAAGTCTTGGGATGAAAGAAAAGGGACATCAAAGATTCTAGAAAGTTGCCAAGGCTTTAGCAAGGACCTCAGAGCAGCAGCTTCTCCCCGTCTTGAAGAAATTCCCCCAAGGCAAGAACGTTAAAAGCCTAGCCATTAGCTTGAATTGGGGACAAGGGGAAAACACGGGACTAATGACCATAAATTATAAATAGACCCTTTCAGATTCTTACGTTTTTCCCCACCACTCGCTGTTGCCTTGCTTGCAGCCAATCTGGCAGCAACTGCTTTTTAAAAGTTACCATTTACTGAATTTCTCCCCCCTCGAAGGAATTTAGCTAAATTTTCACCAAAACAACAACTCTCTTGATTTTGATCTTTCTAGTTTACAGAATTATTTATCATTTGCTTTAATGATTATTAACAGGTACTACCTGCATAAGTGGGGACGGGTACAAACACTACTGGCGTGCTGGCAGGCGTACAGTCCAACAGGTGGGAACGCAGGGCCCCCAACCTTGAAACAAGGACCCCCACCGGGGGTCAGCTGAGAGGCACCCCCCCCACGTGTTTTCCAGGCTGCGCGTGTGCCGATGAAAGAGTCACCTGTAGACAGGGAGAATGGAGGAAAGGTTAGTCCAAGGCAAATAATAAGACCCAGTTGTCTCGAGTCAGTCATTCTGTTACCTGGGCTTCGCAACATTCTTTCCTGAGAAAGCTGTGGTGGTTCTGGCACGGGAATGCAGTCTGCTACCCTCGTTGTAGAAGATTCACCCAAATTTAATTGGCACCTTGAGTTGCTAGCTCAACGGTGGGTCCATAACGCAATCAGTCTCACAAGACCAGCTTCTCCAGCCCCTTCCAGCCCAAGCAGCGGCTTAGCGCTCCCCTCCCGGGGCAGCCCCTGACCCCCAGCTACTTCCCACCCACCCCCCACGTGCGCTCTGCCCCCCAAGGCCAGCCTGTGCGCCCTGTGTCCACACACCGTGGGCGGAGCACTGTGCCCTTGGGCTTCCTGTTGGGTTCGGCCAATGGGGACGCCAGGCAGGAAATTAGAGGAAAGGAGGGAGAACCAGGAGACCGCAGGCTGTCCGCGTCCTGCTGCAGAAAGTCACCATTCATCTTACAGCACCGAGCTTTATGCTGCTCGCCTTTTCTCTGGGGCTGCTGGGGCTGCCCTTGGGTTTTCCCAACATCCGGTCTTCCCCAACACACCTTGGTAACCAGTCTTGCGAGCGCTCAGTGTTCCTTGAGTTGCCCTCACTGGCCTGGGCCCTCTGTCTCCTTTGGGCCCTGACCGGATGGCTCTCTGAGGTTCTGGCCACCGTCTTCTGCTTCCACAGCCCCAGGGGGAGAAACACCGATGTGGGGGGTGATTCAGTTACTAAAACACGGTGTTCCCCTTCGCAGACACTGTCAGGGATCCAGAGCTGCCCTTGGGGAAACGAACACGGCGGCGAGGGCGTGGGCCTGTTGGAGCAGCTCCCGGCCCACCTGCTCCCCGCACAGCTGTCCCAGCGTTCAGACAAGGCGGTGTCCTCTTGTGAAAGTTTACACACTGTGACTGAGAGGTGACAGACACCGACTCCCAGGAAATGGCCACAACCCATGAGTCACCGCCCACACCACAGCAGGGCCAGAACGCCGGTGGCCCCACTTTGCAAAGAGCCTCTTCTCTCCCTTCTTTTGGGAGCTTCAGGTAGCGTCGGGCAGGGGCTGCATTGTGACTGGGAAAAACCACCAGTTACAAATTTAATCACTGCAGGTACTGATTAAGCGCTGTGTGCCAGGAACCACATGGCAGGCCTTCCCTGCCTTGACGTGCTTGAACTTCACCAAAGCCTGGATAGTAGCTATGACTGGTCCTCATGTCCACAGCGAAGGGATTTGGGGCTGAAAGGAGTGAAGGGCCTCATGATCTGTCTCGCAGCAAATGGCAAAGACGGAGTTCAAAGCCAGGTCTGGCTGGCCCCTGTACCGCCCGGGGATGGGGACAGTGGAACAAAATGCAGACAGCACTTAAAAGCTGTCTTTGTCACGTAAGTCACCTTGGGCAGGTCACCAAGACTCAGGACCCACGTTTATAAAAGAAGACTCATATCTCCCGTGGCCCAGATGAGTCAGGCCCCCCTCTATCCCCATGGAGATCCCTGTCACATGCTAGGTGCTGGAGGATGGGGCGGGTGGTTAGGATTGCAAGGACATGGAGGTTCCCTTTGCTTTTACACGTCTGATACTTTTTTGGGGATTCTTTATTTTGGCCAACTCAGGGCTTAAGGTGAGGAATAATAATAGCATTAAACAACAGGAGCATCACTTATTGTATGGCAGCATGGTGCTGAGAACACTATGTGTGCTGTGTCATTCCAAACCCACACAACCCCAAAAGTGGGGGACTGTTACTATTCTCATTTTTGCAGTGACTACACGAAGTACCAGAGATGTTAGGTCACTTGCCCAAGGCTGCACAGCTATGCAGTGGCAGAACTCACACGAGAACCCAAATCTACCTACCTCCTGCACCTTTGCTCCTAACCACGGCCCCAATCCCATAACTATTTTTATTGCATTAAAGAAACCATTTGTGTGTTTACTCTAGGCCAGGAACTGTTCTGAACACTTCAAATATTAACTTACTTAATCTTCATAAAAATGCCATGAGGTAGATACTACTAGCATCCTCATTACTACAGGTGGAGAAAACTAAAGCCCAGAGAAGTTGAGTAACTGGCCCAAGATCGCACCGCCTTTTCAATTCCGAGTCCACTTTTTCGTAAGTGTACAGATGAAAGCAAGGCCGGGCACCAGCGTACGTTGGGGAGTGATAGGTCTGACTTGCCCGCAGATTACCCCCATATGCACTGTCATGCTGTAAAATCGTGTCCTTTGCAAAAGTGTGAAGGAAACAGACATTGGTTTTGGCCTCAGAGGTGTGAGAGAACCTCCGCTGTGTTTGTCTGTAGCCAAAATGGTTCTGGAGTAAGTGCCTACCAACAGGCAGCCTTGGGCCAGGAGAAACGGGCTGGAGAAGAGCCCAGCCTCTCGTTCGACGGGGAGACAGCAGATACGCTGGGCTGAATACTAAAGGTTAATTGCTCTGAGTAATACTGTGGCACTTCATCCTGGTGCCAAACGAACTGAGACAATATTGACCAAGAGTCAGCCAACATCAGAATGCAAACACGCAGGGAAATCCAAGTCCTTCGGCAGAGGGAGTCCAGGCGAGAATCTGAACACTCAGGAAGATCAGCTGAGGGCGAGGCCGTCCCCGCAGAACCTGACACCTGGGCCTTACGTGCCAGTCTTGCACTGCAGGAAGCTCTGCGCGTGTGCCAGGCCTTTGCACATGCGGCTCTTGGGGCTGGAAGTACCATCCTCCACCCTGCTGGGCCCTGGCTCTCCCTAATTGATGCCTCTCTTTTATTCGACTCTCATGTAAAAGGGGTTTGTTTGGGGAAGTCTTTCTCCCCACCCTGGGCTGAGATGGCGCATCTCCTCCTCCAGCCTCGGTTCCCCCTTTGTTGACGGCTGTTTGAACACTTTTTTGTTTTCAGTTTATACATATGTCTTTCTCCCTGTTAGTCTGTGGCCCAGACAGAAGCTAGACTCTTTCCATGTTCAAATCCTTTTGTAGTCCTAGCACTTAATACAGTACCAGGCAAGTTCACGCTTGAAAGTGTTGGAAGGAAAAAAGAACGAGTGGGTGAATGAATGAATGAATGGCTGTATGGATGGATGGATGGATGGATGGATGGATGGATGGATGATGGATGGATAGACGGATAACGGATGGACAGACGGATGGATGATTGGATGGATGGATGGATGGATGGATAGATGGATGAAGGATGGACAGATGGATGGATGAAGGATGGACAGATGGATGGATGGATGATTGGATGGATGGATGGATGATTGGATGGATGGATAGATGCCTTTAGCAGGCAGCTAATGCAGAGTTTCCATCTTCTAGGATTCAAAGAAATCATGTCTTCTCTCACTGTAATTGGTCCATAAAATTCTGTAAAGCCATCCCTGGGGAAGAAGGCCCAAGCCACACGAACCCTGTCTCAGAATATAAGTTGTCTTATTTTAAACTTTTGTTCCCCAAAAGATGGCATAGTTGCTAACCGTAATCAGAATTCAGCTGCATAGAAATATAGTTTCGTGTGGCTCACATCTATCCCAAGGGACTGAAGCCACGCCACCCTTTGTTGTTAAGGGGAAATAGCACTTGTAGGGAGTTTCCTATCCTGGCCCTCAGGCGCACCATTGATTACTTAAATTGGGGGCGCTGGTGCTTGAGGAGTTAAACCACGGTGCGTTGGGAGTTGGACTGAAAGAAAAACAAACCATTACAAGTAATGTAAGATCCGGATTTTAATTTCAGTTCTATTACATGCTACTTATGAGAACCTTGAGAAATGTCTTCTCAAAGCATCCCTTTTCTAGTCAGTGAAGTGGGGAGTAGGGACCCCTGAAAACTAGTATAAAAGGTGCATTCAGAAGGTTGTGTCAGGATGGAAGAAAAACAGCACAGTGCAGTAATCGTTCCGTCGATAACAGGTCAACACAGGAGCTGGTAGATGGAAGTAACCCAAGTGGTAATAAAGGTATTTTCAATTCAATTAATAAATTATTAATAGTGCACTGGGATAACACTTCACAAATTACAGAATACTTACCAGTGGTGACAGAGAAGAAAACCTTACCTTGTATGTAAAGTAAGCTTTTAAATAACGTTAAATCCTCAACTGAGAAAGTGAGAGAGTTATTCCCTGGGCCATTCTCTTTCAATCATGAACTAACATTTCTAACTATGTCTAGGAGAAAGTCTTCATTTGATGCTGAAATTTCTTCAAGATTTTCAGCAGTCAGCAGGGCTCAGACGGGGGTCTTGGGTGGACACAGAATTGAGCTGGAATGCAAAATCTTTCTTTACCCTTGTTGCATTATTTTTTAATAATATCTTTTACTTGTGGAAAATAATACCACCTTTTATTTTATGGTAGTCACATTCAATTTTTAAAATATGTTCAGTAGTGTTGTGAATCAGGTTAGAGAAAACACGTGAGTAATAATTTAGGTGGCACGGTGGGTGGGCACTGTGGCAAACCAAGACAGATGAACTCCCCTGGCAGCCCTGTGAGGACTCACACACCCGTGTGCCTACCGGGGTCAGGACAGCCCTGGGCACCCACTGCACACCTTGCTGTAAACTCTCCATCAGTAAAAAAAAGCTTGATGCCTAGGCATTTTTCCAGAGTTTAGATACTTTTTGAAAAAATGATAGCTTCATATTGGATTTAAAAATTCTATGTGCTGTTTTAAATATAGACACACTGTGCATATTAATTATCTGCAACTGTTTATAGATAATGTTATATATTACATTAAATATGTAACCTGTTAAATTACATTGTATTAGCAACATGTGAAATATTTGTAGTTCTGCATTCCCAAGCATACTTTCACGTTGTCATGGAGACATGGGGTCCCCTACTCTTCTCTTTTGTCCTTTTGATAGAAACTTGGGCATAAGAAACAGTTTGTGACTCTTTCAAATTTACCCTAAGAAAAATAGTAGCATGAGGGGGAGGATACATAACAAATTATGACTGGGACTCGGGGCCACAGTAGGGGGAGGGGAGAGGTGGGGACCTAGGTGAACTGGGGGACCCATGTCTTTTTAAGAGGCACCGCCAACATCAAGCCCCAGTCCATCGCGATGAGAGGATATTGCGAAACGCTTGTATTTCTTATGAGAAGTAAGAGCTGTGATTTTTTCATATGCTGTTCCCTGGTTATTCAATGTGGGCAGTTAATCCCAGACTGTAAAAACACTCTTCCCTCCCACAATATCATGGAAGGTCGATCACTGAGACCATGCCCCTCACTCCGGTTATTTCTTCCCTCTGCCCCAGCTGAGTGTAGGGGGCTCATTCATGAGGAGCCCAAATGCTGGGAGGTGGAAGGAGCTGAGTGTCGAGAGTCCATTGTGTTGTCAGTTGACAAAGAACAAAGACAAATGCTCAAGACACACGTGCCAACAATTTCAGCCTCACGTCACCGATGGAAAAGAAATTGTGAGACAGAATACTGATGAGAGACCGTATTTCTTAAGCAAATACAATTTTTTTAAGCTGCTAATGCCTTGGATACAAAGAAACCGATCCTCTTGCACACCGACCCATTCATTCATTCTGTGGCAGCACAGAAGAGAGTGACAGAGGCCCAGCCCTTGGCCTCGAGGAGAGCCATTGAGTTGGAGAGGAATTTGGCCACAAATGTAACAAATGCCCTTAAACATGGCTACCCTTTGATCCACCATGTTAACATCTGGGGAATGCTTGTAGGAGAAAAATCAAGGGAATGACTGCAATAACCTTGCTGCAAAGATGTTTATCTGTCATGTTAATGATAGCAGACTCTGTCAGACACTGAAATGTACAATGTGGCCGGTAATACATTCATCTGGGGCACAGCCTCTTAAAGGACCTCCCGAACCTATTTTAAATGACATATTTGGCACTATAAATAATGCCTTAAAAGAAAGACGTCTTGGCTTCAAAACAGCATTTCATAATCATTAATATACATGTGATATTGATATGGAAAGAGAGAACTAACAAAAGAGTATTTCTTGATGATAGGATTATAGATTATTACTCCTTTTATACGCTGGCTGTCTGGATGTTTTATAAGAAACATCTATTCCTTCCATAATGAGGAAAAAGGGGAGCGATTTTCAAAATTTCATTCTCTAGAACCCCTTACACTCTTAAAAATTCCTGAGGACCCCAAAATGGTTTTATTCTGTGGGTCAGAGCTAGCAATGTTTACCATATTAGAAACTCAAACTAAGAACTTTAAAATATTTAGTTATTAATTCATTTTAAAATAATAACAAACCTATTTTATGCTGCAAAAAATAACATTTTGATGAAAATAACTGTTTTTTTTTCAATAGTTTCCAACCAAACTATTTGATTTACTCCCAACAGGAAAAGGGGCAAAACTATGGTATGATAGTACACTTTTTGGCAAATGTCTTTAATTTTCTACCTTCGGGGAAGACAGCTGGGGTCTCATATCTGCTCCTGCGTTCAGTATGTTTCCGTATGTTGTTTTGGCTGAAGGAGATGAAGGAAATCCAGCCCCACACGGTCACGTGGTTGGAAAGCAAGAAGTATTTTAATCACTTATTCCAGTAGTAATGTGCACCTTTACCCTAGGCCCAGACGGGACAGGTGATACAGTTTCTTGAAGTTAGCTGCCGTGTGAATTCTGACACTTTATCAGTGTGCTTTTTACTCTCACTCTACCTGCGAGAGGATGAGAGAAAAAGGCAAACAGCGACTCAGTATAACGGTGAAGGTAGCCAGGGCCAGGGCCCTGCCCGGATTCTGGGCCACGCTGAGGATCTCCACCCTACACTACACGCAGGAAAGCGTGCGGCACTAAAGCCTGGGAGGAGGAGAGGCCCATGATTCCCATTTGCGTGGGCTGGGATAACGTCTCGCATCGCTTACCGCACTTTCTGGCACATGCCTTTCAACTTTAAAAAACCCCCGTTCCGGAGGCCCCCGCCTCGGTTCGGCGCCAGAAGAGCAGTCTCTGGGCGGAGACTTGCCTGCAGGGCTTCAGCTGGTTCGATGTGTAAACCGCCCCTGTGAGGGAGGGACGGGGGCGGGACTAGGGCGGGGGAGAAGGTGGGCGCTGCCTTAGAGTCGCCACCGAGGCCCCCATCCATCTGACGGGGAACTGGAGACCTGGGTGGCACCCCTGAGCTGTTCCCCTGAAGCCAGGGGATGAGATCTTTCTGTCTCTGTGCCCACCAGCCATTGCGCACTGACTGCCCTGGACCGGGACCTGATTGGGAGAGCTGGCGAGTGCCAGAGAGAGAAAGAGCATCCTCAGCCACGGCTTCCAGAAGCGTAGGGGACTGCAGAGCCCTCAGTGCCAGAGGGCGGATCTCCACCAGGCATCATGGCCTCCGCTCCACCTGGCGTTAATCAAGACCAGACCTGGGATTTGAAACCCTGTCCTTTTGTGGGACTCCAGGCCTCTGCAAAGGGACCCTCTGAAGACCGCTTCAACTCAGGCAGGCTCTCGTCAGCCAGGTAGCACAGGTGAGCAGCCTCCCTCGGGGGCGGTCCTCAGGGAATGGCAGTGAGAAGAAAGGGCGGGTCTGCACAGGCCCAGGCCTGCAGGAACGCACGGTGGGCTCTGCTCTCTGCTCCCCTGGCTGTGAGGATCAGGGCCACTGTCGTTCGCAAATATAACCACCAGGCTCACCAGTGCGTTCTGGGAAAGGGGAGGACTTTCCCTGGAGATTCACACACTCTCCCCAGGGTTGCTGGCAATGAGCATACTGGGCCATACTCCTGTTATGCCCCGCACGACGCTCGGGACCTGCTGATACTAAAAAATCATTCACCAGTTCATCTGACATTCAAATGGAACAGGCGTCCTGTACTTCCTAATTGCGATAACACAGACACAATGTGGAATTTTTCATTTTAACCATTGTTAGGTGCACGGCTCAGTGGTGTGAAGGACATTACACTGCCACACGGCTGTCAGCACTGTCCACCCCTAAAACGGTCTTCTCCCCAAATTCGCCTCTGTCCCCATTAAACACGACTCTCCTTCTCCGCTCCTCCCAGGCCCTGCCACCACCATTCCACCTTCTGCCTCCATAAATTCGACCGTGCTGGGTATCTCGGGTAAGTGGAAGCACACACTATTTGTCCTTTCGTGTCTGACTTATTTCACTTAGCACAACACTTTCAGGGTTCAAGCATGCTCTAGCGGGGGTCAGAACTTCCTTATTTCACCCGGCAACAACACCACCCAGTCCCCGCAGTGTGAACACCCTGGGCGGCCCTGCCAAACAAAACCTGGACCGCTAGCCCGACCATTAGACTCTCTCCCAGTGCGGCCCTGGCACATCCCCCGCCTTATCCTCTGCTATGACTACTGATAGTAATAACTACAGCCACCATGTCCTGTGTTCCCACCAGGCGACCTGGGATTCCCGGAGCCCACCACACCCTTCCCTGCCTGCTCCCTGCTCTGGGATTTCAGTCCTCCGTTGTTCGAGCCTCTTGTCCTCATTCTCAGCTTGCAGGGGCAGCACGAGACTCTCACCTGTCGTTCTACCTCCGTGGTTTCTTGCCTCCAGTGGCAGCAAGTTTGCCCCATGGGATCATGTGGCCATGTCCAGGGACGTTCAGGGTTGTCACAACTGGGGGAGGGACGTGCTCCTGGAACCTAGTGAGGCCAGAGACGCTTCTGAGCGTTCTGCAGGACAGAGGACGGTCACGCCTCGGAGAATGACGCAGCCCCAAAGGTCAACAGTGCCAACATTGTGGAACCCTCCGCTGCCTCGCCCAACACAGGTGGCTTCTCCCTCTATGCAGTAACAATAAACAGGACCAGCCCTGGGCTGGCATACACCACACATGACACGCCAGGCAGTTTGCTAACTGTGTTATGCACGTGGTAGGCACTGATCCCAGTGTGAGCACAAAGATGGTCCAGCCCGGGGCATTGAGGGAACTGGCCCACGTTCCCGTGGATGCAGGGTCCAAAGCTAAGTCATGTCCACGCTACACCATGCACAACAAACACCTGGAGCCCAAATCCGAACTGGGGCCCGATGCTGAGGCCCCAGTCTCACCTCTCTGCCACCCTCCAGCCCCCTTGTGGAGGCCGGTCACTGGGATTAAGTGACAGAGACCATGGCTCCAAATTAGGGGGAATGTCCCCTCTGCAGGTGACAGCAGCCACCTCCAGGCTCTGTCTCCAGGGATGTGCACTGAGACGAACAAGAAACTGTGCTCTGAACCCAAGTCTCGTCTCCCCGACTGGAGCTTCAGAAAGGGGTCTGGCCCCGCCACAAGTGTGGGAGGGTTCGACCCTCTCCAGCGTAGTTCCCGAGGTCTCGCTTACGGTAGCACTGTGGCTCAGAGAGTCCGAGACGGCAAACAGATGAGCCCGGTGGAGCGATCAGCATCCAGCGAAATCTGCGTGTGGCTTGGAGATTGCCTGCAGGTTTTCTAACTGTTTTCTCTTGCCCTTGGATGATGTGATGTGTGTGGTCTTATTTTCGGTGTATTTATGCATGGATGTACACATTACGTTTTCAGATGCGCACCGAAAATGTTGTGAAGAGCTGATCCGGGAGTCGGATGGTGTGCGTTGGAGCCCCACCTCTCCCCGTAGTGGCTGCCATTTTATTAATCATGCTCTGAGCCAGCCACTGTGCGAAGGAGTTTCTGTGAATTATCCCATTTAATTCCCACAAAAACTCCATGACTTGGCTGCTGCCGGTATCTCCGTCTTTACAGATGATAAAACCGGAGCACAGAAAGGGCACGCCAGCTGCCCAAGGCCACACAGCCAAGATTCTGTCTCAGACTGCTGCGTGACGCCAGAGCCCAGGCTCCTAACCACGGCCGGGCCGGGTGGGGGGGTTAGCCTTGAGAGACTGACTCGGCACCAGGCTGTGGACTGATTTGGGGCAAGATATTGGCCTTCTCTGAGCCTCTGCTTCCTCTCGCCTGAACAGATACTCCTTAGGCCGTAGGATTATACTAAGGAATGCAGTGTAAGGTACAAGAAGGTGGTCTGAAAAATGCTAAGTGACGGGCACATGCAACATGGCAAAGGTGCATCCACATGGACCGTCTCAGCCAAAGCAGGGTGGGCACGCTTGACCGCCCTGCAACGAGTGTCTGGGTCACACCGGCCTCTGGCTCAGTGATCAAAAGCAGAGGGAGTGAGAGGCGTGTGTGGGGTGGGGGGCAGGACTGTCTGTGAGGCTGGCCGGGTGGGGGTTCGGGGGAGGCCTGGAAAAGGGTCTGGAGAGACTTGAGATCTGCGATGAGTCTGTCGGGCAGAGCAAGCAGCTCCAGCCCCGATTCCGGGGAAGCAGGCTGATAAAGCGGCTGCCAGCCTCATCGGTTTGTCAATATTTGAAGAGGGGAGGAGGCTGTGAAGCTTGGAGACCAAGAGGCAAACCAAGTCAGGAGATGGGACTGCGGACCCCACCTAACGAGTGGGTGCGAGGGGACCCCTCCGCGCAGGGAGCAGCTGCGTGGGCTCGGGGAAGCGCAGCGTCCACCGGGAAGTTCAGCCTTCCGGGGCCTCACTCACACCACCAGCGAATAACTCGAAGTTTTAGCTTTTCCTCCCTTAGAGTGACTTTGAATAGCAAATAAAATGTATGACAGGCAGGCGAAAGAGGGAGAAAGGGAGAGAGAGAGAGACCCTGGAAGAAAGGAAAAATCTTTATACATATCTTAGTGCCTTTAGTAGGACCTTTTCTGGCTCTTACAACAAGGGGCTTGCCTTTTTTTTTTTTTTTTTTTTTTGCACAAGGTCTTGCACATTATGTCACTGGCCCTGCCTCTGCTGCTACTGCTGAGTTAACACTTGACGAGGGTCTACAGTTGCCAGACAGGCTGCTGCTGGGTGCCCTGCCTGAATTATATGAATGATACTCTGATGGCCCAAGTGACTCCGATTCCCAAGCCTCCTCCTTCTCCTCCTCTGTAAAATGGGCCCAAAAGCCCTAATTACAGCATGGATGCAAATGAGAGGGATGGACGCAGAGTGCCTTGCAAAGAGTAAAGCGCCGTCCACAGGGCACTTGTCGTCACAGGTAACGCAGCGGCAGGGACCTGGCCCGCTCGGTTTGCAGGCTGCTGGGGGTCGGGGATACAAACACAAGCATGAACTAAACACAGAGGCACTCACAGTCGGGGGCGGGGGTGGGGTGGACAGCGGAGGTCGACCGAGACTTAGGGAGGTAAAGCGGCCGGTGGCAGTCATGCAGCCCGTGGTTGGAGTCCCGGTCTGGAGCCGGGGCCAGAGCCAGCGCTCTCCAGCCTGCAGGCCCGACTGCCTCTCTGCTCCTGTTAGCAGCGTGCGTGCGTGACAGCTGCCTAATAATGGGCTTGATTACATTCCAGACCTAAAGCTACAGCACTGAGCTGGAACCAAGTTTACAGCCCTCATTATGGTGCGTCCCATGGTGAATTCAGTGTTTGTTTAAATACTATGTCTGTCCCTTCGGTGCTGCCTTCTGAAAGGGGCCTTCTCTGTCTCAGCAACCCCGGCTTTTGTTTGCTACCAAGGATCACACTCTGTGGCTCTCTGCTTATTTGCAGGACCCTGTGTTCAATCCCAGTGAGCCCAAGGAGGGTGGGAATAGGGTCTCTGTACCCACCGCTCTGAGCCGGAGCCTATTTATAGCCTGGCACTGACCTGGCATTCATATAGCCTGGCATGGATGCTTGGATAAGCATGTTAATAAATAAAGCCACAATAATTACTAGTTTGCATTTCTCCTAAGTGGTTTCTCAAGAACACTGAGCAGTATAATTTGCCATGTTTCCCTTTTTGCACTGGCTGTTAGGAAGCTCAAAGCCATAGCTTCATAACAAGCCTGTGAATCAACATGCACATTTTTAATGATCCTGACCCCGTGGACGTACCCACTCCTGTTTTTCTATCTCCTTTAGCTATATTTTTAATGTGTGCTCTCAGACTGTTTTGCATATGTCCTTGTGAAACTCTGGAATAAATACCCTTGCTGGAACTGAATAAATTAAACAGCCTGCCCTGACCTTCCAGCCTACAGAGGGAAAGAATGCCCTTTCCAATGCCATGCCCTGTCTCCAGGGCAATGAGCCCCACTTAGTTTACCTGCTTTCCGGCATCCCAAGCCCTTGGGGAGTGATGTTTATGTGAGTGGGGGCGGTGCAGTGGGTGAAATGCGATTTCCTTCCAAGTAGGTGATTTGGTTAGGTGGTGGTGGAGCTGGTATTCTGGAATACATGAAGGTGAAAGGCAGATGGAACTGCAAAACCTTACAGAACATGTTTTCCCTGCTGTGACCAGGACTCGTGGTTACTGGGGAAGGGGGTTAGCCACCCAGGTCCACCCCAGCAGCTGTGGCGGGGGAGGGGCGCTAGACAGACTGCTTGGAGCGCCAGGGAGGCATGAGCGTGAGAGAAATCAGCTGGGTGGTTTTTCACGGAGAAACAGGGACAGCCAACGAGAGAAACTGCTTCCCCAGGCTGGGCAGGGGACTGGACAGCCCCACCCAGGCAGGTGTTTGCCCTGCCCTGTGTGTGTTCAGCCAGCAGGCTCCGGATGAGGAAGCAGAGGGCAGGGCACCCGGGCTCAGTCGGCCGCTGGTACTGGGCTGCACCAGCTGGAGACAAGGTGCCTTTCACCGGAGCAGCTCCAAGTGACACCAGGGAACCAAAGACACTCCCACCAGGGGCTCAACAGGTAACCTCTTTCAGCTGCTCTAAGCATGGCAGGCGGTTTTGTGATCTGGGGCCGGTGGTGACACACAGGGGCAGGGGGGCAGAAAGGGGTGTGTGGCCCCAGCTCTGCCACTGACTCCCTGGGCGGCCTCAGGTACCTGGGCCTCAGTCTCACCATCTGTGAGCCCTACTAGGAAGGCAGCAAGAGGAAGAAGTGGCAAGGTGGGCCGCGTCAGGGGCAAAGCAACGAAAACGGCTCCTGTGAAGGTCATTTCAAGCATAAAACTTGGGGGAAATCATCAGATGGTGCGTAAGGAATGCAATTTGGGGACCACCGCCAGGATAGGGACGCCCCATGGTAAAGCTGACTGTGGGGGCACCTGCAGGCATCGTCTGAGATGGGCGGGGCGGGGGACAAGTGAGGCAGGGAGAAGAAACCTTTGAGTTCCTTCTAGACTACGCTCTGAAGCAGCGCCGGCCTCAAACCCCAGCTGCACGCCCGCAGAAACTGTGTGTTCTGCCTGAAAGAGTCCTGTGACTAGAGGGTGGCTGCCCCAGGGCTCTGGCTTCCTGATCCGTGAAATGGGTGTGATAATAGTGCAGGGATCCAAGTGAAGTTCGTGAGCGCCCAGGCAACCAATGCACCTGAACACCTATGGGTGTGACCAATGTCAGCTGTTATCTGTGCTGCTGTTTTATCGCCGTCTCCACTTTACAATTAGGAAGACGGGGCCAGGGGCCGGGGCGGGGGAGGGGCGCCTTCCGGGTCTCACGGAAAGGAGGCCGCGGACTTGACATCCAGTCAAGGCCAGGACTCCAGTAACATGAGCGCTCTTCTCCAGCACAGAATTTGAGAGATGTCCAAACAAAACTCGGTCATCAGAATAAATGATGTCTTCAGGCAATATTTTAAATTGTTTAAACCAATGCCAAGAGATCTATGATGAACAAAATAACGTGTTACATAAAGACAGGATCAGAAACAGCATTTGCTTGGTGTTCGGAAAGGTTGTGTTAAAATGTACGGTTCATCTTGATGGCTGAGTCTTCTGGCTCCTCCTTCCATCTCACACCGGGGGTAGTGCCTGGCCCACCCGCCCTCCTCCGCACCCGACTAAGACGGCGCTGGCTGCATGCCTGGGGGATAGACGCCCTGCTCCCTCCATAAATAAAAGCCAAGAGGGGGGCACACTCTAGGGAATGTTCGGTTTAAAAGGAGTGAGTCAACCAGCCAATGTCACACACCAAGGAAGATCTTTTTTTCCCAAGAGTTCTGAAACTGGGGAGAGGTGATCTTTCTAGGAAAAAGGCACATCCTTTGGGAGAGCAACGGGCTGCTGAGAGCACCCGCTGGTGGAGGCTGGTTTCTGACGGCAAGAGATGCAGGGGGAGATGATGGGAAAGCCTGGGGGGCGCTGGGGACCCCAGTCCCTGCAGGCTCGGCTGTCCTGCTCGAGTGTCAAATTGCTGCCTGTCACCGTGTCAGCAGCTTCTCTGCCTCTCACCAGAGCGGGGCCGGAAGCAGTTCAGGATTTGAGCACCTGAGTTGCAGGGAAACGGGTCCACCTCTCACTCTGCCTCTTCACAGCTTTCCAGTCTGGGACGGTGGCTGCACCTAATGACCAGATGTGAATGGAGGGCTCACTGAGTGCCCTCCGGCAGGTTGCATTCCAGGGCTGAGGGGATTGCACCGCAGCCTCAGTTTCTCTGTCTGTGCAATGGGGGCGTGACAAGCTGGGGTAGGAAAATGCAGACGATGGGAATAGTGTCTGGCCCCAGGCCCAGGACGAGGGTGAAGTGAGCCTGGCACCTCGGGGGCTTTCACAAGGAGCCACTCCCTGGCCAGTGCCAGTTCCGTGCCTGTCGGACCCCGAGAGACTGCCTGTTTGCCTTTTGCACCTGGGAGCATCTCTTGCCTCCTCTAATCCCTACCCCGCCCAGCTCAGAGTAAGCCCTCAGTAATGTTACCTGCTGTCATTCACCTGAAGGTGTTCAGGACCACAGTAAGAATGAGACAGTGTGAGCTCTAAGCCTTCTGGGAACATCAGCCACATATACAAACATAATCGAGTGTTCCAACAGCAAGACGTCAATTACCAAGTATTCTAAAAAAAAAAACAAAAAAAAAACAGCTTCATTTTGATGAAGGTACCCCTTCCCCTGGGCCCAGGCAGTCCCATAGCAGGACTGGGGATGGGGGTCGGGGGCTGGGGGGAGGCACAGGGAGGCCTGGAGGTCAGTCTCATGCGCCCCCCTGAGGAGGAGGCAGCCAGCACCACTGCACCCCACGGCCCTCATAGTATCTACTATGCCCCAGCACTGTGCAGAGAGACACAGGTCCAGGGGACCTGGCAGAGCAGGTCTGTTCTCCTCACTCACACTGACCTTGCCTTTGGAGTAGGGGCAGAGGGCGTGGTCTGCTGGGCGTGCCAGCCTGGCCGTGTTGGCACTGCCCATAGCTGGGTGGTGAACAGGGCTCCCCGTTTGCCTACATGCCACCACACGGATCCGAGGTGTTTCTGTTTACTCGGTGACTAATTCTGCCACCATCCCACCCTTCGAGGACTTCCCCCTTCCACTGGACAGTCATTTCGCTGCCACGGCTGCAAACCGGCTGCCCTTCCTCCGGGGCCGCTGGGCCCGGGTTTGGTGTTTAATCGGTTCCCAGGAGGCAGGTTTCTTGTTCACCTGTTGCCAAAATGAGGCACAGTGAACACCAGTGGTTGGTGTAACAGGGCCACTGGGCTGCACCCTGTCACCTTCACGACAGACTGATGGAGGTAGATCTGTGATGGGCCCCTTGCCACCCCTCACCATACAGGCCAGGAGTGGAGGCTTCCACCCCAGCTGGTGCGAGCCAGAGTCTGCACGCCAGCCGGAGTCACCACTGTGGACTGGCGGACTGGCTCTCTAACCAGCGCTTCAGAAATGTGGGTCCCCTAAGGGACACTGAGCCGTCGTGTGAGGAGAAAATCCCTGAGTCCGGCCCCTGGAACAGGGTCCCTCCCCCTCGACACTAGGGACATCTGGGGCCAGGTTGTTCTCTGCTGCAGGGCTGTCCTGTGCATTATGGGACGTTCAGCTGCATCTCTGGGCTCTCTACACAATAGATGCCAGTAGTGGTGACAATAAAAAATGTCTCCAGATATTTCTAAATGTCCCCAGACCTGGGAGGGGGGGGCAGGGGCCAAAATTGCCCCCAGTTCGAAAAACACTGCTGGCGAGTTACTGTGAGTCAGAAACCAAGAGCAGCACTTTTCTGGAGAGAGCACTTTAAGATAATGACATGCAGAGAGCTCTGTCTGTGATACACCCATGCACATATCCCACGACCACGCAGGGGCTTCCCTGCTGCCCACACATGCCCACCTCATTGAACCTTCCCTGCCACACTGTGATGTATGAGGCCTGCTGGGTTGGTGCACAACCTCTCTGTGCCTCAGTGCCTCACCAGAAAGTTAAGCGAACAACAGTCTCTAACCCAGAGGGCTCCTGCTAGGGCCGGAGAAGTGAACTCACGCTCATCGGAAGTGCACGGCTCGCAAAAGACCCTCAGCGGTGTTTAATGCTGCCAGCGACCGAATATGGTATTTCCCGCAAGGAAAGTGCTTTCCGAGGGCTCACGGAGGCCAGTCCCACTCCGTAGCTTTTTCTCCCGGGAGGCGAAGGTGAGCGCTCGGGTCTCAGCCCTTCCGCTGTCCCCGCTTACCCCCATCCCCCGCACTGCTCCGCATCCTCACTTGTCACAGCCACCTGGAAAGGCGAAGCTGCCCAGGAGCACGCATGCCCTCAGGCTGGCACACTCGTTCTCAGGAACGGAAAGCTGCAGGCCCAGGAGGTGTGTCCCAATTTCCGCAGGCTCACAAAACAGAGAGTCCTCCAAGGTGCACCCCGAAGGAGTCGAAGGGGTCAGGAACGTGTTCAGACGCCCAGGCTGTCTGTGATTGGTCCTGCGTCGCCCCGCCTGCACCTGGGAATCCCCAGCCTGGAGAAGACAGGGCCCAAGAGATCCCCAGCGGGGTGGGGCACTCGCTCACCCCGAAATCATCTGCTGTCATGGAAATCACCTACAGAGGTTGAAAATAGACTGATGCCGGGCCCCAGCCCCGGAGAGTCCGATGGAATCGGGCCTGGTTGGAGCCTGCGCCTGGGGAGTTGACTCTCCACTGGCGTTTCTGAAGTGTGGCCCAGTTTGAGGACTGGCCTCAGGACACAGCCGGGAAGTGGAGAAATAAAGGGACTTTCTCATCTGAGTGACCCCCACGCAGCAGAAGATTTACCCCACATTCTCGAAAAGCTAGGCCCTCAAACTCGAGTCCAATTTCAAAACCAAATCCCTCCGGCCACATGGCCGCTTTGTCTAACGTCAGGTATGGTCTTCAAATCAAAAAAATGAGCACCACCCGCACACGAACAAAAGGGCGTTTTGACATCACCTTCAAAGCTGGTCCTTTTCAAAACAAAAGCCAACTCTTTCACATGAATATGTGTTTCTGGATGAAAACACTTCCCCGATTTATGTTTCCCCAATTGGAGGTTAGAGAAAAGGCCACGGGAATTATGGCCTAAAGCTCCTTGAGCCTCAGTTTGCCCATCTGTTCAATGGGGATGAAAAGAGCGCTCACCTCACCGAGTGCTCGAGTGGGAGAGGGGGCGGTCAGCCCATCCAGGTTTGCCCAGGACGCTCCTACTTTTCACATAAAGATCCTGCCCCCCAGAACACCCCCATTCCTGGGACAGGGGATGGCCATCACGGTATTCCCCGCACATGCCTGGTCATGCAAACCATCTGTGTGTCCGTTACAACTACAGATGTCGGGCCCCAAGCGGGCTTTTCGGTGAGAATCAGAAGTGCTGGGGGCTTCCTCCATTGATTCCCACTCTCAGGCAACTCTGAGGGACCCTGCCTGAAAATAACCAATAATAACGAGGGTCACCCTAACCACAGCTAACCTCACACGCTCCTCATTGTGTGCCAGGTGCTGTCCCGAGCATCGTACAGACACCAATTTGCACAATTCTCACAACCACCTCTTAAGAGGGGGTGGGGTGCTGTGATGATCCCCATTTTAGATTAGGAAACTGAGGCCCGGCGAGGGTCACGGACTCAGTATGCAGCTGAGCAGGGATTCCAAACTCAGGGTTCATCTCTGGAGCCCACATTCTCACCCTGCATGCTACACCGTCGCACTGTCTGCCCAGAGCGGTCAGCACTGGGCTGGCATAAGGCAAGCTCCTTCGCACCTTGGAGGTGGTTAATGCTCTTGTTTTATTCGTTGTACTATCTCTGGGGCATTAAAAGACTGGCATTCCATTGCCAACTTTTATTGGCTAAGCTTTTAACTGACGTTTTCATTGTGAAGGTTTAATGGCAAAGCCTTTCTTTCCTTTGCCCTCCTCCCCAGACATTTCGACCTCACCTTGTAGTCTGAATAAATTCATTTCTGCTGATACTGATATCGGCCAGTAGGTGGCAGTAAACTTTTGTTTTTGTCCCATATAAATCCTGCTCTTCACAAAGTTTGAAGGAAGGGCAGAAGGGGCTTTTGCAACATCCCAGAGACCTTCACAGGCCTTCTCTTTCTCTCTGGCCTCGTGGCCTTGAAGTACAGAGAGGCTAATTAAAATGTGCGATGACAGGACCGTGTAGCCCCAGCTCTGTGAGTGACAGAGTTTCTCTCCTGCCCACACACGCCTCACTTCTCCAGCCCGGAGATTTTTCACAATCTCAAACATTTCTACTGAAAGTGGCCTCCAACTTGAATTGAGTTTAAATTGACTAATAGGAGCTTAAGAAGCATGCAAACTCCCTGGCAAATAATTTTTCATTGGGCAAAAACTGGATTTAGATGGAGACATAGTCCGGTGCGTGTGTGGCCTTGGTCAATACATTTAACCTATGAGCCTCAGTTTTCCCATCTGTAAAATTGGAATGATGACACCACTGTCTGGTTGATTTTCGGGAAGGTGTGGATTAGTGGTACTATAAGTAAAGCTCTTAGGACAGTGTCTCAACCCATGGTAAGCACTTACCAAATTAGCCGTTGTTACTATTTTATCATTAATGTGGTTGTTAGAATTGTTACTGTCATTATTTTTATAGATAGTAGGTTCAAATCTTGGTGAGTCTTACTATGCGAAACATACAATTTCTCAGCTGCCTCAGCCCCCTCATTTGCAAAACGGATACATATTCCCTGCGGTGATCTTGAGCAGGGATTGATAGGGTCTCTGGAAAGGTCCAGACAGTGAACATCTTAGATTCTGCATGCCATACCATCTCTCCTGTAACTGCTCAGCTCTGCCCTTGTAGAACGATACATAAATAAATGGGCCTGGCCGTCTCCCAATGAAACCAACATTTGATTGCATATCATTATAATGAGTTGCAGCCCACAATTCCCCTGATATTTTTCAAACCACTTACAAATGTAAAACCCACACTCAGCTCACTAGCTGTACGAAAGTGGGCTGCAGGCTGGCTTTGTCACCCACTGTCATCTGCTGACCCTGGTGTCAAAAGTCAACACGACGTTCATAATGTCCCACTGATAGGTGAAGTGATGATGTATCGGGAGTGTGCCCTCATGGGTTTTACAAAGAGAAAAAATGGTGTCCTGTAAGTTTTGGCATTACACAGTTTTATCACATGCTGTGATTAGAACACGTGTAAAATCCCCAGATTCTGTTACCTACCCAACTCCCTCAAGGGGTAGGATTTGGTGAGATACAGATGGTGAGATTTATGACACTCTGCGACCTCGGTGATTTATGATTACTCAATGTGTCAATTACCAGGGCATAAAAACTCAAACCGGGGGTGGGGCGGGGGGCCCATGGGAACCCTTGGGCATGCACTAGCTGCTTTCGGCCAGAAATCAAAAGTCCTGGCTTTTATTCTGAAACCACCAGAGCAGGCGAGCCAGTGGCCAGGTGTTTGGACACGGGAACTCCACTGGAATCATTTGCATGTGTGTGAAGTAGAAATGTTTAGGCAGCAAGGCAGCAGACCTCGGGGGGCTGGAAGAGCCCCAGTTTGGGGACCAGATGGACTCTGGGCCACATCCTCGCTCAGCCACGTGTTGGATATGTGTCCTGGGGGCGGTTTCGGAGACTCGACTCCCTCCTTCCGAGGGAGGTGATACTATGCAGAGTATCCCAGCAGTTGGGAGCACAGCAGCCTGAGTTCAGTCGTTGCCTCAGCCATCATCTCCTGGGTGACCTTTGGGAAGTAATGGAACCTCCCGTGACTCGGCCTCCTCATTCCTAGAACCAGACAAGGGTGACACCTAGCTCACAGGTGCCGTCGAGCCAAACGAGAAGACCCCAGCAACGCACTTGGAAATAGGTCCCGGAGGGAGAGCATGCTAAGTAATTGCTGACTGTTAGGATGATAACACTTGTGATTACAACAGGCTTAGTGAGGATGCGCATGGGCTGGCCTGGCCCGGGGCACGCCGGGGGAGGGGTAGTTATCAATGATGCGCCCCCCCAGTCGACCAGCGAGGAATAGTCAGCACCCAATAAATGGGAACGCAGGGCTGAGAACAGGAGACCAATGGACGGTCCTGCTGGCACGGTGCTTACAATTTATTGGGGATGGAAGGCAGGAGTTAAATATTCTGTTTTGCCCTCCAGGTTTGGGTCAATTGTTACCCGACTCCAGAACCACCCTCTACCACGACCCCCTCTTGGTATGTTACAGACTTACTTTTATTCGTAGTATTTTACCCTATGTCTTTTATTTCATAAACACGTGTTCCTTATTACGAGCTGCACACCATCTAACTTTACACTTGTTCCTTCACTGAGTGCATGGGATTCCTGTGAGGCACAGAGAGGCTAATTAACTCACCCAAGGACACACAGTAATGAGGGGCAGAGAAAGGGTTCAAGCCCAAGTTGCCTCGCTCCAGGCTTAGTGTTCATGAGCACTGCACCGTGCTGCCTTGTCACTGGGAACGGCCTGGTTTGTGGATTTCTTGTCTATTTGTGTATTGTTTGTTCACCCACACCCCCGCCCCCAGTTGCAGCTCTGTGAGGTCAGGGGGCCTCACGTCTTTAATTCACAGCTGTGACCCTAGTGCCTGGCGCAGTGCAAGGTGCAGAGTCGGTGCTCAGTTTATATTTGGGGAATCAACGAGTGAGTAAAAATATAGCCAAATAAATATATAATTACAAGTAGTGCTGAGTGCTATAAAAAAAAATACCAGCATTATGATGGGATTGAACAGGGGCCCTGATTTAGTGTGAAGATCAGCGCATACTAAATATTGTAAGTATTATTTGAATTATCTTCATTGTAAAATCTCCTTGGTACAACAGCTGTGACTGACAGGGAAGAAAATATTTTCCACGTGGAATACACTATTCCTGATGATAAATATTTACCCCAGCAATGACATGTACTTGAACATCAGGGCTGGCTGCATTTGACTTAACTCTGTTGAATGATGGTCTAATGCTTCTCACCCCCCAAGGCAAATATAAGCCTCTGTGATAATGCACCATGGTGACTCCTCAGGTCTCTGCCCCTTAGCCTCCCAGGTGGCACTTAGGCTTCTGTTTGTCATAAATTTTAATTTCTCTCTCTCTCCCTTTTTGTCTCTATTGCAGGAACAATGGGTAACCAGCTGAGCGTTCCACAAAGAGCTGATGACCAGGAGAATGATTCGGAAACAGACACTTACAAGGTAGTGTGGTGGCAGTCCCTGAATCGTTAGCTGTGACTAGAGAGAGTAGGGGATGCCAGCCGAATAAATGGCCTGCTCGGGGCTTATCACACAGACCCCGTCTTCCCAGGGGTTGTTCTGTTGTATTTGGACCTCCAGAATCCACCCCGGAGCTCAGGGAAAATGCAGGCTCTCGGCCCCACCAGAGATGCGCTGAGTCAGAAAAGGCTGGGCTGGGAGCCGAGGGACCCTGTGTCTTTAGAGACCTCCAGGATGGCTTCTAGGGAGTTGACCCCATACCCGCTGCCAGGCGGGTTTGGCCCAGTGGTTCTCAGCTGTGAGTGATTTTGTCCATCCCCACTAGGGGACCCTTGGCAATGTCTGGAGACATTGCTGGCTGTCCCAGCTCAGGTCATGCCCACTTGTCTAGGTGGGCAAAGGTCCGGGACGTGTAGGGTAAACACCCGACAATGCACAGAACGGCCCCACCACAAAGAGTGGTCCGGCCCCACGTGTCGGCAGCCGAGGGTGTGACACCCAGGCTCTGGTCAGCAGTTCACAGCCTGGGCTGCACACTGGAATCATCTGGGAACCGGAGCGGCACCCAGACCAGCTACAGCAGCGTGTGGGAGCCGGGGCGGGCTTCCACACAGGTGGAGCTCCTCACCTGTGGCGTGTGCAGCCCAGGAGGCGGATTCCTAGTCTAGGAGTTCTTCTTTGGGGAGACTGCTCTGGAAGCCTGAGGTCAGGGACACCCAAATGCTTCTCCCGGGGTCTTTTCTCCTGGGGACTTCCTGCCCACGATGGAAGGCCAGATTTGAAGAAATGGGCCAAAAACTCCTGGTCCATTCAAACCTGACTGAGCACTGGAATTACCCAGGATGCTTTTCAAACTCCTGACAACTAGCCACCAAAACCAACCTAAACTTGGCCTCTGGGTGTGGGCCCAGGCCCCAGGAGTTTCTCGGGCACCCCAGGTGATTCCAGGTCACAGAACCCCTGTCCTCCAGGGCCAGGCAGTCACAAAAGGGAGTGAAGCAGTGAGGGGGATGAGGGATGGGGGCCCCCTCGAAGCCTGCTGGCTCTGGCCAAGCATGCTATCAGGAGGGTCTCAGACCCTTAATTTCATCAGAAGTTGGAAACCAGCATTGATAAAATCTCCTGCTTTATAAATAGTGGCAACTGATTCTAAAATACTTTTTAAAAATTCTGGGAGCCAAATAAATCAACTTTGCAGACCACATATCAGCCCAAGAAAGCCGGTTGTAACCTCAGGGCTTGGTGGTCATATGGATTTGATATTTGGGTTTCATGATTTCTTGGTAGAGTTCATGATAAACCCAAGAACACCAGCTTATTTTAAACAATGAAAACCATTAGAAAAGTATAAAGAAAGGAAAAGTCTTTCATGATCCCCCAGGAGGTCCCCACCTTCAGAAGGTTGCCATTTGGTCTTTTAGTTTTTATTTTCCTACGCACTTATTAACATGTATTATACTACTCACAGAATTAGCAGAGTAAGATACAATATGCAAAGTATTTAGCATAAAATCAATATTCAACTCATGTCAACTACTAGAGGTATAATTCAGAATCGGGGGTGTCCAACCTGCAGCCCAGGATGGCTGCAAATGCAACCCCAACACAAAATCATAAATTTACTTAAAACATTATGAGACATTTTGTGATTAGGTGTCACAATGTACTTGATGTGTGGCCCAAAACAATTCTTCTTCCACTGTGGCCCAGAGACCCCCAAAGGTTGGACACCCCAAGGTGATTCTGTGACTTAAATGATATTATATAACATATGTTCTCCTTGACTTTTTCCTTCCATGTGAATGTATATATACGTATGTGGGTTTGCATGCACACACAAACATCCCTGAAATCTTTTTCAGTATCTGTGATATATGACAGAAGAGGACAGAAATCAGGGCAGTAGCCTCCAGTTGGAAAGAGGCCGCCTGTGAGATGCAGGGGCGGGTGAGGAGCAGAAAGGGCTTCCTGTGTTGGACGGGGGTTTGTCGACTGAGGCCTGGCCGCGGGCTGTGCCCACGTGTGCGGACAGCGGGGCGGGGTGTCCCCCACAGGTTTCAGCGTCCGCATGCTAAACTATTGTTCCCCACCGATTCGACAGGTACTCCGGTTAACCTGGGCACTCCATCCGCACACTGGGGTCTGTCCCGCTGGGGCCTGTGGGGCTCCTGAGATGAGGGACAGACAAGGGGGTATTGTCACGATCCCAGAAACCCAGTCCTTGGGGTGGGATGGAGTCTCTCTGATAGAACGCTGGGGCATTTCCAGAAACAGAGCCTTTAAATTAAGTTTAATTTAGGGCAGGCACCCCTGTGGCCTCGAGTTCTACTAGTTTTCCCCGAAGACGTGAGTGACACTGGCCCGTGTTCCGTTCCAGGAGGCGTCGAGGAGGAACTGTATTCAAAACGGGAGGCCGGCGATGGTGTCCACCCACACCGTTCAACTCTATGACGAAGGTCAGTGTCGCCGGCACTCCCTTGGGGGCGGGACTGCCGATCTCGTTTACGGTGAATGGAACAGAAGGACCGAAGCCGCGGGCGCGGGCTCACCTTGAAAACACCCGTCTGGATGTCCTGGGACCGCCCGGACAAAGTGCCACCATCAGGCTTAAGCAACAGACATTTATTGTCTCACAGTGCCGGAGGCCAGCAGTCCGTGATCAAGGGGTGGCAGGGTTGGTGGCTTCTGAGGACGATGGTGGGGTGGGGGCAGAGTCTGTTCCCAGACTCGGTTCAAGCTTCTGGTGGCCTCGGACATCCCTCGGCTTCCAGACGGTCTTCTGCATCCCCGCACCCCCAGCACCTTTCTTCTACGGGTCTGTCTCTGAGCCCAGGGGCCCTCTAACAAGGACACAGACACACCCGCATGAGGCTCACTCTAACGGACCTCATCTTCCCTCGGCCGTCTGCTGACGAGGCCTCAGGTACTGGGGGTTGGGGCTTCGTCTTCTGCGGGGGTTCAGCTCAACTCTCAACTGCTCTCCCCTCTTCTGATGTGTGGGCCAGCGGACGAGGGGCAGACTCTCGGCAGCTAAGATGAAAGCAAAAGAGGAACCACTCTCAGACAGGCTAGGTTAAAAGCCCCGCCTTGCAGCTTTCGTGGAAGCGGAGTCCAGCTCCATCTGTAGCTCCCAGGGCTGGGACATGTGTCCATAACCCTCAGAGTGACCCTGGACCAGCAGCGCTCCTGTGTCCCATCTCCTGGAACTATCAGACCTGCAGATGTGGGGGCCCCAGCCGGCACCCCCCCCAATTAGAAATGCTGGGGGCGGTTCTCACCTCAGTATCCTGCACCAGAGACCCAGCAGGAGGCTCTGCGGGGCGTAGGGATAACTGGAGTCCCTCCCTGTCTGGAAGGATCTACTCAGCCCTCGGGGGATCCCTCAGCAGATGAGAAGGTATTTCCAGGAAAGCCCGATGTTAGGAGTTTCAAATGACATTTTCCAGTTCAAAAACAATCCAAACACTCTGTGGGCCAAACACCAAGCCAGCTACTCACAGATCTCACAGAGGCCAACCTCTGATATTGTGAAGTATTTTTATTACCTCACATGTCTTAACGAGGTGGATTTTAACCATCATCATCATCACACCAGGTTATCACGGCGTGGAGCGTTAAACATTTGAATCCTATAGCCCACAGGTGGCAAACACCAGGCCTGAGGACCGAACCCGGCCCTCCACCTTGTTTTATCTGGCCCAGCACCTTGTTTCTACCCGGCAGCAGTGCCGAACTCCTTGCCCTAGTTAAGGAGCAGTTACATTAATACAGTCCTAAAATTACATTCGGCCCTTTGAAGGCAACCGCGAGGCTGATGTGGCCCCCGGTGAAAATGAGTTTGGCACCCCTGCCTGGGGTCAGCTCCAGGCGTGCTGGCTGGGTTCTGGGCTCTCCGGGCATCCGGCCCTCCATAAGGTGCCGCCGCACATCCCCACAGGGAGGGACCACTTGGGTAGCAGGACACCCGTGGCCCATGTCCCCTTTCCAGCTCTATT
This sequence comes from Tonatia bakeri, assembly GCA_004024845.1. Lineage (NCBI taxonomy): Eukaryota > Metazoa > Chordata > Mammalia > Chiroptera > Phyllostomidae > Tonatia > Tonatia bakeri. Next base: position 82,448 of record PVIA01002462.1, on the reverse strand, counting down.
TTTTCCTCTTAAACCAGTCAACTGCCCATGGGGTTGAATTATGAGTTCTTTGTCAAATGAACTCTCAGAAGTACATCGACTCCCAGTGACTTAAAAATTCAAATCCCTGAGTTTGCCGAGCAGAGGATCAGGCTCTGGAGATGCCCCCAAGGAGGGGCGCCCGCGCCAGGATGCTGAGCCCGCTGGGCCCCGAGCCCCTCCGTGTGGGGCTGCAGGCTCGCCAGTAACAGAGCCTCACCAGTGTCACTGCCGCAGGGCCAGCCCCAGGCAAGGCGGGAAGTAGGTCAAACATTCCTCAAATCCCACACCTCGTTTCTACACCCCTCCTTCATGTTTTCTTTTCATTATTTGTACATTTTCAAGTGACGTGGGAGGGGGTGAGGCTTCATACACTCAGATACATAATGAACGGCAGGGAAAAACATCACCGCCAGGACTCTGACTGGCCCCCACCGCCCCATACCCCATCCCCAAATTTCCTTCCTTAGGGACAAGCACTCGGAGCAGTGCCTTGTGGCCAGAGGTGCTCCAAGCATGGGTGTTTCCAAATCCTCTCCTTGGCCTCTCGACAGCATTTTTAAAAAACACAGGGGCAGCCGTGCAGACGCTTGGCTGTAGCTCTTTTTGTCGCTCACTGGCTGTCTCGGGGTGTCCATGCCGGTGGCGCGCTTGATCCTGTGGGCGAATGACCGCTGACTCGCCCAGGTCCCCAGGGACCAGAGGTCAGGCTGCTTCCAGCCTGCAGCCACAGTAACACTCACCTGGCAAACAGCGTGCCTCTATGGAGTGGTACTCACAGGGTGACCGTCCAGAAGGAGAGATTAGAGCGCACACAGTCTGCAGGTTTTTAAATGCTGACACGAGTCACTCAAGCATCCTCCCGCTCCCAGCAAAGACACACGCACTGCTCTTCATACCCCTCCCCACGGAGTCAGCACATCTCTCCGGTTGGCCACTTGGACAGGCGGGGAGCTGAGTCTCGCTGTGATTTTATTTTGCTGGTATTTTCCTATTTATGAGGTTGGCCATCATTCTAAATGCTTAAAACCCAGCTGTGGTTCTTTCTCTGTGGACGGCTCGTTCACGTCCAGTGCTCCTTGTCCCCGCCCCCCACCCCTGCCGTGTTCGTATTTGTTTACGTAGCTTCCTTTGCAAAACTGAGATATAATTCACGTTCTGAAAAATTCACCGTGTAAAGTATACAGTTCAGGGCTTGTTAGTATATTCACGAGGCAGATGGCACTCCCCACGGTCTCACTCCAGAACGTTTTCCTCACCTGAAAAAGAAGTCCCTCAAGCAGTCACTCCTGATACCCACTCCGCCACCTCCTGGCAACCTGGAACCTACTTTCCATCCCTGCAGATTTGCCTGTTCTGGACATTTTTGTACAAAGACAGAACACACAATCTATGGCCTTTTGTGTCTGGGTTCTTTCACTTGGCAGCATGTTTTCGAGGTCTGGCCACATTGCAGCAGGTGGCGGGACTTCTTTTTCATGGCTAAGCAATGCTCCACTGCGTGCATTGCCACATTCCTGTATCCACTCCTCAGCTGACGGGCATTTGGGTTGTTCCCGTTCGGGGGCTGTGATGAATGATACAGCTTGAACACTAATGTACGAGTCTCGACGTGGAAATAGGTTTTCAATCTCTTGGCTGTGTACCTAGGCATGGGAATACTGGATCATAAACTAGGCCTGTGTTTAACGGGGGGATCACTGGACTGCTTTCCAAAGTAACTGCACCATTCTGCCTTCCCGCCAGCAATGTACAAGAGTTCCCATTTCCCCACATTGTCGCCGACACCAGTGGTCGTCCACCTTTCGGGCTGCAGCCTTCCTGGCGGGTGGGGAGTGGCTTCGTGTTGTGGTTTGATTGCCGCCCCCGATGACCGATGATGCTGAGCATCCTTTCATGTGCCCCTTAGCCATTTGTCTGTCCACCCTGGAGAATGTAGTGTCTTCTCGATTCGGTTGCTTCCCCCCTCCTTCTGCCCCGAGCCCCTTGCCACCTCCTACTTCCTGGCCAGCTGTTCTCCGAGCCCCAGAGTTCCAACCTAATCATCATCCTCCTTAACAAGGCTCCACGCGGCCTGTGCTCGACCTGCCTTCTCTCCCAGCTCCTGAGCCTACCCTTGGGGTTCTCACAGCTGAGGGCGCTCAGAGAATGGTACGTGTGGCCCTCCCTGTGAACAGGTGTTCAATATTGTGTATCCAATCAGTGCTCTTGCTGCCTCGTGTCCCTGCCATCTTTGGGAGTGAGAGAGATGGAGAGAGAGAGACACCCCATCAAATTTTTGCTGGAAATGTGAATTTCTAGAGCCTTTTTTTAAAAAGTAATCTGACAATGTCTATTTTTAAAAACTGTGTAGCACAGCGGTGTCCTCCCCACGGCCCACAGGCCACAGGCGGCTCAGGAGGACTCTGAATGCGGCCCAGCACAAAATCGTGAATTTACTGAAAACATGACTTAGTTTTATTTCTTGGACATGTACATTTTCTATATTAGTGATCACAAACTTGGGAGCTGTTCAATGATTTTTTAAAAGATTATTGGAAGGGCTGGTGTATAATTAGGGTTATTATGAGAGAAGTTTTTTGCTTATCTGTGGTGGCGGATATCAAGAAAATTATGCACAGCACTTTTTCTTTTTTTTTGCTCATCAGTTTTCATTAGTGCTTGTACATTTGACATGTGGCCCAAGACAACTCTTCTTCCTCCAGTGTGGCCCAGAGACGCCAAAAGTTTGGACACCCCGGGTGTAGAAATCATACATCTGCATCTCTATTGTGCAGACATAAAGTACTAATTCAGGACTTTTGAACATCAAAATTTATCCAGCATTGTTTGTCGTGGAAATTTTTTTAAAAATTAGAAATGATCCGAATATTTATTGATTAGGCAATGAGTTAAATATCTTTTGGTATATCCTTCCTAAGAAATATTATGCAGCCATTACAATGTGAGGTAGATTTGGAGGCACTGACCAGGTAGGACTGATAAGAGGGTCTTATTTGATGCAGGCTACCCCACAGCAGGGGCTTCGACAGTCCTGGAGGCTGGGATGCCCAAGGTGCCAGCATACCTGGCATCTAGGAAGGGCCCTCTTCCTGATTCACAGTTGTCTTTTCACTGTGTCCTCGAGTGCTGGAAGGGGCGAGCTAGCTCTCTGGGTCTCTTTCTAAGGGCACTAATCCCTTCCCTGAGGGCTCCACCCTCGTGACCCAAGCACCAGCCAGAGGTCCCCTCCCCTAACACCACAGTGAGGGCTAAAATGCAACGTGTGGACACAAACATTCAACCCATAGAAATGACACATAAGAACAATTGAAAACTATGTCTAACATGATCCAATTTTTATAAAAAACCAATAAGGATACAGACAACCTCTGCATGTGTATCCGGAATGCCCTCCTGTGTTTTTATGACCATGAACTCTTTGATAAGAAATGCTGGGTTGACAACATTAGTTATATGGCAGTGAGGGTGAAGGGTAGAGACTGGGAAAGAAAAAGGTTAAGAGATTAATGGTCTTGGGTAGTAAACACATGTTAAATGTGTGTTTATCAACGTGAAGGGGGGGATATCCAAAATCAAACATCTAACATGAGTGACAATATTTGCCCGTGTTGGAGCAAAGGCTGGGTTTGTGTTTGAATTAATTACCTTTGCATGTTCTAGATTTTTGTAGCGTGTGAATGATTAGAAATATGTGGGTGAGGAAGAGAGTGGGGATAGAGCATGTCACTAGCACACCTTTGCCCCACGGTGACCAACAATCACGGTGACCTCAGAGGATGCTTTTGCAAGAACACAGGCCGAGCAGCTACCTTTGGCCCACATTGCATCTGAGCCCAACCTTTCCATCACTAAACATTTAGACACACTGTATCAAGCTCATAGTTGAGAAGTCTTTCCCCATACCCTCTTTCTTTTATCCCATTCCTTTCTTTTACCCGTGTTAGAACATTTTGGCAAAGAGTTCCTATCTTTTTAATATTCAAATGGAAAGCATGAAATCTGATCACCCAGTGAAATCTTTAGAACTACCCTCTTCCCCCAAGCCATAGGTATCTGCCAAATGGATGCTTATTTCCAGACCCTTAAACCAACAAATGCATTAGCACAACACAAAAAGCCACTGTGGTCTGAAGTGTCATTTGACTCCCACAGTGTGACAGCAAAAGGGTCATTTCTGCAAAGCTGTCTGAGGTCTTCCTCCGTTTCCCCCAAGGGCCTGCCGTCACCCTTTGATATTCAAATACGACTCTGTTTTGAAGATCTTAGTGCGTTGTCCTCCACCTTCCCTTCTCCTTGGTGAACCCTTTGATCCTGGTCCAACGAAAGCCACGGGCGTGATGCCAGCCGTCCCTTCCCACGACTCTACAAACGCCTGAATCTTCTGCAAGACGTGAGATTTCTGTTTGCAATTAATGTGCGTTCGCTTCCGCTCTGTTTATCCTTCATCCGGATCCATCCGGACATTGACGCGCGGGGCGGAGTCGCGGACAAGGGGAGATCGAACGGGATGGGGGATCGTTTTCACACGTGGACATTTCATGTGTGAATACGGTCACAACGACGGCGTCTGCCTCCCTCTGTAACCTTAGGAACAGGGAGAATTGGGATCGCGAATTCTCAGCAGGCTCAGGACTGCGTCCCTGCCGCCCCTGTGATAACAAGGGTTGCTGTTCTTGCCACCGGAAGGCTCATGGAGGCAGAGGGCTTGTCCTCAAGCTCCCAGACCTCACCCTATTCTGTGTGCCAGTCACTGCTGGGGGCATGGCTGAAAATGCAACAGACTCAGTCTCTGCCCACTGGAGGCTCCCATTCCAGGGGGAGTGAATGAGTAAACCACAGATTAGTGAAGGGACATCAGAAACAAAGGGGTGCTCTGCAGACCCCAAGAGGGGACAGGGGGAGTGGTGGGTTCCTTTAGAGACGGTGCTCGGGGAGGCCTGGCCTGAGGCCGGAATGATGGCAAGGTCGTCACAGAAAGATCAGGGAAGCATGCATGACCAGGTAGAAAGAGAGCTAGGGGAAAGGGCTTCAGGTGGGAACTGGGTTGGTGCGTCGACAGGTGAGAGGAAGAACACAGAATGAGCTGTGATCCATGGTAGACTTTGGACTTGATTTGACTGTGTTGAAGCTCTATTGGATAGTTGTATGCAGAGAAATGGCATGATTAAATTTTTATTTAAAACAAAAACAATCACATTTTCCAGATGTGAGAAACCACAGGATTTTCCTCTATGCATAGTTGGTTTTTTTTTTAATCTAATTCTATTAACCAAACTGTGTCTATTTCATTCATCTTCCCTCCCTCCCTCTCTCGTTCTTGCTGCTTCTGTAACATGTTAGGAGTCTGGGCTTGTGATCAGGCAAACATGGGTTCAAATCCTGACTCCACCACTGATGAGCTGGATGACGTTAGAAAAGTGACTTGACTTCCCAGAGCCTCAGTTTCCCCACCTGTAAAATGGGAGAAATGACAGCATCTAACTTGTAGATTTGCCACAACGACTGATCGAATGCTTCTGGTCACACATAGCGCTTGTCGTAATGTTTGGCCCATAGGCAGCCCCCGTGAGTACTAGGTACTGTTTGTACAATTGTATTGAGTGAAAATTTTAGCTTTGGCACATGAAAAAAAAAAGATAATCCTGCCTCAGAAGTTCTGAATATTGCAATACAAACTGCGTGCGTATGGTTTTTAAATAAATAATTAGAACTCTGATGGAGCAGTTTGCTTTGACTGAGAATACATGGTACTTAAAAATCGTAAGCATTCTTGAAACTTCTCTGGCCCAGATTCTTATATTTCTGAGGATAAGCTAACTCATATCATTTCCATTTTTAAAAGTCTTTCCGGAGCACTTGAGTTTGTAGGTTCAACCATTGGAATAATTCCTCGTTTTATGAGTGGTGTTTAGGAATGTAAACTAGTAATTCTAGTGATAACGGAAATACTACAGAGCAACTGATGTTTACCGAATACCCACCACACACCAGCTGCGGCGTTAAGCACCTTGCTGGAAATACATCTTTGAACCCTTACAGTCACCCTTGGAAGAAGGCACTGTTATTTTCTTGCTCGTTTTATAACTAAACCGAGGCACAAAGATACGAAGTCACTTGACAAGGTCACACATTTAATAAATGAGTCAAGAGGCCCTTCGGATCCACAATCTAAGTTCTTTAACAATTACACTGAGCTGCGCCTAGGAGTAAGTTCTCAGTCTCAGGTCTAGGTAGAATCACTTTCTTTACGAAGAAAATCTCTCTCACACACACACACACACACACACACACACACACACACACACGATACAAGATATCTTTCCTGCACCAAAGAGATGGAAATGTTCAGCTCTCCTAACTTCTCCGGAGCTGCCGTCTGCATTCAGCTGATTCCTTTTATCTTCCTCAAACTCTGACACACTGTTTTTCATGGAGAGGAAAGCTCTTTGGTGCCTCATGTGTTCGTCTGTTCGTCTGCTCTGCGAGAAACCCTTTTATTGAAACCAGACTCAGGACGGGCTTCTCTCAAGCTTTTTCATAGGAGCTGAAAGCTTGGTTCCGGTCCTCCAGAAAGAGCATTTTCTTCTTTCCAGAATGACATAAGGAAGGCGTGTCAGCTCTCCCCATCTGTGCACGAGTACAACACCTATGTAATTCCAGTGTGTTTTCGGCCTGCTCACGCACACAGGCTGGATGTGTGGGTGTATATGTGTAAGTTGATGTTTTAGGACACTTATTTCTAATGTTTAAGGTCTCAAGTGACTGTAATCTCTTTTCCCCAGTGGACGTTTCCTTCACCTTGACAGAGTAGACAAAGGATCCGTGGGTGTTTCTTACGTCTCTCCAGCTCCTTGGAACTCACTTCCTTCCATTTCATTCTCGTTACCTCTCTTCCTCTCGTACTGAATGCCTCTGAGACAGACTTGAAGAGCCTGGCGACAGCTTCTCAAGGAGAGAAACGATTGCTATTAACTGACTAGTGAAGTAGGTACTGACCAAGTCCCTGAAATCCTCTCCAAGCTGCTGAGTATGTACATAATTTAAACGGTCACACATGAGGTGATAAAAAAAAAAAAAGAGAGATGGTTCGCCCTATAATGGTAAGGTCCATACAGCTTCAGGCACAGCTGGATTCAGGTGCACAAATGCTATCTTTGAGCATCTGCTCCCAGATCTTTTGGCTCTGCTTTCATCTGCGGTGATTCTCAGGCAAGCATCCCCGAAAGGGATGGCCACGGTCACCATCTCTGCTCGTCTGCCACCCCAGGCACAAAGAACAAAACTCTGTTCTAAGGGATTCAGCAGAAGTGACAGGATTTCTCTTTGTTAGTCTTGCTTAGGTGTCCCCCTGGAGGGGAGCATCTTCCAAGGACCCAAGTTTGAAGGTGGAGGCAGAGCTTCAGTGCCTTGGAATGTCCCGTCTAAGAACTCCTGGGTCTCACAAGTTATCAAAAACACTTTGCCCGTTCTCTGATGCCAAAAGCTATGGTTTGCACCCATTATAACCTCAAAATGCGTCAAAGACTTACCTAGATACCGATGTGTAAGAAATGTATCCTTTATCAGAGCAATATATTGGCACTTTTTAAACAAATCTGTGCATGGGAAGATTTTTTTCCGGAGGTGTTTGCCTTGGCTATAACTCTCTCGTGTACCCTGTTCCTTTGCTTTCTCGCCAGAGAATAAGAAAGAGACGGAAAAGATCGGCTGATGCTCTCAGCATTGTGCAAAGCCCTCCCTTGTTCTGAATCTTAGTGTCTCCATCTTTGTCGATCATTTCCTCTTCCCCTGGCGTGGACCACCCCCGCAGTTCATTAATACTCACTCGGACACTTCACCCACCGACTGGGCACCCTGACACGTCCATCCACCACTTTCTTACTCCCGTACCCTCCCTCCCTCCCTCCCGTCCTCCTGGGGAATAATATGTACCATGATTATGGATCCCTGGACCACAGAAAAAGGATGAAGAAGACCTAGAAGACACAGTCAGGGCTCCTGCAGGGTGCTTTCCTGGGGTTCGAGTTTATGAGGAAGCCCCAGTGCCCCAGGCCTGTTTCTTCCCTGCTCCTCGGTGCTGAATGGGAAGACTGCCACTCTGCACCAGAATCCAGCCCTCTCCTGCTTGCCCTCTCTCTCTCTTTCTCTCCTTTTTTTTTTCTCTCTCTCTCTCCCTCTCTCCATCTCTCTGTGTTTATTTATTCCTGACTCTGGACACTGGAGATACTAGAGTTTGGCAAAAACAATTGCTAATGGATGGATATGTATGTATGTGTGTTTCTCACTCCATACTAATGAACAATCTGGGCAGACCCAAGGAAACCTCCATTCCCCCCTTCCCCTCCGTCTCCCCACAAACAGATATGACACAGTAGCCATCTACAAGCGTATAAAGCAGAATGCAAGACTGGCGAAGGCATGGGAGAAACCATAAAAACAATCCCAGTTCCTGTCCACTCTCACAGCCTACGACGGAAAAGGCAGTGTGCTGGGTCCTTGGCAAGAGTTTTCTCCTTTGAACATGGCAATGGCCCTGCAAGGGAGCTACTTATTATTCCCATTTTTCTTCTGAGGAAATTCAAAACATGTTTAGTGACCTGGCCGAGGTCACACAATTTTTCAGCAGAAAAATCTTGATCTTTAACCGTGGTTCCAAAATGGGTGGCATGCCTTTTTTTTCCCCTGAATATCGCTCTGCTTTACAAAAGGGACCCAGAGCAGAAGGCAGTGGAATGAGTTCGATGCAGAGGACAAAATACAACAGGCGGGGCCTGGAAACAGGGTCCCTCGCAGAAGGCACTGTCTCGGACAGCGCACCGTCCACCTCTGATTCCAGGCGGGCCCAGGGTCTGATTTGCCTTCTTGTGTGTCCATCTGCCCTTCCAGCCTTCACAGCAGAAACTTCCTGAGCCTTTCCCTTTCAAATCTTTTCCTATTCTCAACAGATTTCTAATTGTACCCACACTCTGCTATGTACCAGCTCCCTGGGCAGTTGGTGGGACCAGCCCACCCTCTCCGGCTGTCCATCTCCCCACTCATGAGTAATGCCAATCACTAGCACTGGGGACACCGGCTGGACACTGATTACATCCCAGGCACTGTTCTGTGTGCTCTGAGAACAGTAACTCTTGTAATCTTCCCAACAAAGTGCCTCGCTTTACCAGATAACTAGACACAGAAAAGGTAAGTAACTGGGATTCAAATAGACGTTCTAACTCAGCGGTTCTCAAACGTGAGTCATTTTTGCCTCCCAGGGGACATTTGGCAATGTCTGCTGACATTTTTGGTTGTCACAGTTTGGGGTTGCTGCTGGCACCTGGTGGGCTGAGGCCAGGGATGCTGCTGAACACCCTTACAGTGCACCAGATGGGCCCCCTACCAGAGAAGGATCCCACCCAAATGCCAAGAGTCCCAAGGCTGAGAGACCTTGTTCCAATGCAGACCCCGAGCTCCTAAACTGAATTCATGACAATTTGCTCGTGATGGGGTTCCTGCAAAGATAATTAATGTGAACATCACACATACAGCACCTGGCACGCAGTCTCCAATAACTGGCCTTCCTCCTCACCAACCTTCTGTTCCTCTCTCTCAAGAAGAGTAGGGTCCGGAGACGTCCAGAGAACCACTTTCTGCTCTGCAGGGTGACCGGAGAACAAGGGTCCCAGTATGCAGGGTGGCCTTTGTGTAGGAAACGTTTGTAGTCCATTATCCCTCCTTGAGTTTCCTCGCGTGGCTGAATAACCGCTGTTGATGTTTGTGTTTACAGTCGATTTGGGGATAAGTGTCAAGGAAGACAGTGTGGCCACTTCTTCCCCCCGGACAGTGGAGAGCAGCGCTGTCGCGGGTGCCAACGGAAAGAATCTCGGGAAAGAGGCCAAGGCCGAGGCCCCAGCTGTTAAATCGCGTTTTTTCTTGACGCTCTCGCGGCCTGTACCAGGACGTGCCGAAGACCAAGCTGCGGATTCATCCGCCGCTCCAGGGAAGCTTGATGCCAGCTCCGGCGAAGCCCCGGGGAACAAAGGACCGAGTGACAGAGTGGCCCTTGCACTGGCAGCTGCGCAGGGCCTCGACCCAGATAAAACCCCTGGCACGACCCCCGCCCAACCCGCAGGCTTCTCCGCCACTTGCGGTCCGACGCCTCTCCCACCCGAGTCCGTGGGAGCGGCCCCCGCCAAGCCTAAGGACGCCAGCTTTTTGGACAAACTCTTCAAACTGGACAAGGGACAGGAAAAGGCGCCCGCTGCCAGCCAACAGGAAGCCAAGCGCGGGGAGCAGCAGGACCCGGCCGACCACACTCCCGGATTCCCCGGGCCATCCCACGATGTCCCTGCACAGAGGGTGAGTGCTGGCGAGGGGCAATGCGTGTCGTCCTCGATGCGAGCTCGGGGGGCCGGCGGGGGGAAGACAACGGCACATAGGTGGCCCAAAGTCACACTGTATCATCTGCCTCCCCATGTTTCGCTGGGTGGAAACATCTGTTTGCAGAACAACCCCAGCTGTGGCATCTGTTTTACGTAAAAGGCGGGAGGAGGTGAGTTACATACAGATGAATCCGGCCTTCCATTTATCAAAGGGGAAGCCAGACAGGTTGCCTCTGTGATCAATGGGGTGGGGAGGGAAAGGCATTAGGATGAAAACAGTTCCTGCAGGACCGAGCCACTGCCCAGCCTCAGCAGTGTGTCTCACACCCGGTGTGTTTAAAGGCTTCCCTCGGAACACATTTCGCTTCTTACTTTTAATAGCCTGGATTGATCTTTAACTATCTTTTGCAATAAAGGGTGGGTTTAAATAAAGAGTTTTTTACAGCTCTGGGAAGACTCTTTTATGTCCTAATGATTTTCCAACAACCTGGAGTAATACCTTTGAAAAACTAGATTTTTGATTAGGGAGGGATCCAGAATTAGTTTTTTCTTGACACTCTCTCAGCCTGTACAAAGAAAGGCAAGTTCTTTTGATCTGAAAAAAAGAGCGTTTGCTTTTAACCAAGAAAAGATTTGTTTGTGTTCGGGGCGGACAAAGGGGCCCCTTGAGTGAAGAAGGAAATAAAAATTAATACGCTGTGTTTAAAGGCACTCGTTTCCTCAGTTAATGGACTTTTAAGTAACAGTTTTATTTTTTTTTCCAAACCTTGGGATAGAATCAAGTGCCTCTAGTTGAGGTTAGAGCCAGGAAAAAATCAGATGGACTGAGTTTTTTATTATGTAGTCGTGTGTCCCAATTACTAATGTGTTTGTCTTAATAACAGCTAACTGCTAATGAAATGCTGGCTGCCCATCACTGAGCATTCACAGCACGCCAGGCTCTGTTCTAGAACCTGTGCACAGGTTTTCCTTCCTTAAGGAAAACAATCGTCATGTTACTCTGCAGTTTTCATGCATCTAGGGTGGTGTCGAGAATTGTATGGTGTATGTTAGACACCAGCTGAAAATCCTGGACGGTTACCACTGGGAAAAGATCATTAGGCTCCTGTGTTTAGGTCCTTACCATCAGCATTCTTGCTGTTCTCATAAAATTTGACTCCAAGAAACTCAGTATTCAAATTTTCCTTCAAGATTTTAAGAAATTGCCCCTCAAGTGGCCACTTCCCCAAAGGCACCAACTCAGGAACCAATTGAATTGTTTTCTGTATAGTTCAAAGTAAGTTTTTCAATGCATTCAAGCATCAAATCTTTGCTGAGCCCTAGCCAGTGTCACTCAGTAGGTTGGAGCATCACCCCATACACCAAGAGGTTGCAGGTTCGATTCCTGGTCAGGGCACACACCTAGGTTGCAGATTCGATTCCCAGTAGGGGCGTGTACAGGAAGCAACCAATCAGCATTTCTCTCTCTCCCTTCCTCTGTCTCTAAACTCAATAAACATATCCCCAGGTGAGGATTAAAAAAAACAAAAGCGTGACACAGCTGGCTGTGACATAGCCACACACAGGCGAAGCCAGGCCAGAGCGGGGGACAGGACAGAGTGCCCTTCTCCTCAGTGAGTGTGCGGTCCAGCAGAGAAGAGGAATTTAAAAAACCCACAATTATTATGCAGGGTGCCAAGTGCTCTACTGGCGGAGGGGTAGGGGGTGGGGCGTGGGGCGTGTGTTGGAGAGGCTGCCCAGACAGCGGACAATTCGGCTCACTGGTCCAGGGAACATCCCATCGTGGTGTAAACCCGAGGCAGAAAGCTACTTGTTTGGGGGCTATAAACTGGTTATCAATATTCATGAACATCTGAGAAACTAGGGACTACTTTACTCGGAGTGGGCAAACTCTGACTGAGTTTGCATTATGGGCCGTGGACTCCCAAGGCCATTCTGAGGTTGAGACTTGGTGAATTGTCACGTTTTGTGTTTGGGCATCCGGAGTCAACCCAGGGCCGGACTTAGGGAAAGATTCAGTTATTCGTGGGAAGACCCAGCGCCGGACAGGTGTCTAGTGACTCATCCAAGTTCCCCTCTTAATTAAATAAACGATGTTAGCACCTAATAACCAAGCCTCGCACGCACGTAATTTCACCATAAAGCGCCATAGCACTCAATCCATTCCTATTTTCAGAAAAGTGCAAAGACGTTTTAGAGTTGTGCTTCATCAACTCGGCTTTCTCTTTTTAATTGAAGACTCTTAGGGAGAGCACCTCAGTTTGAGTGGAATGAGCTTCAAATGAGATGGAGTCAGAAAAATAGGAGCTTCTGCTGGGAGCAGGGCCGGTATCTAATGTAGCCAAGCCCACGGGCGATGTTTTAGAGTTCTAGTAACCTCTGAAAATACCCCGAAATTGTACCGTGTCTTCCTTAGTGAGTGAGTTAGCCCCCTGACAGTCACTAACAAAATTTGCATCTGTGCTTGTTACACTAGCAATTTCCACTCTTTACTGGTAGTCTCATTGGGATTTGAAATACTGAGTGCCTGCTCTGTACTCTGCATAGAAAGCGTAGACACGTTATGAAATAGCCATTTATTTCTCCCTTCAATCTATGAACTTGTGGATATGCAGATGTATATGTCTGCAAAGATCTTTCATGTGCACGCACACACACACACAAAACCCTAGCCTTCCGACTGTTAAGCTTTCTCATCTGATTTCTGGCTGCACAGTTGTATATCTGGAGCAAACAACAACAAAAAAATCAATTGTTCTCTAAGTGTAATGAGAGAATCCAGCCCTGAGAAAGAAACAAGAATAAAACTCCTCAATCAATGGCCTCCTTGGTGGGAGTAGCCTAAATGGCCATCAATGTATTGATTCAGAGTCCTGGGAGTAAATTATGCCCCCGGCTCAGCCATGTCAGCTGTCCCCTACCCACCCACCCACACAAGCCTTGTGCCTAGCCCCTTACCAGATTGGAATTCCAACCACAAACCCCCAGAGCTGTGACTTGGGAAAAAGATGCCACCATTTCATTCTGCAGGGAGGCGGGGAGGGTGCGGGGGGTGCACACAAATCTTCTGTGTTTTCAGAACGACAGTCTGATTTTTGTGCCGTAGAAAACTACATTCAGGGCATAGCATAATTAAAACAAGGCCAGAATTCATGAACAAATGAAGCATTTACTACGTGGGCCAAAGAAAAGATAAATTATATGCCTGAAAGGTTTCACTGCACTGTGATTCACACGGGCCAACGTGCTGGCAAGGAGAAGATTTTAATTTTTCTCTCCTCTCAACAACCGAACCAGAGCTATGTGAGGTGCTCATTGACAATTCATCACACACACACACAAAAATGAAAAATTTGACCTTTCCTGGTTAAACACACACACACACACACGCACACTCAATTTCTGTTGTCAGCCCAGCTTCCAGAAGTGTCTCTGTGTTGGAGGCAGGAGGAGACGCCTCGAGTGTTGCCAAGCACCGTCGTAAGATTTAAGCAGGAATATTGCCTTTCTTTTCAAAGTTTAATTAAATTCTGCAATTGTTATTTAAACACCAGCCTCACGCAAGGCATTTAGAAGATAAATGATGGTCCTGGTCCTTCAGGGATCACACAGTTTAGGAAGGGCACGACTTCCTACAGGAAGATTGCAGTAAGTGCACTGACCCGCAAATCCGCTCCGATGACTGGCATGAAGAAAAGTGCTCCGTGATTTGGCTTCCTCCTCTTATTTTCTGCTTCAAACACACTCCTTCCAGGCTTTCGTTCCCGACAAAAAAATAAAGTTCTTGTCAAAGTCGCCGCCATGTTGCCCCTCCCCCACACCTCTTTGCAGTAGCCAAGGTAGATACCCCTCCATCCGTACCCTTCTGGACTTGCTGGTCGCATCTGACACAGCACGGGGGGGCCCCCTCCTCCTCGAAACACCCGCTCACTTGGTGCCCGGGTCCTCCCACCTGCCTGGCTGCTGTCCGCTTATCTCCTTCGCTGCGTCTGACCCTCTAAATCAGGGGCGTGCAACCTGTGTCCCGTGGGCTGCATGCGGCTCAGGAGGCTCTGAATGTGGCCCAACTCAAAATCGTAAATTTACTCAAAACATTATGAGATTTTTGAGTGTGTGATTACGTGTTGCAATGTATTTACTGTGGGGCCCAAGACAACTCTTCTTCTTCCAGTGTGGCCCAGAGACACCAACAGGTCGGACACCCCTGCCTGGCACTCCCCGAGGTTCAGCTCTTAGCCTTCTTCTCTAACCACCCTTTCTTCCTTGCTTGCAAACCTCCTCAAGGCCCAAGGGTTTAAATCTAAGTATCTGCGGACAACTGCTAAACGTATATCTCCAGCCTAGACCGACCCCTGAAGCCCAGACTTAAATATCCAGCTGCCTCTTCCAGCTGTCCTGCTGAATCTCTTCATCTCCATTTGAGCGCTCCCCAAGCATGGCAAACTCACATCCAAAACAACCACCACGATGGCCCAGTGCCTGCGCATTTAAAGCACAGCCTTCCTCGTCTCATTGGAAGGCAGCTCCGTCCTGCCACTGCTTCTTAGTCTTGGAATTAAAGAGCCAAGACCTTTGATAGAGCAGTCGATGAAAACGGAAGCAACGCAGTCAAGGAGCCTAGGTTTCCACTCTGCCTCGGTTGCCTACTGGCTGTGTGGCCTTGGGCAAGTTACTTAACCTCTCTGAGCTTCCTTTTCTCACCTGTAAAATGGGAATAATAAGGGGATCCGGCACATTCTCCCATTATTCGCACTTGTTAAATAAATAAGCCAAGTAAAGTAGTTAACACAAAGATGCTACATTTTGAGAAAAAGGAAATTTAGTATTTCCTTTATTAGTATTAGTATATTAGTTCTTCATTAGTATATTGGTTCTTCTCCCCATCTGTTACTCCACATTTTAGTCTTATGATTCTTCCTTCCCATAGTCCTCAACCAGAAGTCACAGAAGCGGCATAACTGAATCTAATTTGAAAGCTATTGTACATAACCAAAGATGTAAGTCCTAAGCTGGGTTTTAAAAAGTGCAGGAGTTGTAAAATTGTTTTAGAAAAAATAGACTTTAAGTGCCTATACCCGTAAGACCTGGTTTCTTAGTCTTACATTTAAGGGTCTCTACACCCTTCCCTCTATTTTTCCACGTGTATTTTCCACTATTCCCTTCAATTTCTGCAGTCAGCATGGCCAGCATACACCCCAGCCAATGCCTGCTGCTCTCCAGTACTCTCTTCACCTGTATTTCTTCCTCTCTCTGTTTATCAAACCTTTACTTCACCCACAAGTGCCAAGTTCATGAAGCTGACCAGATGTCCCCACCCCTGGGTGGGCTCTGACAACATGAACCCCTCTAGTATTTTTTGTAATCTATACTTTAAGTCAAATTCTATGATAAAATCACATGGAAGGAATCATCTCATTGGAACATCAAAATGTACAAGGAGATTTCTGTATCTTTAGCATTTTGGAGATGAAGAAGTCACAGCCTCAGCATAACCAACTCATTCCAAGTTTCACAGCTAAAAAAGAATCGTCCAGCTCCATTCTTACCATGCCAACATTGTGTTTTTACCAATTGTTTGAGTGGCGTGATATCGTGGGGGGGGGGGTTCTGCCCACAGGGCCCTCCCCCCTAGCCCATCTGCCACAGATGCGAATAAGTCTACCAAGACATATGGGGAGGAGAGGTGGCCAATCTCTCAGAAGAGAAGGACCACGAACCTGTTCCTCAGTGGGCTTTTATTGGGTTCCTTTGCACAGAAATACAGGTAAAGCTCATCAGTCATTGTCAGGCAGTAATGATCAAACAATAGAAAACAATCAGAGAACTATGAGGGCTTATTCTGAGTCAGGGTCAGTTAGCTAAAGGGCTATAAAACTTCGGGAAACCAACTCATTTCGTGTTTGGACCCTTATCAGAAAATTTAGGGCATTCTTAACAAAGCAGTTTTCTCAGAATTTTATGCATTCTTTCTTAGGTCTGATCACCCCTGGAAACTGCCTGTTCCTGCCCAAGGCTGCACCACCCTTCTGGCATTGTTTCAGGTTTAAATCAGGCAGTGGAAGTAAGGCAGCCAAGAGATTAGGAGACTTCTCACAGACTGAATGAGGACTCAGGCTATGTCAAAGCCGAGGGGCAAAGGTCCATTACCCCCTTTTCCTATAGCCCCCCAAGTCCTTCACTGAGGGCCCCTTCATGACCATGCCTGGCTTAGGTTGACCCTCCCTTGAGGAATCTTACTGGTCATTGGCTAACCAGTCATCTGCCCAAGGCCAAGCAGGGTGAAGTTAAAGGGGGCAGAGGCAGCGCCCCTGCCAGGAAGATAAGCTTTGTCTCCTTAGTGGCTTATGGTCCCAAGGTCTCCTTACTCAGCCTTAGCCTCGGGGGGTTACAGCCTCTGAAACCAGGCAGGGCAGTTCCCAACAACATGCAATAAGGTTGCAAGTGTGCAAAACAGAATACTGTTAATTTGTGGACATGCAATTCAAAAATGTTAGTAAGTAGAAAATCAGAAACAGCTAGTTAATCTCAAATTTAAAATAATAAAAATAGGATTATCTAGTTCCGACATTAGACAACCAAGTGAATTACAACATGTTTTTTTTATTTTGTTCTGTTTATTTTAGGGCCACAAGGGTGTGCCGTTTGAACAACTAAAAAGAACTATGCACCCAAAAGACTTTGTCGGTATGGAGGGGAAATGCATCTTAAAAATTATACAAGTTATAGAGCAAGCAAAGTCGTCAGCTCTAAGAGTATAATTTTTATGCATCATGTGAATTTAGCACCAAGAAACATTTGCTAGGAAATGTTTACAACAAGGTAGATATATTTATTGCCATTTAAGAGGTGAGGAAACTGGGGCTCAGAGAAGTTAAGCTACTTGTCCAAGGCCGCACAGCAAAATCAGTGGCAGAACCAGAATCAAAATCCCTCAGTCACCAA
The DNA here is from genome assembly GCA_004024845.1 of Tonatia bakeri. Lineage (NCBI taxonomy): Eukaryota > Metazoa > Chordata > Mammalia > Chiroptera > Phyllostomidae > Tonatia > Tonatia bakeri. The sequence continues at coordinate 65,124 of PVIA01002462.1, read as the reverse complement.
ACCCTGTTATACTCAGTCATTTCAAAGGCTTGTGTTTCCGACCACAAAAAGGAGACACCAGCTGCCCAAGGGGCTGTCGTGAGGGTGGAGCGTGACCCAGATGGTCAGTAGTGACACTAAATAAAAGAGCATAGTTCCTAAATTGTCAGAAACTTAGAAAGAAAGAATTGTGAAATAGATCAGTGGTCTTCCAGCATGATGGTGTTTGAGTAGTATATCATTTATGGTGCTTCTGGCTACAAGTTAAAAAAAAAAAAAAAAGAACACCCAGCCAACAGTGGCTTCGTTCACGAGATGTGCTGTTTCTGTTACATGATGAGAACTCTGGAGTAGGGCGATCGGGCTGGGTCCAGTGCCTTGGCAGCCCCCATGCCCATTTTTTCCCCAGTGTCCCCCAAGGAGTGGTTGGTTCACAAGGCTGGTCCTGGTGGTTTTCAGAGGGCTGCCATAGTCGAAAGTACTGTACATTGTTACAGTGTCCTATCAAATTAGAAAGGTTTCCTAAGATTTACCCAGGGGCGGCACTGAGTCACAAGCCTATGTTTGTTTAGGTAGAAGGGAGGCTTGGAAAACTCCTTCAGTAGAACGCAGGCTTTGCCAGCAAAGATGATATGCCACGGATAGGAATTGGATACATTTTTTTCTATCTGACTTTATACCAGGAAATCATTGAGTGGATAAAACTAGTAAAGGCTGCTACAGTATCATTTATTTAAATACACTTATTGCACTAACTTTTTGACTTGACTATGACCCACAGTAAGCAATAGATTTTGTATCTGGACCATATATAATGTACACACATGACACAAAGAATTCACAAGATAATAGTATCTTTACAGCACGTAGCACTGACGGGCATTTTCTATTTTCTGTTCTGTCTTATTCTGTGTTGGTTTTGACCCACTGAATTATTCTCCAGTCCACGGAGTCACAATCTGAAGTCTGAAAAACTCCGAGACAGTGATTTTGGGGGATCTGACTGTTTCTTATGCACCTGGGCACCCTCCCGCCTCCCCCTGCCTCACACACACTACCATGCAGTAACGTTTCTTAGCTGGACCTGACGAAAGTAAAAATGATACATATCATAGTATGACTTTTCAAAGGACACTAGGCTACATTATTGCCATCTCATTATCAGCTCTGCCTCACACAACTTGAATAGAAAATGATTTCAAATATATGTCTGATACAGATGCTTTCACTTAGATAAACTATGTGAAATCATATATCTGTGCCATTTTTTGGGTATTTTTAGTCCAGACTTTAACCTGTTATGGTGTTAATCAAGGTTGAAATATCGAGAGAAGTGTGCTTCACAATGCGTTTGCAAAATTAATTTTGCGTTCACTGTCCCTTCACTGTCGGGTTCCCTCCTTCCCGGATTAGAATAACAGCCCTCGTGTATTGAGCGGTTACACTCTCGCAGAGTGGGGAAGGAACCTGCATAAAAGCACACAGCCTCAAAGCCCACGTGCTCAGCCACTGGGCCTACAAGGTCCCCAAGAGCACGCACTTTCAGTCTTTGAGACGTCTAATATATGTTTAAAATTTCGGGAGCTGGCACGTCCCCCACTGATGTTCTGCGGAGCATCAGCCCGCTGAGGTCAACCTAGAAATAGGGCTCCACCATCCAAGAGCTTTGGAGACTGCTGCTTGCCTTATACTCTCTCCTGAAGACCCGCCACAGCCATCAGTCCACTAAAGGCCCTGAGGGGTCCTGCTGTGAGCGTGCCTACTTCACTTTGTGCCACTGAGTGTTCCTCGGACTTCGCTGTCCCTGTGCTATTAGTCGTCCGCCAGCTGGGCCTGTCCTCCAAGGGACCGCTAGTCCAAGACACACAGAGTTAGGCGTTAGACCACAGCTGGAAAATGGCCCCTTGGAGGGGGCAGCAAACCACAGACAGGTTTTAGTTGACCCATACACTGTGTTAAATCATGTTTCAATTAACAGATAATATTTTGCAACGGACAAAGTTGACACTATTTTAAAATGAGAGATCTCAATTCAATTCCATTCTTCAGACATTTCTGAAAAAACGGGACATATTGTCCTATATTCCTAGATAGGACATGAGGCAGCATTTGCTCTCCAGGTCACCTGTGTCCCCACCCCTGCATGATCCCCAGGGGGGCAGCCACGTGAGGCGTCCCTCACTGGCACAGTTGCATTGTCGTTTTTGAGGGGTAGAGTAGAGGGCAAATTAAAATATGTACTTCATCATTTGGAGCTACTTAAGGTTCCTAAACTGTAAATGCAGCTTGAGAGTCTACCTGCCGGCAGGTGTTGAACAACAAATAAGAGACATGAGTACTTTTATCTATTCATTCAACAAACACTTGAGAGCTTTCTTTGTGCTGAGAATGGTATTAGGTTCTGGGGTGATGGAACAACATAGCTCGTGGGAATTTTCATTCTATAAACTAGAAACAAGAAAATTAGTAAACTAACAAATATTCCCAGGGTAGAAAAAGGGCTATGAGTGAAATAAACAGAGTTTTGAGATAGAAAGTAGAGAGGAGACTGGTAATTAAAATTAGGTAGGGGGTAGGGGCAAAGAGAAGTTTGGTTTAATCTGAAAATTTGGGAAAAGGGATGTGATTTTCCCTCCTTTTCTGTGCATTGCCAACCCATTCTTAGAAAGTCTGCCACTTAATTCTGCCAACATTCAAAACAGTTTCCTCACGACTGGGAAGTGTTTGTTAAACAGATGGCAAACAGTTTCTAGGCTATGGGTTATTAGCTTTTGTGTTTTGAAGTCTTGTTTTTTTAATGTTGGCTATTTTTCCTCTAATAAATGTGAAACGCCACTATCAGGACATGTCAGAACAAATTGTGGGGACAGGCGAAACTTCCACAAATCCCTGCTGCCTGGTGCGACCGCCCGGTTGGTCCCGCCCCACCCACTCAGTGCCCACAGCAAGCGCGTGTGTTTCCATTCTGTATCATGTAAGAGTGTGACAACTCATGTGTCCTTAGAAATGTCCCCAAAGTAATGACGGCTGCAAAAAAAAAAAGAAAGGAAGGAAGAAAAAGGAAGGAAGGGAGGGAGGGAAGGAGGAAGAGAGAGAGAGAAAGGAAAGGAAAGGGGAAAGGAAAGGGGAAAGGAAAGGGGAAAGGAAAGGGGAAAGGAAAGGGGAAAGGAAAGGGGAAAGGAAAGGAAAGGAAGAATATCTTATTGCTTAATTCTCTATCCATGTTTTACTTCCCGTTGGAAATCAAGTTGACAAATTCACCTACTACTAGAGGGAAGAGTTGCTGGAAAGGACATGGGAAACCCTTGTTTACAGGACGCAAATACGAATTGCTTTCTGTGCTTGATTTCTCCCCACCCTTTACAACTATGCCGAGCAACTGATTCATTTAATCTTACAAGCATGACATCTCTGCATCAGTCAGCACCACGGATGCATGAGGCCCTACCATGAAGGTGCTGTGTTAGACTTCTGTTGAGATACAAGTTTTCAGTGTCCTGAGGTTGTGTCCACAGAGTGCTATACCAGGTGCTGATCTTATGGTGTGCAATAAAAAGCATCCTACTAGATAACTGATCCAGCCTAGCTCAATCCAATTAGCGTAAGGAGATAAAATGGACAGCGTTGCCTCTCCTCTCCCAACATGAGGAGGGACGATGGGCCAGGAGCATTTTTAGGTCCGTGAAACTGCAACTTAAACCCCCTCATAGGAAAACATTCCAGAAACAATGAAAATCTACGTTTCGTGTCTCAGTATCTTTCTGTTATTTGTATTGTCCTCTGAAATCTTGGATAATTCTCCATCATCTACTGGGATTGCTTGGAAGCATGTTTCAACCATCACACCAGGCAGGGCTCCATTGTAAAGACCTAAACCACGCGTGCTTTTTCAACAAGTGATTTGACATCTAGGGCCTTATAGAGAAAATGAGCAAAACTTCATGCACAAGACTTTTTTTTTTTAATTTTTCAATTCTAGCATTGCCAGGGAAAAGCTGACAAGATATACAAGTTCTAATAGGACAGCTTTTAGAATGCTGCGGTACACCCTTCCACTGGACATCAGAAACAAGGATGGCATGAAAATAGAATCACGGGCGTGGGAAGACAGCCGTAATGTAATGTCCATCAAGAAGAGCAGGTTTCGAAATAGAACCCACAGAATGGTCCCTTTGAGGAGAAAGGGATGCCTGCCCACACACGTTCCCCCTTCCGCCCGAAGGGGCGTAGAGTGAAAAACTGGCAACTGTTAGTAGTAGTTTCTTTTGGTAGTGGGGTAAAGGGTTAATTTCACATTTTTCCTCTTTGCCTATCTATATTCTCTATTTTTTATAAAAGGAGAACATACAGCAAACTGCCTAGCTAAGTTAAAAAAAGAAAGAAAAAAAACCCTACAATTTAGGTAATTCCCTGATTTCTCCACTAAGCTGCGCTAGGAGGCTTGAGGCATCCTGAGTTCCTTAGACACTGCAATCGGCAGCTGCAAACAGCTTCGACGAGACGTTGTTTGGTGCTCACAATAATTCTCAGACTGCGCGATCCAGAGCCTGCGTGGCAAGCCCTTGTTCAGAAATAACAGTGACATTTAAAAACACACTTACAGCTCCAGTGCAGCCATCCGCAGCAGGAGAGCGGAAAGGGAGGCTGCACGGTGGGCGGGCAGTTTCTGGAGCCCTCTCATTCCTGGCTTTTTCTTACGGTGGTGCTCCTTGTGTTCATTCCCCATTTTTACCAGGGGCTAAAAAATGGGAATACATTTTTATCGGCTGATGTGAATGGGGCAGGAATAGTGAGGAGAATGAAAATAGAAATTGAGTTACAGTGATCGACCCTCCTTAGGTGAATTTCCACTTTGTAGTAAAGCCAAGTAAAATAATAGTCATAATTACTTAGTACCCATCTGCCTAGGACATTTTGAAGTTCCACAAAACGTTTTGAGGAGACTTTGGCTTTGAAGTGAGTTCCTGCTTCTTTATTAATTTGCTTTCCTTTTGAGGCAGATTGGAGGAGGTACATTTCACCTTCTCGAACGAGCCAAATGCCGTTTTTCTTCCTGCATCTGACAGTGGCTGTGTGCAGGTGACGGCGCTCTCGGAAGAAGAGAAGTAAAGACTTAAAGACTGCCTGGAGACCACTGTTGCCTGGCCAATGGTGTGCCTTGAGCTGTTGGGGCGTCCAGGCGGGGGAGGAAACATAGTTTTTTCTTGTATTTCAGGCAGCATGTGGCTCAAATTTCTAACAGATGGAAAGGAGGAGAGTGACAGGTTATGGTACCATTCAATGTTTCCCAGACAAATTTTCCCGTGTTAAACAGTACCTTCGGCCCTGATTCCTGGTACGAAGATTCAAAATGAAACCAGTGATGTCCAATCAATGGGGAACTTGCGGGGTAGACATTTATCACAAATTGTTCCAGACAAGGCTCTCTTAGCCTTGATCAGCCTGCCTGAACTTAAGCTTTCGCTTTGACCGTGCAGACTTTGCCTAGAGGAAGCTGAAATCCAGTTGACAATTTCCAGTTGAAAGAAGGTGCCAGAAGTTCCATATGGGTTTTATTATAGACAATCAAATTATGATAAGGCGGCATTATTTTTCAACATGACAAATTGTGATCACTTAACTAGTGTTCCTGTCTGTTGGCCCTTTGAAGCCAACAGAAAGGAAAAAAATATATAGACTTCGTCCACACAGATGAAAAACAGGAACACCTGTTTTCTTAAAAGAAGTTTCCAGACATTTCCTGGAGAACGTTCGTGTGTCTGTGTAAAATTTCTGTTTGCTGAGAATGATCTGGAAGCCTGGTGAGAATAGGAAAACAGTATTTGTCCGTGAAGGACAAAGATTCTACACACAACCCGATATTTAAGTCCTGGGCCACAGAATGGCAACCTTGGGCTTGAACTTCCCCAGATCATGTTTAGTCTGGCCCTTGGGGAGTTTTTTTAAAATTTGGAATTAGTCACCCACATTTTGTTTTAATTGTAATTTTAATGAAAATTTAAAAATCACAAAATAGTAGACTTGCCTACCAATGTCACCCCAGTAGATAATTATTATTTGTATTTTTAAAGGGAACTTTCTATGGTTTCTTCGGGCGTACACAAGTAAATACAAGCATAAGTTCTCCTTTCTCTGTTTTTATACAAAAGGTAATGTCGTATACACTGTTCTGTCCTGTACTTTTTTTTTTCAGTTACTGCTGCTTTCCATTTCTGTCTGGAGAGAGCTCTGCTTTCTGTAGCTGCATAGCTTCCTCATTGGGCAATGCTCGAGTGGTTTTCCTTTGAATGGATGTACCGCCACTTACTTAACCAGGACCCTACTGACGACATTTGGCTGGTTCCCAAACGTTTGCTGGGAACCACTGCATACGAATGGCCTCTTGCATTTGTTATTTCTCACGTGTGTGAACTGAGGCTTAGCGTTAACTCTGAGACGTGAAACTGCCGGGTCAAAGAATCTAACTGCAGGGTCAAGGAATGTACTCCTTTTGTCGGTTTTTGGTCAATAACGCCAAAACGTCAGCCCTTCCTCAGGCCTGAACTAACTTGCACTCCAGCTGGCCTCATCTCAATGGCTGCTGGTGTCTTACCCCAGTTTCCCGACTGAATGTTTCCAAATATCTGGACATTATCACTTTCAGTCTTTCTTTCTGCAACTTCTGGGTTTTGAGTCAAATTACAAGAGCCTTCTCAATCCAAAATTATAAAATATTTTCCGTGTTTTCTTCTAGTATTTTTATTCCTTTGGCTTTTATCCTGGTATAGGGTCAAGCGATGACAAGAAGCTATTTTTTTTTCCAGAGGGCCACCCTGTGGTCCTTATGTCACTTATTAAAAAGTCTTCCTTCCCTTTGATAGATTCAAGGTGTCATCTTTATCATGCACTCAGTTCCCACATGTCTTTGGGTAAAACACGTTATATATGGACGGTGAAAAGTGGGGAAAGTACATCGCAGGGGAAAGGAATAGACACAAGGGGAATTACAATAGGAAAACACTGAGTGAGAAGATGGTATTTAAGTAAACAGCTGAAGGCAGGGAGATGATTGGAGGCCACACAGTAGGTGCTTTAACAAAGCTTTTTGCCTCTGAAATCATTTGGGATCGGGATCAAATCCCAGCTCCACTCTGTGACCGTAGGCAAGGGATTTATCCGTCTCATGCATCAATTTATTCATGAGTAAACATAAAATGACGAATAGTACACACTCCGTGGGATCGTTCTAAGAATTAAATGAGGTCTTTTTAACTAGCATAGCGTTAAGCCTGACATATTAAGGGCGGTCATTTTTCTTATTACCATGGACATTTTCCTTTGCATTATACATTCTCGAATGAATTCGTGGCTGCAAAATATTCCATCACGTGGTCAAAAGTAAATCTCACGTGTTAATATCAAAACCACGTGCTGCTTTATTTACCTATTCCAGACCTTTTTTTAAGATTTTATTTATTTTTATTTTTAGAGAGGGAAGGGAGCGAGAAAGACAGAGAGAGAGAAACATCAATGTGCGGTTGCTGGGGACCGTGGCCTGCAACCCAGGCATGTGCCCTGACTGGGAATCGAACCTGCGATGTTTTGGTTTGCAGCCCGCCCTCAATCCACTGAGCTACGCCATCCAGGGCAGGAATTCTTATTCCAGACTTTTTAAGGGGTCTTCATCCTTACTCTTCCAGCACTACTCTGTAATGCCTTTTAAACATGTTTTGATCTTGATGTTATGGTATAGTCACATAGTTGGGGTTTGGCTGAAGCAGAGCAGCTATTGTCTGAAACTCTGTGTTGCCAGGCTGACCCCAGGCTTTTTGAGAAGTTGGGTTTTTTTTTTGGTCCGTGCCTGTTGGTATTTTCAGCTTGCCAACCTCTTCAACTCCAAGTCTAGAACGTACTAGGCAAAAAGGAAATCCGGGAATTTACCGCCAAGTTGTTCCTTGAGTCCCCAGCTGGTCTGTCTGCTCCTCTCCAACTTTCAGAATCCTTTGCATCTGTTTTCCACCTAATATTGGGAAGTTTCCACTGCAGTTAGTGGCAGAGTGAAGAAAAGTGTGTATTCTTTGTCTTCCTGGAAGTGGAAGTATTATGTTCTTTTTTTAAAAGGCAGTCTTGGAAAGAAAAACAGTATTTCAAGAAAAGGATCAAGTTCAAGCTCAGTATCAAATTGAAAAAAATAAAACTCTAACTAAGAAACAGCCCCAGAGAAACAAAACACCTCTTTGCGCCGAGCCAGTTTGGTCACCCCACATTTGCCATCCAAGGCCTGAGACATGGCTGCCATGCAGAGGCCGGGGAACAGAGGCCTCAGGCATCCTCAGATGGCTGGGCAGGTGCCCAGGACAAGTGAGGCAGCTGGAGGGGTCAGCCGTTCCTGGAGTTCTGTGGAGCTACGTCCCCTCAAGTCAGAGTTCCTTTCCTCAGTGAAGAAGTACTAAGGGTCCCCTCTCCCTTGCTCAGAGGAGACCCTTCCTGGCAGATTTTCCCTGATGGCCACCTAGTCTGTGTAGCCCCAAACTGGTCCATGCAGCTCCAACCTGGTCCATGCAAACTGAATTTGGTCCATGTAGCCCCAACGTGGTCCATGCAAACCGAGCCCGGTCCGTGTGGACCCAGCCTCATCCGTGCAGATCGCCTGACATTATACTGATTCATTTCCTTTTCAGTTGACTTTGCTGTTTTCCATATTATTTCCAAGAAGTTCAATAAATGTTCCCTTGTGTTTAGCCTAGGGATCAGGGAAGAATCACAGCCTCTTGTCCCCCTCAGGAAGCACCCAGTCTGGGAGCACAGCGACCTAGGGGCAGCTCTTGCCATTCCCTGTGGCCTACAGGCTATGAGACCAGAGTGGCTCAGAGCAGCTGACCCAGCCTAGGGGTTGGGGACCTTCCAGAATTGATGCCTCCCCCCACATCCCCACATGCAGCTTCTTAAAGAAGCCTGTTCCCTTGTCTTCCTTAGATTCTCCCTTGCAGTCTTCACTGCCTGAGTCAGATGGTGCATTTATTGGTTTATTTGTATTTTGAGGGGAGTTGGAGAGTCAGCTCTCCCTCACTTTCCCCCCCTTCAGCAAGCAACCCACCGTCAAGTCCACCGTCCCCAGCACTCGACTGCCTGCCCTGGCTGTGTTTCACGTGCCACCTGCCACCCCTGCCGATGAACCAAACAGCTTTTCAGCTCCAAGGTCATACCTAGAGGACCTTCCTAGTGAAATCTTGCTCTTTTTTTTTTCTTTTTTTGCATGAAAATATTTATAGGGTTATAGAATTTGCATACTTCTTGACATAGAAATGTCACTTCTGGAAATTTACCCAGAAGAAATACAGAAACACAAGATGGATTGAAAACACTGCTTATAACATCCTAGATATAAGACCATAAGCGCCGTAAGCACCAATCAAAGAGGACACTGGGCGACAATGTCACAGCTGGACAGCGGCACACCGTGTGGGGCGTGGAGAATGATGCAGATTGAACTAACTGTGTTGCCATGGGAAGGTATCTGTGCTATTTTGCTGTGTAGGAAAAATGAGCTGACACAGATAGCATCATCCCATTTATTAAAAAATTTATTTGCATCCATTCATGTATTAAGTAGTCAAACGGTGCCTGTTTACGGAATACCTGCTGTGGGCCCCCGTCCCAGACAGCAAAGGAACAGCAGTGCACAAAGTCGATGTAAGGCCTGTCCCTGTCGAGCTTCCAGGCTAGTGGGGCAGGGAGAAAGGGCCAGATAACCAAGCAGATGAATAAAACGTAATAGCTAAGAAGGAAAAGGGGTAGGGGCAGTGTTAGGGAGGACAGTGAGGGGAGGAGAGGTGAGACTTAAGACTTGAAGGATGTGTAGAAATTACCCATGGGCACATAGAGGGGGAGAATGTTCCAGACCAGAAGTCTCGAGGTTGGAAGTAGCTTGCGGTATGTTTGAGAAACTCAAAGGCAGGTGACCAGAGAGTATGGAGTGCAGGGGGGAGTGTCACAACCTGGAGATGTAGACAAGGGCCAGGCCATGTGAGACAGGGGAGACCCTGGCGTCATGGGCCATCAGAAGCCTTTGGAAGGTGGGCTCTGCTGAGTTAATAATGAATTGGAGGGGCCAAGAGCCCAAGCAGCCAGGTTGTTGGGTGGGGGCAGGCGGGCTGGGGGATTGCAGTCATGGGGTGGAGAGATGGCCGTGACCCAGGGTCACAGGAGGGAGATGGGACAGGGTCAGAATGCATCCTGTCTCACCCGGGGCGGGGGGGGGGAGAAATTCGGTCCCTACATCGCCTTCTAGGCACTGATAAACATCCAGACCCTGACAACATTATGATTGTTTTAAAACATAAGTACTTGCCCTGGCTGGGTTGCTCAGTTGGTGGGAGCATCGTCCCCTACTCCAAATGATCGCAGGTTCCACTCCAGGTCAGCACACGTGCCTGGGTTTCAGGTTGGGAGGCATATGGGGGGACAACCGATTGGCATTTCTCTCTCTCTCTCCCCCCCCCGCACCTTCCTCTCTCTCTAAAATCAGCAAACGTATCCTTAGGCAAGGATTAAAAATAATAATGGTAGTTTTAAAATAAAACATGAGTACTTTTTTTAGTTGATATGATTCACCACTAATAGATTGTGAAAACTCAAATAGATACGTCTCTGGGGATCATCAGACTCACACGGTGATTTTCCACCTTTTTCATCTCGTGGCACACATAAACTAACTACTAAAATTCTATGGCACACCAAAAATATCTATTATATTTTTTTGCCAATCTGACAAAAAAGATAGGTATAATTTTGATGACATGCACAGTGGACAGCTATTGCTGCGTTTGCTGTTGTCTTTTTTTATGACAATCTAAGGGAAAAGAGGTCAGTGCCCCTGACTCAATTGTCAGGTAGTGCCGGTTTTAAAAATTCTTGCAGCACATCTGTGGAAAATCGCTGGGCTAGGAGACATCATACACAACCTCTTTGCAGAATTGGGAGAAAAGGGTTTTTGTCTGGAATTTGACGTGCACGACTGTTTGTTACCCTTGGGCTCCAAACAAACAATGTCCCTCCAACGAACTGCAAATGCTGAATATGTTAGAAAGAGGGGAGGGGGAGGAAGAGCGACTCTCATAAGCTCCTGATTGTTCTGCACGCCGTGGGCAGATGAGGTATGGCTGGAATTAGAGGGCCAGAGAGCAAGGGGCTGTGAAGCAAGGATATTACTCTGAGACTCTACATTCAGCAAGCTGCAACTGTGAAAACTCTGGTTTGCTCCTAGGACATAGTTGGAGGCAAAGAAGGGGGACAGGAAGTCACACCTGCGAGTTGCTCTATCCCCAGGGACCCCGAAGACCTGGATATTGCCAAGGGAGACCCCCAAACAACAGATATAACTGAGAATAATAACTCCATCATGAGCTTCTTTAAAACACTGGTAAGTTGTTTCCTTCTTTTTTCCCTCAATTCTATTGCTCAGAAGTTTTGCTGTTCTAAGAAGGATGCACACTTCCTGGCCCGGTAGCTCCAGTGGTTGGAGTGTCATCCTGATATACTCCAAGGTTGTGGGACCAAGGTTGTGGGTTTGATCCCAATTGAGGGCACATACAAGAAACAACCAATGAATGCATCCATAAGTGGAACAACAAATCCATCTCTCTCTTTCAAGTCAATAAAAGAAATTAAAAAAAAAAGAATAATGCACACTTGTGTGTCATTGCTCTGAGTGACACAGCTGGGACACTGGAGAACAGTGACAAGATGTGTTTTGCAAGGAAACTGTGCCATACCAGGCTTTCCATGAGGGAGACTCAGAAATGGGAACCACAAGCGCCCGAACTCTGGAATGCGAGCTGGGTCGTAATGGAACTGTATTGTAATTGGATGGTCATTGCACCTAGAGCTACTAACCTATCAAAGCAGCTTAGACACTCACATGGCAAATAAAACTGTAGAAACCACTTTCTGTCTTGCTCTGACGCAGTCTCCCGTTTCAACTGGATGGAGGCAGGACCCGTGTCTCGTGTTGCTTGCTCATCTCTGACTTCTTGGAGCAGAGCCCGAGGCCTAACCCTGGCCAGACACCTGGGAAAGGGCTGATGAATGACATCGTTATTGAGCAGACAGCTCCAAGCATGCCTGGGCTATTTCCAAAGGCCAACTTCAGAAGATAAACCCAAATAAAACAAAAGGATTGCCACAAACACCAAAGGGTTATGCCTATGTTCAGATTTGTGGCAGAATTGATGAAAAGTCTGTGGCCTTCCAAGAGAAAATTTGGGAATGTGGTCAAATTCTTGGTGATTGTATGAAATCTGATGCGTTTCTTTGTACAACATTAATTTTTGTTAACTTTTGTATGCCTGGGTATACCAGAAGTCTGCGGGTTTCTGCTCTACTAAAAGGACTTCTGATTACATTCTTTACCTGTAGAGTGAACTGGGTCAACCTAAAAACTGTGTATCTGTGAAATAAAATCTCCCTAAAGAGCTATGATTTTTAACCTGTGATTTTTCTCAAACTTTTAAGGTCTCGCCCAACAAAGCTGAAACAAAGAAAGACCTGGAAGACGCGGTAGGTAGATTGAAGTTTGTTTATGTTTGGGCTTGTGTACAGAATTGGATTTGAATTGGTGTCTGCTCCATGGTTCCTGGAATTTTGTGTGTGCGTGTACCTACACACATATATACAGATTTAGCAACTCAGTAGTACTGTCAGATTGTCTTCAACGTGTTTCATTTATGTTAATGGTATTTTAATAAGAATTTTAGTGGGAAGCTTGCAATATATGCCAATTCTGAGAAAAGAGTGTCTATATAATTTCTTATATAGAATAAGAGCAGAATACCAATTATGTAGCATCTTAGTCCTGTAGTTGTATAGAGAGAGGTCCAGGGAATAGAGTAAAAAATTAATGTGTGGAAATGAAAAAGAGATGAGACTCAACTTAAGGTAAAAGTAAAGGCTGCTATATTTTTGTTTGTTTTAAAATACATTCTTTGTTTTTCATGTCATTTGAAAAAAATAACTCTCCACTGCAAAGGCAATTATGTGACAAAATGACATAGTCACCAGTGGACGCGCCAAATAAAGGACCGTGTAGGGGCGTTAGGGAGCCCCAGATGGGCTGGGTTTGCTCACTGCCGTGCCGGAAGTTCAGCCAGTTGCCCTCCAGATGAATTTTGTTTGGGATGACTACTTTCTAGAGATGTTTTCCGTTTACCCTTGACAAAATGTACTATGTCTAGTGGATCACGTGGTTTAAAGTTTGGCTTGGTGACAGCTGAGTGTCTGCTGTCTGTCTTTTGATATCTGAAAGTGCTTTGAAAGACATTGGGACCCAGGAAGGGGTTGGCCAGCCCAATACATCTGCTGCCCATGTTTGGAGGGGCTAAGCTGAGAAAAGGATCCTAGACTTGGTCTCAGAAGACCTGACTTTGAGCTTGGCCCTGTTTCTCAATAGCCGACGATCCTAACCCATCCGAACCCAAACCTCCACATCTATAAAAGGCGACAGTAAAAAAGTCTATCTCCCCAGTCCAGGGCTGAATGAAAGTTGACGTGGTAAACAATGGAGCTCTATTCAAATGTAGACGATCCCTCTTTCCATAATCCCTGCAAGACAGGCTGCACCGTGATTTATTTGTCTGGTGTTGACTGGTTCTTCTAGAACTTTTTTCTCTTTTATTGAAAAAGAGATATCTGAGGCGTTTCTGATACATGTGTTTTCCTACAAAATTATTCATTGCTGTAAGGTAACCAGGGTCAAGTTCAATGAATGTTTGGGTCCAATGTTTCTCTTTGGTGTCTGTGCTTTGCATTCTTTGAGGTCACAGAGCACACAAGGCTATAAATAGTGGAGTAGGTGGGTATGTTTTGTGGCTTCCCAAGCGGCCTGATGCTCTCACTTTCTTCAGGGGTTCACACACCAAGACTTCCTGCACCCAGAATGTGGTCCCAACTGAACAGATGGAGCTGATAAAATCTCATTGTCCAGCGCAGAGAGCTGGGGTGTCCCTGCAGGTAGAGCTGGGTCTCCAAAGCGGGTTCTGTGAATGCAGGTTGTCCATGACCCCCACAGACAGACTGCTTTCTATAGCCCTGGCTGTCCTACCTTGCCTTTTTAGCATCTTTTCTACTGAGTTCTTGGAATCATACTTTTAAAATGTCTCTACCATTTGTCCATCTTTCTGTTTGGCCGCCGGGGAAATTTTTAACGCACTACACACCCCACAGAAAATTCCATGCCATTTGTAACCTGAGTCAAGAATTGTCAATGGTTGTAGCTGGGCTATTTCCATCTAATCTCTCCCCATTTTGGCTCAGTAGACTGGCTCATGCTAGAAACTTCTTTTACCTGGGAGATCTGCTCATCTAGAAGTGAGCTGAAATTTTTGTGGGTGACGCTGCTTCCCTGAAGTTTCTAACACTGAATAAAAGGAGGTTCATTTTGGGAATGAAAGTCACTTAGTGGCAGTATTTGTGCTGACTCTACAATGCAAAAATAAATCATTTGTCTTCAAGTATATTTTCTTCCCCATGTGACAGTACCATTTAGACATTGAAAACTACCGAGTAGGGACTATATTATCTTTTTTACTTTTTAGATTTTTCATCAGATAGTTTATGTCATGTAGACGGAGTTTCAACGTCCTGTATTGTCTGCAGCAAACAGAGTTGTGTTGATCTGGGTCATTTAACTAGGTCACCCTGTTGGAAATTCACGTGTACCTGCCATGAACTGTGTGCACATCCTTGATCAGATCCTCTGAGAGTTTCAAAAAGAAAGACGTTCACATGATGTCTCGGGGTGGAGGGGTGGGGGGCATATACCAGCAGTTAATTGTTGAAGTGTTTTAAGGCCCTTCAAAACAATGGGGGGAAATGGATTTTGTTTAAAAACCAAGTTCTGAGCTGTGACTGCTGTTGCCCGAAAGGCGAGCAAAGCAGAAAGCGTCTGTGATGGACAAGCCGGGCGGAAGGCATCCGAGGTCCGAGCAAAAGGCTCCAAGGAAAAGCACCTATATAGCCCCAGGCTAGGACTCACCTTTAGGAAGCTCTTTAGGCACAAGGTCTGTATTTTGTTAAGCTAAGAGGGGCAAAGAAAGAACCCTGGTCTCCACTATGATGTATGTCCGCCCTTCCATGTCCGCCCAGCTCTGCTTCCTGAAGCGAGAGCCTTGGGTGGTTGGGACTGTTAAAGGGGGATTCAGGAATCTGCTAATCAAATTTAAGGGAATGCTTTTAAAAGTCTCCATAGTTATAAACACCTCAGACAAGTTTCTCCCCAGTGTGGACCAGGGTTCTGAAATTAATCTTCTAACCCAGTATTTCCCAAATGTTGAAAGTATGTATGCCACCTTCAGAATTTTTGTCATATATACTATTATTTACTTGATTTTTTTATATTGCCATTGACCCATTCTGATTGGAAGGTATATTTAAAAGAGACTTCATATTGCATTATACATAGAAAAGCAGAATCATCCTAAGAGGAAGGCCACTATTAATATGGCTAATAAAAAAAAGACCTTTCATTCTAGGTACCTGGTTTGTGTTAAGCTCTAAATCCAATGCCCTGTCTGGCTTTATTGAAAGGCAGTTAGCCATCAGTAGAGACGTGTTAAAGACATAACAAGAGTTGAGAAAGGAAAAGTATTTTCACTATTTGAACATCATTTCATGTCCTGTCTTTGTACAACATAAAATCACCTTGATACAATCAATGGTATGCTTTCTACACATTGGGAAATACTCTTCTAACCTCAAGATAACAAATTTATCTTTCTGGGGTCTGTTCTATCCATTACCAGCACTAACTAAGCTTCTACTGAACCCACATAAAAACCCAGGCAGAACAGAACAATGAATGGGCAGAACAAGTTCTGTCTCCACACCCTCAGCAATCATGTTGGGAGATTTCACTCTTCTAATGTCTATGAAGACACCCGTGTTTGTCTGAAACCATCAATTAAAAGGACCCTTGAATTGGGCCAGCAGGCTTAGAAATTTGTCTGAAATATCAGTCATTCTCCACTAAGTTGAACAAACCTACTAAAAAAAATTCCCCAGCTGGATTCCCAGTCCCAGAATTGTGTATGCAAATGAAAGCTCCATAGAAAATTCTCATGGTTGAATCTGTATTTGCATAAATGTGTTAGGAAGCCACCCTTCAATATCCCTACAAGCTTCTTTTGTTCTGTAAAGAAAGAAAGGGGTAAGTGACAGATATTTCGATTCAAGAGAGAAAGTGAAAAAGTAGTGGTACTGTGTGGGGGAGACAGTTTGGTAACAGCTGGCGGGACATCCGAGATCTCACAGAAAGGAATGGAGCTGAGCCCCCTCTTGGAGATTCGGTGAGCAGGGGCCTTGGGAGTGTGAAGTGACTGCTTCCAACCCCAGATCTGCATCCATGAGGACATTCATGTCATACCCAGAGTCCTCCATCCATCCCCCTCCCCTCCCCACCCTTCAGTGGACCACTTAAGTTCAAGAGCCCTAGGACTTCCCCAAACCACTGTCCTCACATCCTTCCACTGATTTGCACGGTTCGGGTGAGACAGGATTCTGAAACTACTGAGAAGGTGGAGAGGAAGTGTCCAATTCTGGGATTCTATATACAGATACGAGAACTTTTGAGTTTTGCCTCAAGTTACACTTAATCTATTTTTTTAATGTAAAAGTCGAATAAGGGGGCAATTCCCAAATGTGCTTAATTCTCATCGATGTAGCAGTTTGGTAGCTCTCACTGGCTCTTACTTCCATGTCTAGGAGAGTTTATTTATTTTCATTTTATTATCCTGTTGCCCAAAAAGGTGGGAAAATAGGACCATTGAAGCTGACCAACCATATTCTATCAATGAACCTTGTGCGTGATTATAGGAGAGGTGATTCTCATTCTTCTTGTTTTGATTGAAACCTAGGACAGAAAAGAAGAACTCCAAAAAAAATCAAGAATGAAATATTACCTTCTAGTTTCATTCTTAAAAAAATACACTGGTTACCAATTCCGGTTAATGCCTAGGTTCATTTCTCTATGTCTCAATTTTCCTTCCTATTAAAAAAGAATTTTTTGGCTTAAAAAAGTGAAGAAGCCTGGAATTAATAAATGAAACCACTTTATTGTTATAAAGCATAAGGTTGTCAGCTTTCCCAGGCTGAATGTGAATCCTTTTTTCCTCGGTGTCATCACAGGCAGTGCCTCGGAATCAGACTTTCTCACACGCGTCCCTCAGACTCTGGGTGACAGCACGCACACGAGGCTGGGCATTGTTTTAGAATGTTTTTGCCATGCCTGGAAATGCCCCTCTCCCCACTTGGGTCTTCCCAAGGGGGCTGACCTCATTTCCATTTCTAAGGAAGGGTTTGGTTGAACTCAATGACCAATCCTGCTGATGTCATTACAGTAGATGCTGGATTGCTTAATGAGCCCACGCTGTTCTGATCTCCAATCTGTTGCTTTGTTACTTACATTTTAGGTGCTGTGGTACCCTGTCCAGCCAGTGGCTTCCTGGGCATTGGGCTCAGCCCATTCAGCCAAAGCCACGTGAGGGTTACAAAACAAAAAGACCCCACATTCTGAAGTGCTGGAATGTCTCCCTCTTACTATCAAAAAGCACAAAAAAAACATAGCATATGGCTTCAAATGGTCAAATTCATGTTATTTGCAAACCACCCTTTGGAGAGGTGATGTGCTTGTAGTGAGTATGCCAGCTAGGAGCTGAAGTCCAGACCTGAGGCTGGCTGCGCCCCTTAATTAGTGTTGGGCAGACCATGGGTCTCAGGCTCCCCGTCCACTAAAATGTGGGCATTGGACCAGACGGTCTCTGCATCTCTCCCCGACGCCAGAAATACTACAAAACTTCCTGAATTTTTCACACCCCAGTTTTACTGCTAGATTTTTTTTCTTATCGTCTGAAAATGTAGTCAACGATCTGACATCTCTGGAATTGAAAGAGTTTATGTCACAAGCTTCCAGAGCAAAAATCATAAAATGAAGATGCTTAAAACAAAGAGGTTGGGGCAGATGAACGGAGTGTTAAAATCTGTAACGCCAGTATTCACTCGCGTCAGGGTAAACTGACACCATCATTATCCTAACTCTTCCTTTATCCCAGACTCGGGAGAAGGCAGAGTGTGGGAAGTAATAGCCCTGTCACGGAAGAAGCCAAAGGTCCCAGAGTTGGACCTCAGCATGACCACTCAGCAGGGGAGAGGGAGAGAGGAGGAGAGGGGAAGAGGGGAAGAGGGGAGAAGGAGAGCTGGGGAGAGAGAGAGAGGAAGAGAGAAGGGGGAGGGGGAAAGGGAAGAGAGAGAAAATAGGGGTTGAATGAGTAACATTTAAAGTTTTAAATCAACTACAATTTATTCAATGACATCTAATTTAGAGACAGAGGCTACATCTAAACGTGAAGAAATGGGGTTTGGGGGTCTCTCCCAGCTGCAGACCCTGTCTCTGAGTCCCCGTCCAGCTGTCTTACACTGACTTAGAGCCTCCATCGGTGACCTCCCAAGTGGAGTGTGGGGGTGGGGGCCGGGAATTGGAGAACTTATACTTTAAATTGTATTTATTTTAACCCTTCTGTAATTGCGCAGTTGGGTTAGTGCAACCACACATCTATAGAATGTTAACAGATAGGCTTGTAGCAGAGATGTGTGGTCCCACCGTTTTTACCAAAGGGAACACAACCCAAGTCGCCAAAGACCAGTGGCCTCCATAGTAACTGACATTCTAACAGCCTCTTCTGATCGCCTTGATTCCTAATGGTTTACTTACATCAACACGATAAATAATGTCCTATAGATATTATCTCTGAAAACGAAACTATCTTGACTTTTCCCAAGACTTTAACACGGATTCACAGTCATAGTAGCATGTGTAGAAAATACGGAAAAGTTCAAAGAATAAAATTAACACGCATAACCCCCAACCTATGTGTATAAAAGACAGATCTTTGACTTTTGAAATCTGGAGATCATTTGGATTTTTTTTAACTCGATAGGGTGCTGAAAATTCACCCACCACATCAGCAGACCTCAAGTCAGACAAAACCAACTTTGTGCCCCAGGAGACCCAAGGGGCAGCCAAGAATCCTGCATTCACAGACACACCAAAGGAAGGTGCCAAGCAGAAGGGGGGACCCTCCTCTCTGCCCCTGAGCAAACTGTTCTGGAAAAAGGTAAGTCCTGTTATCACAATGTGGAGAGTACTTGGGATGGCTTGAGCAATGATTTCTCTTGAGCCCATCTGTGAATTCAACAATGTATGGAGTTTCTTTTTCCAAAAATGATTCAACTATAGCCATTGAGTTGAAGACTTACTGATTTACTCCTGGGAAGGATGAAGTGGTGCAAACATGTGTTTCATGGGAAAGGAAGGGAAATGAGCAACCAGAACTTTTCATTCTTGGAATTACTCTGCTTCATGACAAAGGGCTGTGGTATTGCATGATTTCATTTTCTTTCGAAAATCAGTTATTATTTATTCCGCCTGGTTTCCCCCGAGTGCTGGGCTCTCTGTTTCCCCAGCCAGAAACAATCAGTCACTGGAAGCACCAGGTTTCATTGCTGTTTTGAAAACCCAGGGTGTCCACCAGCTTCCCACCGGGGCAAGCACACGCCACGCTCAGTGATAGGAAAATTCAAACCACAGTCTGATTTTTTTTTCCTCTCTAGAATTAAGGAGTGGTGCAAGGAAATGGTTTGGGTGGGGCTGAGTCATTCTGAGAGCTATTGCTTGACCATCCTTGCTGAGTAAACCCCAGCTGCCACATGTTCCCAGCTCCTGCCTGTCTTCAGTGTGGCCAAGAGATGAGGTGAGGTGGGTGGTGGAGTACATTTCGCAGAGCTGGGAAAATCAAATTTAGTAATTTCATCAGAATCCATGCCACCAGGCCCGCAGGGCTGGGCAGGTCATAAAAACAGATGCCAAGGGGGAGTTAGTTTTATTCTCTTGTCCAGAGTCCAGTGGGACCTTCCCCATGTGCTCCCCTGCTGTATGGAAGTCTTCCTCCTCGGTTCTGTCCAGAAACAAATTCCAGCACAGTGAAAGCATTGGATGACATCATTTGGCATTCGGGTCGAATCCTCTTCCCTCACCAATCACTGATGACTTATTTTTAAAAGTCTTTTATCAGCACTATGGTGTAGGGGACAGTTTTCAAGTGACTAACATACATATGTGTGGCAAGGGAGATAGATGAGTTAGGTGACCCATATTCAAACAGTTTTGTTTCTATTGAAATATATTTAAATTTACAGTGTATTAGGCAAAATAGAACAGGCACAGTAAGCTTGATTTGACATATATTTTACTCAGGGGGAGACTTTGTGTTTAAAAAGTAACCCAACTAAAAGGAAAGCGTTACGTAAATAATGGTACTGATGTTAAGTAAGTAGTGGTAAATCTGGGCCCTGCAGAAGCCAACACCAGGACGGAACTGATGCGCAGAGGTTTGCGGAGCAGAATGAGTGTGAAGGGCAAAGGAGAGGGGCAGGAGGAGGTAGGGAGAGCCTGCCCGCCACAGGGCCAGTCTGACACCTGTGACCTGTCACCTGTCAGCTGTGACCTGTGATGGGAGGGAGGGAAGAAAGAGGGAGAAGGTCCTTCAGCCCAGGTGTGGCGTGAGCCAGAGGGAGTCTCAGAGCAGACAAGCCTATTACTGGAGACCCGCACTGGGCAGAAACCACTGGGCAGAAATGGCCCGGACCTGGACTGGGAGCAGCCAGGGGGAGCACTGACCTCAGCATCACCATGCTGTCCTGGATTATGAAGACGGTGACAGCCCTAGGCTGTCCCTACAGGGGAATCTGAGTGCCACGCTCCCATGGCCACCGCAGATGGCACATACTATGTGGCAAAAAGCGCACATAGAGGTCGGCGAGGGGCAGGTGTTCGAGGAACCCTTATGTCAGGGTTAAAAGTTTGGCGTTAGATCTGACTTTGAGTCCCAGCCCACTCGGATGAGCCTCAGTTTCCCAAGGTGTAAAATGCAAATACTAACAGCACCTGCCTCCTGGGAATGAAGCAAGGGTTAGATGAAATAACACCGCGCCAGGCACAGAAGTGACCGGTGCACACGGTGAGTCGCTGTTCCCGGGCGTCATCCATTTTGCATGGGCTCAGGAGGCCGAGACGCTAACCAGGTCCCCTTCTGTATCTCTCCGTACCGTCCAGTTTGGCGAGGCGTCCAAGCTACCAAGCCTCAAGGTCTTGACCTCTCTTACCTTTGGGATCTGTGGGGGGTATGTGGGTTTGTCTTTGAAATTTGAGTTTGTCCCCTTGCAAATAAAAGGCAGGGCTGCTTGACACTTGTCTCCCTAATAAGAGAATTCCATTTATTGCAGTTGCACTGTTTTTTCAACATTATCTGGCTTTATTTCTTTAGTAGCTTATAAAAATAGTGTTAAGAGAAACTAAAAACTACATCACAAGACGAAATCACATCTTTCCTTCTTTTCCCCAATCAGAAGGAATGCCTCCATCTGGAAGTAAAACGGGGACAATTCACTCGTGTGAGAGTATTTTCAATCAGTTTCTTGTCGAAAAGGGCAGACTGCTGACCTCTTGCAGTTTACAATCTTGTGGGAAATGAAAGGGAGGTTTTGTTTTCTTTTTCTTACATCAAGTTTTAGTTATTAAGTCATTCTTATAAAACTTTTGAAAAAGAGAGAGAAGCACTAGAAAATTCTAATATTTCCGGCCACTAACCCCATAGTCCAAGATGCTCCAGACTTGGGTTCTGAGCAGATATCCCTGAACGTGTGTCAGACACTAAAGGAGAACAGGAACCTGCCCTCTCGTAATCCATACTTGAATCCTTGTTCTAACTGGATATTTCAGCCACTGCCGACGTAAAGACGACACACCTAGGTCAGTGTGCAAACGTCTCAAAAAGCGCAAAATGAGTTTTCGTGGTTCTTGGACGCCGTCCTAAAATGTAATCAGTCGCATAGTGTGAAATTATCTCCTTCTCTGTTCAACTCCAGTCCCTCGGTGCCATTCAGAAGCAGGTCTCTTCTTGATGTTAACAAGCAGCTCTCACTGTGCTAACACTTGCCACTCTCCCCTTTTAACAAAGACTTTATAATAATTAGAATTAATGAGTGTTTTTGTTTTAGCCACTGGAGCTGTTTCATGCCTACTTCTACTTACGGCAAGGATGTTGATATTACAGTCACTAGAATGAGGTTTTCTTTTAAAATATGTTCATTTAAATTAAAAAGTAGTCAATTTAAAGTATCAAGTAAATGCAGGTGGCACAGGGGCTGGTAAAAAATCGTGAAAATTGTCAAAACTGTCAAAGTTTGAGAAATGCTCCATTGGACTAAGTCCCCAAATAAGGAATGTTTTGCTGCAGAGTATAATTTTAAAATGTGAAATAGCAAGTTCTCTTGGCACAGACAATATTTATAATGCCCATTTTTGAAACGTCAGAGAGATCTGGAAGTCTGAAACCATGAAGGTCACAGGAACATCAGTGTCCAGAAGCAGCCTCTTCTGCTTGTCACCGTCACCTACCCCAGGTCCCCAGTGTCATCTGGAATACAGTGAGCAATTGATGGCCAGGAACTTTCCAGACACAGGAAACCAAAAACATACATGAGTCCCATCACAACCACCTGGGAAAGGAAGGAGGTGGGGAAACCTAAAAACTGCTATTCTGAAATGGTGGGAGGATTTTCACAGCCTAAAGTGGACAGTTTATTGACCCTTGAAACTTCTGCAGGTCAAGTTGGAGGAGGCCTGCCATTCAAAATATTGTCTCATTCTTTACCTGGTCATAATATTAAATAGCATGCAACTGGTCTCCAGGAGAATGGGCCTGATGCCAAGAAAGCTACACTTCCAGATGTTCTGGGCTTTCTTGACAATCAGAAGCTTCCAGAAAACCCACACTTCTTTTCAAGGACGTGTTTGTGCCCAAGTAAGCTTCAGCATGAGAAGATCAATGGAAATAAATGATCCACAGTAAAGATCTCATCTAGAGAGAAAGCAAATCTGGTCACGGAGAAAGAAGCTCACACAGTCACACATGCCCTGCCCCCCCCCAAAAAAATGTGTTTCTGATCCTGGAAGTCATTATGGCATAAGGAAAACTTGGTCCTAAGAACCACTTCCACCACCTTTCAATGGTACCGCCTCAGACAAGTGACTTCACCCCTCTGTGCCTCTGTTTCTTGCCGAGTAAATGAGGATTACCATACTTACCACTTGGGGCCGCATGAAGCGAGAAAACATACAAAGACTCAAGTGCAAAAGATGTATTTGTAAATGTCAGTTCCCTTCTCCCCTCCCATTGGATGTTTTTAAGGTAAAGGTGAAAGCAGGACTTGAACTAAATAGATATAGGGAAGAGTTCTTAACCTAGAATCCAAGAGAAGAGATATAAGAGTCTATGAACAGCCTGAAATAATTTGCAAAATATTTTGTTCATGTTTATTGTCTGGGAAGACAGTCTGTATCCATCAAATGAATCTCCAAGTGGTCCGTAAACAGCACCCCCCCCAAAAAAAAAAAGTTTAAGAATGGCTACAGGATAAATGCGGAGATGAGTCCCAGGGCTGGAGCTTGGGACTGTTGAACTGATCTCAGTGTTGGCTTTTGAGAGAATTGGGGTAATTCCTCTCCTATTTGGGGCAGGACAGGGAGTAACGGTGTTTGAACTTGGATGTGTTGGGCCCCACCCACTACCCCTCCATAGACGTGTTTTACCTGAATGGAACCTTGACACGGTGAACTTGGCCCCACCCGAGGGCTGATGTAAGAAGCAGCTTCTGATGCTGGACTGTGCTACGGTCAGCACGAGGCTGAGGACCCTGCTTATTAGTGCCCGCTTGCTCTCCGAGGACCGTGGGACAAATGTCTCTGGTCCTGCTATCAGAATCTTCCTGAGCAGCCCGTTTGTTTTTACTTCACAGTGCCCACATATTGCATGATCGCTTGTAGTTCCCTCTTTCCATCGGCTGCTGGAAAATGTCTAGGTAAACCTGTTACTTACAGCCCAGACCATGGTTTGTGTTTTCTGTTGTGGCCCCTCCCTCGCTCCGTCTGTACGCTGGCTGCGTCTGGATGTTTACTTACCCGCTGTAGCATCTAAACATACATAACGTATACGATCTTACTATATTGTTTGTATTTCTGTAAGCCTCCTTCCTTCAAGTTCTTTTTGGAACAAGGCATACACATCAGCGACGTCCAGGAATTGCTCCGGGGGGCTGTTCGCCCTGATTCCTGTAACATTCTGACTCTCGCTTTTGTTTTTGTCTTCTCTTTAGTCAATTAAAGAGGATTCAGTTCCCACAGGTGCAGAGGAGCATGTAAGTGACACATTCCATGACAGATTCATTCCATTCTCACCCTCCGCATGCTGCACCTCGGCCTGGAGTCCTGTGCTCTTGCATGCTCCCAGGGTCATCCATCTGCCGTAGACTCTTTCATCCTTTTGCGGGACCGGGGACCGCTGGGGAATGACTGTGGATGGGTGGTCGTAATGCCCATTGAGTCAGTGCAAACTAAAGGCAAAATCAGCGCACACACTTTTCTAATCCGTTGTCCTTTAGGGGCTGAAAGAGTCTACTAAACATAGGGACATCCTTATACTTCCTTCAGGGGCGAGGATGCTGCGCCCTCTGCTTCATTCTGCTCTGATTGCTTCTTTCACCTGTATGGGCACGACAATGTAGATTCTCTGCTAACTGCGGGTGGTGCCCAGGACAGGTAGTTGCCTCAGGCATGAGGACACCTTGCTGCAATACACGTTGGGACTCTGGGTCCCCGAGTCTGTGCCCAAGAGACAGAGGTTAAGCTTCCCTGTCTGTTGGGCCTTTATCTTCCAGAGCAAAGGCCAAAGTTTTCAGCCCATGCACTCAGGTCTGAAGGAGATGGCTCCAAATGAGACGCCACAAAAACGTATCTTTTCAGAACGTCTTCCAGAGAGTGAAGAAATTGGCCTCCTGTGTTTCAGACCCAAACAGCAGCTCTCTGCTCTGAAAGCAGTGGCAGTCTTGGGGATAAGTGGACCCACAGGCCCTCAGAACAGAAGCTAACCGCTATCGTTTTGCCAAAGCGAAATATATCCCACTCTTTCTAGGTGCTTCTTGTTTACTTGCCAAAGACAGGCCTTGTGTTTTTGTTTTCATTTAGTCACTAAAACTGAACAGATGTTGAAAATCCAAGTATATTCCAGAAATATTGTCTGCGGTCAGGAGTGGAAATTAGAATGTCTGTGTTATAATTCTTGTTAAGATGAAGATCTTTGAAATCTGCTTCATTATTGTCATTGTTTTGCCATCTCTTCCCTCCCTCCCTCCCTCCCTCCTTCCCTTTCTTCCTTCCTTCTCTGTCTTTCCTTTGCTTCTCTCTCTCCCTCCTTTCCCTCTCTGTCTCTCCCTCCCTCCCTCCAAGCTTCATAGCTCAGCGAAAGTCACGTCTCTCATAAATCCACAACATTCTCATTCATTTCCTGCTGTATCTAGAGAGTCACCATTCTGTGTACCTGCAAGGAGGAATTCCATGAGTCTTCCCCCCACAGACTTCACATTACAAGCTGCGGGTTAAACCTGGAGCTCCCATTAGCTCTGTGGTCCTGAGTTTTTTGTGGGTTTTTTTGCAGAGAAACTTCCTTTCAATGTTTGTGGTTGGCAGTTGCCTGTCTCCCGGGTCTCTGGGATGCAGTGTTAATCTCTAATGGGCAGATTTCCAGTGTGACATGTAAGGCAGAAATAGAAACATGAATTAAATTATGGATACCAAAGATAAACACAAAAACTGCCAGAGAAATGAAAGAAAGCAAAATATTTTCCCAAGAAAATAAAGAAGCATGATGAACATTGCTTTAAATTGCTTGGCCCCAGAAAGAGTGCTTCTGTTTTTAAGCTTCAGTGTTTCACCTTCTAACAGCCTGTGAGTTGGAGGGAAAGAGGCCTAAGGGTTGCGATCTCGACCCCGTCACCCCCGGGCTGTGCCACCTCTTGGGCCCCGGTCTACTCATCTCTTCAATGGCCACAGTTATTTTACCCTCCCCTTAGGTTCTTGTGAAAATTAAGTGGATAATGCATATAATGTCCATACTTCAGGGCCGAAGTGTAGGAAGAAAGAACTCAGTGATTCAGGGGTCAGCAGACTTCAGCTCCTGGGTCAGTTGCGACCCATCACCTGTGGTATTATGGCTCGTGAGCTAAGAATGGTTTTACATTTTTGAATAGTTTGCAAAAATCAAATGAAGAATAATATCTCATGACACTTGAAAATTAGACGAAATTCAGATGTCAGTGTTTATGGGTAAAGTTTTATTAGAACACAGCCACACGCATTGCTTTGCATAGAGTCTGTGGCTGGGTACGTGCTGAACCCATTGTGTGCAGTAGATGTGACAAAGCCCTTTGCAGGGGAGCTGGGCTGGCCCTGCAGTCTTCTGCAGTTACAGTATTATGAGTGACCGTCCCCCATAGTCAATAATGATGTTTCCTCCTGAAATTATACATCTCACAGCTGACTCAGCGCCCACGGGGGGGTGTACACCAATTTCTCCCTCCCTGACAAAAGAGACGGCATTAGTCCAAACAATGTATACGACTCTAAACCTTCACAACTGGACAATGAGGTGTTCTGAACCATATTATGAAAGTTCCTTAACTGGTGACTTTTGTTGGCTAAAACATGGTTGAGTTTATTTTGTTAACTTTCTCTACCACAAGTTTCCAGACCAGTCCATCATGCACAGCAAAGCAAAGGACAGACAGTGATTTCAACATTCCTCCAAGTTTGTCATGAAAAGAAAAATGAGGCTATTGATGCCCATGGAAGTTTAGCGCTTTCCTAGAATGAACTTCTTTTTTTTTCAAATATTTTTTATATTTTAAACATTTATTTATTTATTTTCAGAGAGGGAAGGGAGTGAGAAAGAGAGAGAGAGAGAAACATCAATGTGCGGTTGCTGGGGGCCGTGGCCTGCAACCCAGGCATGTGCCCTGACTGGGAATCGAACCTGCGATGCTTTGGTTCACAGCCCGCGCTCAATCCACTGAGCTACACCAGCCAGGGCCCTAGAATGAACTTCTGATCCTATCAGAAGTAAAATCTACCTATCAGAAGTTACTGAATCTTCCCGTTGTAGGCTGTTAGTTAATTGAGTTAATGTTTTAACTGAGGGGAAACATCTTTTCTTCCCAACGACCCACTACAACAAGGAAACACATATCTCTGTTGTTTGTCTCTCTCAGTAAGTGAGCTCTCAGTTCCAAGGAGAAAAAAAAAACTCAACCTGGATTAAAAAAGAAAGTGGCATTTATTAGCCATCATCACTAGGAAGTAGAATTCATTTCAAATAAATTTTGGCTCAGGGCTCTCACTTGGCCCAGCCTTCCTGGACTGGCTGTAGTTTCAGGTTTCCAACATCATATCACCAAGTGCAGAGTAAAGGCGAGATTGATGGAGTAGCAACCTTCTCTGTCCTGAATTTGTTCTCTTTCCTTGGCTCAAATGGGTTCCCATGCTCTGTTAGTCAGCTTCTGCCAGGTTGTGCTGCAGTAACAAGCAAGCCCCAAGTTTCACTGGCTTTCGACAGCAAAGATGCTTTTTTTCCCTTGCTCATGCTGCGAGTCAGCTGCAAATTGGCTGGGGGGGTCCTCATGACCTCTTCCTACTGAGATGTGGATGGAAGGAGCAGCCCCTTTGACAAGGACATACGGTTGTAATGGCATAGAGAAAATAGAGCCTTGAGTGAAACTTGAAACGGCTCCAACAACTCCCATTCAGTCGTGGTTTCCATCTCATCTACTCATGTTGCGTTTGCCAAAGCAAGTCACACAGCAGTGAGCACAGCTGTTTAGTTCCTCCACAGGCAGAGGCAGTGAATAATCAGGAGAATAACGCATTTTGTCACATGCCGCCCCCCCGAACCCATGGGGTCAAGGAGCTAGACTGTGGCAATTGGCTTAGACTTGCCCAACTGACTTCATTCAAAATACACAGTCCTCAGGTTAGGGGGGCTTGTTCCCCCACAGCCAAACTAGGTGCTCCGAACAGGACGAGGGAGAACAGCTACTGGGTAAAAAAATAAAATCTCTACAAGGTCTTTGCAATCAAATAATCATGGTATGAATCAAATCAGAAAGAATCTAAAGCAGATTCTAAAATAAAAACTTTTACTACCAATATTATTATATTGTATGTGAAGTTCAAGTGGAGGAAATTGATCTGGCTGTAAATCAGTTTCCGAAGCTCACAGCTCTAGTAAAAACTGTACAAATCAAATACATGCTAAGAGTAAGTATGGGATAATAGTTGAGGCAGAAAGTGAAAATATATTTTACCAAAATGTGTATCATTGTGCAACCTCTAACATCCCCTACTGACATCAAGCAAAGGGGATTTAATTCTAAATTAGAGCACGATTCTGATTTTAATTATATCCATTAAAACATGCAGATGCAATCATTTACTCTACATAAGGAACAACTTTTTCCAAAGCCATGGCCTGGAAGGAAATCGCAAAACTAGCCAAATAAAAATGAAATTCTTATGTCTCTCCATGCAAACGAGCTCCTAATTTAGCTCAGATCCTTCTGGGTTTCCCACTGGGTTTTCCTTGGCTGCTGAAAGCCCATTTCTTGGGAGTCCTTTTTTTTTTTTTTTTTTAAGAGTGGACTCTGGTCTAGGATGCATGATCAGCACCTGTCAACCTTAAGAAAGACCAAGCACCTGGACCATTGGCAATCCGATAAGGTTGACTTATGAAGGTATTGCCGTAAAATTGGGCCATTTTATTATGTGAGTAATTTTCCCTCCAGGCCTTTGCACACATGAAAAGAATGTGCTGCTTCAAAGACAGAATAATTCTGAACCAGAGACAGTCAGTCAGCCTCTGTTCGTATTTACCCAAGGGCCCTTTCTCATTTCTCCACCTTTTTTCTTTGATCTTAGGCAAGGCGGGCAACTACTACCCATGTCCCCAATATTGATTGTGATTAGTCTAAGCCAATAATTCCATATTCTTTACCAGTAATTAGCCTAGGAGTAAAAATGTGACCTACTTTTGGCCAATGAAATGTACCCTGAGATAGGGGATTAAAGCACAGAAGTTCATTTGGAGCAAATCTTTGCTGTGATCTTCCTTCCTTCGTAGGACAGTGGGTGAAGGATGTGATGCCTGGACCTGCAGCAGCTACTTTATATTCATGAGGTAGCAAATAAAAGGATAAAAATCCAGCGTGCCGAGGGTGGCAGAGCCAAAGGATATAAAGAACCCAGGTTCTTGGAGAAAGTGTGGAGCCACTAAACCCACTCCAGAACTTCCAACTTTGAAACATTTTGTTTCATATCATTATTGATCAAGTCAGTATTAGATATTCAGTTACTGGTAGACAACTTCATCCTCACTGAAACGGCTACCTACCCGTGGTATGACTTTGGCCGGTCATTCAACCATTCAGATTCCTTATCTGTAGACAGAGATAATGTCATCTGCTCTTACCTCTGAAACTGTTTACTGAGGTGGTATATTAGAACTACGTTGCACAATAACAGGTAGTTATTAGTGTCATTTCTAAATAGTGCACAGGCGTGCTGGGTGGTTCCAGATAATCCATGCCCATGGAGTGGAATACCTCTCATAACAGCCCAAGTAACAGGCAGTAGCATTAACTAAGAGTTTCCTGTGTACCAGGCACTGTTCTAGGACCTGTACATGCGTTGCCTGATTTGATTCTGGAAAGAACTTTCTGATGTATATGCTGTTCCCATTGAAAAATTAGAAAATACAAGCACAGTCCCATTGAATGAGGACCTTGGCTTACTTAAAACTCCTGTGGCGGGCAGAGTCGAGATTTAGATCCAGGCAGGCTGGTGCTAGAAGCTACGCTCCTGATCACTATGTCAGCTTCCTGCATTTCAGGCTCACCCCAGGGCCCTTAAGGCTGAAGCTTACTTCTCAGAAATGCAGCTGAATTAAATGGGGCCTACATGTGGAAACCCATGTCCACGTCAGACTGCCAGTCCCAGGCTCTCATGTGGCTCCAGTGTAAGCCTGAGGTCTGCGCCTAAAGCCAGGACCGGGCCACAGACCCCACAGTGAAGCCTCCTGACCAACGTGTCTTATTTGGCTGGCCCAGTGCTGTGATTCTTTGGACACCTCCAGGCATATCGACTTGTCATTTGTTCTGTAGAGTCCCCACCACTCCCTTTTGTCCTCTGTCTCCTCAGTCCAGGCTGAGATCACCTGCTGAATGCCAGCTTCTTGGCTCCTAGGGACTTTCGAGCTTGTAATGCCCCCAACCTAGATCTTTGTCTGCAAAGAAAAAATGCTAGAGGTCATGTCAATATTTTAAGAAACAAAAGGTGGGGAGAGACAGCTGTGACTGCACTGCCTTATTTTGGGGTGTCCCTGCATGCTGATTTGTTGATGGGCAGGCAGCTTCCTGCTTCCACTGACAAGGTAGAGAGGAAGGGTCCTTCTCAATAGGATCATTTGGTCATTTACAACCCCATGGTGTATTCTGAACTAAAAGACAAGAAAGCAGTTTCTCCACAAGCATACTGTGCTTTTGGAGAGAAGTCAATCCCCTTCCCCTACTCCCTGACAGCAAGGACAAGGGCCTAAGGAAGTTGGGGTCTGGCCCCAGGAAAAACTCTGAGACAGGGAACAGCAAACCGGTATGTCAAGGGCCAGAGAGTCAATCTTTTAGACTTCACAGGCCACATACAATCTCTGGTGACCGTTAAAAAATTGTTGACAACCCTTTAAAAATGTAAAATCCATTCTTAGCTTGGAGTCCATTCCCCAGACAGATTCAGGGATGGATTTGGCAGTGGTTTGCCAATCCCTGCTAGGGAAAACAAACAAACAAACAAACAATTATGAAACCCTCTCTGGGCCAATTAAGGCTGTCCCATTGCAGGGGCCGAAGCAACTGCAGAACCTGGCCCAGGCTTGAGGCCATGTGAAAGAATCCATGTCAGGATCAGAGTGCAGGTGACTCAGACCCCGGGCTATGTCCCATGCCTGCCCCCCTTTCCCGCCACAGACATTCAAGGGACACTGAGCTCACTGGACACTTTGCTGGGGGCCATAAGCAACTTAGCCAGAGTTTTTTGTGACAAGTTCATTTCTCTTCTGAAAGCATGAACTTCAGTCAAGCAACAAGGGCAAATGACTGGTCTGGGGTGTGATGGGAAAGGCATTAAAGAGGAGTCTGTTCCATTCATGGAGTGGCCTTCACATTATCCTTTCCGTGTGGAGGACAGTTTCTCCACAGTTTCAGGGACCTAAGAGGTGGAATGAAAGTTGTCATGGTTACCATCTCTAAAGTTGGACCCTTAAGGGAATGATCACCCCGATCTGTACACAGGCCAGGTGTAATCTACCTTTACGAGGATCATGGGGGTGGGCCTTCTAGATGGAAGGGGTTTGGGGTATGCTCTGAGGGGCAGTCCCAAAACAGGACTTCCTGTCTAAGCCCTGTACCTCCTCGGGGCAGGGGGGCTTGCCTTCACATCCAGCTATTTGGCAGTCATTCAGAAACAGGCAGTGAGAGCACCTCACACATCGTGAGTGCTGCTTCTCGAAGATGCAGACGCGCCTCCGTGGAAACAGTCATAGATTCCAACCTGTCGCCACGGGGTGCACAAAGGGCCAAGAAGGACTTTATCAAACAGGGTTGGGGGGATTTTTTTTTCCACTGTCTTATTACCTGGCAAAACGATCCAGGTGGTGTGCGAATCACCAGTAGAGGCTGTAAGGTCCGAGGAAGTGGACTCAGCCCTACAAACGGTGGACCTCAATGAAGAGGCAGAGGCCAGCCCTGAACCCGCGGGAGTAAAACTCAGAAGAGAGGAACGCAAACCACCGAGAGCCTCCCTGATGGCGCTCCTCAGACAAATGGTAAGCCGCTTACTTCCACTGCAGAGAAACTGAAAAAGCTGGCACAGCTTCCTAGAGGAAAGTTTCATGTCAAGCACGCGTGTGTGAGGTGTCATTGTAGATGGTACAGATGCATAGGGATCATGCAGCGAGAAAATTCCCTGTTACACTTCGGATTCACTCATACAGAAGGTCTCAATTCATTGCTAATATTTCATAACCTTTCATTAACCTCTACTAATTCCCTTTTTAACAAAGACTCCCTGGCCTCGGGCCCCGAGGGTGGGCCGACAACAGTATGCACCCAGAAGTCAATAGTGTTGCCTACTTTTCATTTTCTTTCTTTTTAAAGGGTCCCCCTGCTTATGGCAAATAATACTGTTTTTCTTATTCTGGCCATTATATGCCATTTCCTTTGAAGATACATTTAGTGACAAAAAGAACATGGGCATTTTTAAAGGATTAGGTAATAGACAGTCGAAGTTGCATAGTGAGGTCGGAAAAATCCCAAAGGCGGTGTGAAAGCACCACCAATGCGGACGCAGCTGACTTGTAGGTAATGGAAATGAAAAACAAGAACATGACTTCCTCATAGTGAGTAGTGTCGCTTCGTGGGGGAATTTGCCATGATGTTAGTTTATCTAGAGTGGAAAGAATGGGGGAACGCATCTTATGGGGTCTATGAAGAAGAGTCATGCATATTAATTATCCAAAGATCCAGGAACTCAAGTAATACAGTGCACACAAACCCAAATCGCTCAGAAGACGAAACCACAGATGCATATGACGAGATTGGCACGTTCCGGGTAATACGGCCTTCCCAAAAATGCATATGAAAGGTCATTGGCTTAATTCTCTGTTAATGAAACACAAGAACTTCCTTGTAGTGGCCCTTGTCTGCAGGAGTATTTGGGAATTTAGTCCTCTGAGAGAGCGCTGTAGTTGCACAGGCCCCACCTGGACAGCAGTTCTCCCTGGTCCCCCAAACCAAGCCAAATGCAGCCACACCCTGGCCAGCGGGAGTCGAGGCATATTAGAAATAACTGCGTGAGAAATCGCTGGCAGGCACCCTTCCCTGCCGTTGCTGGGCTCCCATGGAGCCAGATGCGTAGGGTAAGGAGTGGGCAGCCTGTGTGCCTGGAACCCCATCTGTATTCCTGGCCATTTACTCTGCAATTTGGCACCGAACACGGGGATCGGGATTTGAGATTTTTTTGAAGCCAACATTTGCACAATGTCAGGAAAGAAAGCAACACCGGGCCTGATTCTGGAAACCCATCTACATTACAAATGGGGCCCCCAAATAGCTCATCGTGGCACTGAATGTGATGCAGCTATCCCGGTTTTTGAATAAATAGAGTTGAGAGATACAATAACAGAATGACTTTCTCTTCCAAATAACCAGCATGATGCTTTTCATGTGGAGGAGAGGAAAATACAAGAGACTCCAAATAAATCGTGAGAGACACATAAACCATCAAAACAAACTCTCGCATGCTAATGAGGCCCCATATCACTCCAATTCACCCTCCAGAGCTACCCATTAGGTGTCGCCTGGTGATGTTCCCTAGCAGTAGAAACTGGTAAGTCTGAACTCTTAGGGAGACAAAACTGGAAACCAAGGGCCTTTGGTATTGATATTCCACAGGCTAGGGAGAGAGACAGAAGAGGGCACGTTTTTCCCAAAGCAGACTTCAGTGGATTCTTAGTGTGGGGTCTCCCACTGGCCATTGTTCCTATTGCCCGATACAAGGGTGATGCCTTAGAACTTGAACGCTGTTTCTGTCAGTGCGTAAATGCCAACGTTCCCATGACTTTGGGGATTTCCCCTAAAACTCCAGATATCCTAATGATCCTTGTCATGCATTCTGTTTTGTTTTCACTACAATATTATATTACTATTGTGGTTCATTCAAATCCATGAAAGACTTGGGTTTTCCAGTTTCCCACAATCCCCGCGACTCCCTATTGTCACACTGGGCCCAGCTCACTCATTTATGTTCCTGGCCCTATCCCTGTGGGTATTTGAGTTTGCAACCCCTGCCATAGAGCCACCTCATTCTTTGTAACAACTTCATGGAGTCACATTGTCTGGATGTATCATACTCTGGTTAGCCGCTAGCTCTACTCATGGGCAATTGGATTGTTCCCAACTTGTTGCATTTCATTCATTCCCTTATTGAACAAATAATTATTGAGTGTCCATTTTATTCCAGGCACTAGTGACACAGCAGTGAGCCCAGACCTGGTTCTTGTCCTCACAGAGAATAAAGCCTAATGTGGAAACCAGACATTTATGTGTAATTCTCCACCATGTTCAGTGAGCACACCTGTGTGTCTTCCACATGAGACCCCAGCTGCTGCACTCACCTACAGGAGCACTCTTGTACCCCGACTTTTATGCATCTGTGTTCATATCCCCTTAGTGTAGACTCCTGGAAGTCAGCTCCAGCAATTAATGTGAGGAAAGACATTCAGGTTACATGTCACGGCTTTCAAACTAATCTAAAAGTCTTTGCATGTATGCAGGAGGAGGAAAATAACTGGTTTAAGGGCTTGAAAGTAGAGACAGGATCTAGTCCATCACTATGGGCTATTTATTTATTTATTTAACAAAATAAGGGAATGTTTCAACTGATTTTACATATTGTTACAAAGTATACTTTTTTTCTAAATCATTGATTTAATAGAAGAGAAAACTCAATTGCAAATGCATCCCCCTTTGTTCTGCAATCTGTGTCTCCATTCACCAGATCATTGACTTTCTACCTTCCAGTCTTTGCTTCCCCAGGTTCCCCTCACATATCGTGTTCACTATCCCATGACCAAGTAACTCTTCGCTGAGTGTTTATTTTTAATAACTGCATTGCCCTGTCATTTCAAAACAGAGCTTTTCCATTCCAGAAATTAACCTCATCAAAGTAAAAAGAGGAAGAAGATCATTGTTTGAAGTGATTTTCTTCCAGGGAAGAGAAAATAAAGTCACACAAGTCTTTTCGTCACACTCGGTGCAGGTGGATAGAACAGGCTGCAAAAACCCTGTGGGCGCCCACAGATTTGTACAGTAATTGCAAGGAACAGCTAAGACATCTGTCATGCCCCAAATTTTAAAAAAAAAAAGATTCTTCTGTGCATTAATTCAACTGTATGTCAAGAAATTGGATAGTTGAAACGTGAGTGTATTTTTATAAGGTGAGTGGGTGGAGAACTGCGTTCATGGACCCACAACGCACGCAGGTAGGCAGAAGAACTCTCGAAGGCATTAGACAGGAGCGTGGAGATGCAGACGTACCATTTGTCAATATTAATAGCACCTTGTACTGGGAAGGTACGTTCCTCCTCCGAACTAGTGCCACATACGTTGTTAATTTCAATCCTCCTCTGTCCTCCTTAGACCGTGAGTTTCGTAAGAAACTCTGTTAGGAGAGAAAGACGGTGGGCTTCAATATTGAGCAAAGCAAAGGCCCAAATGAGGGGACGGCCATGAAATCAGAGCTTTTTGTCGATAGCATTCAATCTAATAAGTCTAAGAAAACCTGTGGAAATTTACACACTCCGAAGCAAACAAAGACAGCGGTTTGTAATGGTAATTATAAGACAGGAGTTTCCTAGCCAAAGTTCTGGATCTCCAGTTCCCTCCTGAGTATTACATCTGAATACCGAGCTGCTCTCTGAGGAAGGGTTTCTGAAAGCAGCATTTGTCTGGGCAGTTTCTGTCCTCACCAGTGCCTTGCCTTCCTTTCCACCCTTAAAGGGGAATCTGCCCTCTCAGTTATTAATAGTAGTAATGGTAATGGCTACCACTTATTTATTGCATGCAAATGGCATGGCTGGCACTGTGCTAAGAAGCACAGAGCATGTACCAACTCACTGATTAATACGGAAGCCCTGCGACACGAACACTCCTGCTGCCCGCTGCACGGATGGGGATCTACCACCTGCCCAAGGTCACAGAGCTGCTGACTGGCAAAGCCAAACTCAAGTTTCTGTTGATTCCAAAGCCTCCCCCGCTTCCATGTTCTCGTGTGTGATTTCTGCTTCCTGTGCTCCTGGGGCTGGTTTTCTTTGAGAGCACAAGTGGAAATAGAACAACCCAAGCTCCATGTTGGTGTCTCCTTAGTCGTGTTTCCTGAGCGAACATCATTTTTATGTCTTGGGCTGACCCGAAATTCCCTACCATTACGCTTGCTTGAAATGACAAGGCAGAAGAGAGGAACTAATCCAGGACGGACATGAAGCTTGGGCACAGTGTTCGGAAGGTCCTTGTCACTCCAATGAGACTGACCTCCGCTGTGCAATTTTGTCTGAATTGTCCAATTGCATTTCAAGTGAGCGTCTTGGTAAAACACAAAGTCTTCGCTCATAGCTTTTGTTTATCCTGGAAATTTCCAGCAGGTCCCGTTCCCTGAATTTGTTGGAATGAGGCTGATCTAGTAAACGCTGTTGCCGACGTACTCACACTAAATTAAAATGGCATCCCAGTTCTTCCCATGAATCTCAGCTTCAGTTGGATTAGACCCCCATCAAAATACATTTTCTTGTTTTTTCTCTCATATTCAGCCTTTTATTCTATTCAGGCCTTCAGTAAATTGGATGAGGCCCATCCATGTTGGCAAGGACAATCTGCTTTACTCAGTCTACCAATTAAAATGTTAATCTCATCCAGAAACAATCTCACAGACACACCCAAAATAACATTTAACAGAATATCTGGGCACCCCATGGCCCAGTCGAGTTGACACATAAATCAAAATACATTTTCATTCCTTCCAAGAAAATGCGAACTGACCACCAGATAGCTCCACTAGAATGTTGAGCATCTAAGAGGCATACATATTGGAGATGCTTCAAACATTCCTCAGCATATCAAGCTGTAGGAATGCATGACCCCAAAAAAAAGAAATAGAAAATGACGTCACTGATATGCAAGGTTTGGATGTCACGTCCTGGCCCCATCTGCACTCCGCAGGCCGGACGTCCTGACCTGTTTCCCCTGTGACGCTCGGGAGCAAAGTTTAACTCCGTGCAGAAAGTTGCTCAGTTTCATGTTGGAAAATTGCCGCAATTACTTCACAGCCTCCAGACTCTTCTTCCAAAGACGTGTCTAAGAGAATTTTAGTCTCTTTCAACAGGAACTCTGCTATTTCTGACAGCTGGAAAAAATAAGTTTCTATGGTTATCGTCCTTTTAATACAGATCCCAGCAGGAACTAGCCTAATCTGTCTCTGAAAGGTAGCTCTGCCCAGAGGGAAGAAGAGAAAGAGACAGAATACGAAGGAGAGAGGGAGGAAAGAGAGAAGGAAGGAAGGAAGGGAGTGAGGGAGGGAGGGAGGGGAAGGGCCACTAAATGTCACCAATGGAAGCCTACCAGTGGTTTAATTTATTCATGTATTGTTTCCAGTTTTATTGAGATGTAATTGACATACAGCACGGTATGAGTCTCAGGTGTACGGCACAAAGGTTTGACTTACATACCTTGTGAAGTGATCACCACACCAAGTTTAGCTAACATCCCTCCTCTCATACGAGTACAATAAAAAGAAATGGCCGGGGGGAAGAAAAATGTTTCTTCTTGTAATGAGAATTCTGAGGACCTTTTTACAACATTCCCATACAGTGGCAGCTGTAGCCATCATGTTGTACATTACATTCCTGGGACTTATTTACCTTGTAACTGGACGCCTGGTAACTTATTTGTCTTACCACTTGTATGTTTTGACCACCTTGTATGTTTGTTCATTGATTCATCCATTCAATATGTTCGAACACCTCCTGGTTCCCACACTGGTATTTTCATCATCATTTATGTATCCCAGAATTACCTAACCCCGGAGTTTAAGACTTTTGTGGCTGTTATTTTGGGAGGCCAACACTTGAATTTAAGGAGACCCTGGGTGCAGACTGCGTGGAAATCTCATAAACGGTCCACATCCACTCAGTCTTCCATTTGTCTTGATCGGAACTTCAAGGACAAATGACCACGGCCCCCATATCAGAACTTCCTTTGCGTTCTCCGTTTTGCTGTGCCTATGGTAGCTGAAAGGCCGTTGTCTGTTTGTTATTTTAGTCAGTGAAAGGGGATGGAGGGACCACCCACTCAGAAGAAATAAATGGGAAAGACTCCAGCTACCAAGTAAGTGACCTGTAAACTCGGCTCGGTGGTGGGTTTAGCTAGCACGCTCTCGGTTCTTTCTGGCCTCATTTCCAATGCGGCGCTCAACCACGCCAGCTCTCCGGGTTGTGCACCCACTGGCTGCCTGGCACTAACTCGGGCTCTGCAGATACAGGCATGGACGAGCCAGAGCTCCTCAGCTATTTCTCATTACGGACCCCCTCTTCTCCACGTGGAAAACTCCTGCCTGTCCTTTAAGTCCGGACCAAAATGTCACAGAGGGGCTTGATTCAGCAAGGATTTCCTGAGTGTCCCAATCTGCACTTGGCACACAGGTCCCCACAGTCTCTCTGGAAGAGTCACCTCTGGTGACATTAAACCGGGGCCAACCATGTGCTCGGGACTTTCCTGGTTTTAAACCTGTGAGTTCAGTGTCCCGAGACCCTCTCACTCTCAGACCAACCAGGACGATGGGTCTCCTGATATTCAGCATTTCACATGGGCCCGACACAGTGCCATACAGGTGTTTCCACTGCCTGGAGATATGAGTTCTTTACTTACCCCATACCAATGAGAAGGCTGAGAGATGGAGGTTTATTCCAGATCACACAGCAAGGATGCGACAACACTAGAACCAGGTCCTTTTGACTCCAGATGTAAGTTCTTAACTACTCACCGCATCCTAAAATCTTCCACGCATCAAAAGCAGTTAGCGAGCTGTTTGAACAGGGTCACTGGCTTCTGGCCCTGCTGAAGAGTATCACTGTGGGAGTCTCCGGCTCAGTCGGAGATGAGTATCTGCTTAGGGCTGACCATTGTACTTGAACATCTGCATCTTGGCATTTGCTACAACTTAGGCAGCTGGGACCCAGCAGAAATATTCACAAGTGGTTGCGGGACAGCTTTTCCTGTGCACTGGCGGTCTGATGCTTCCCACGAGGAGTTCTGCCCTGCATGGGGCTGCAGCCTGCAGGGACCTCGGACCGACGAGAGCCTTCTCTGTCTTCTCACTTCTCTCCAAGGGGTGTGCTTAATCCACAGGTGTGAGCGACCGTTCTCTGGTTGCTGCCTTCTCAATGAAACTGCCACTTTGTCATAGGGTTTCTGGACCTGGGGACGTACATACTGTACGAATCAGAGGCTATAGGCATGTATCTAGTAGGTCAGACGTGGCCCAGAGGGTTACTTG
The DNA here is from genome assembly GCA_004024845.1 of Tonatia bakeri. Taxonomy (NCBI): domain Eukaryota; kingdom Metazoa; phylum Chordata; class Mammalia; order Chiroptera; family Phyllostomidae; genus Tonatia; species Tonatia bakeri. The sequence goes on along the minus strand of PVIA01002462.1, from coordinate 26,021 downwards.
TGCGGTGGTTGCTTGCCATGAATACGGCTTTAAAACTTTAGAAGTCAGTATTTAAGAACAGACACATTTTGCATTTACAAATTTTAACTCGAAGTTTCCATAGACAAGAACAGCTCTGACAACACCAGGGTGGAGTCCCACACAGTGTCTCTCAGCTGGGTTTGAGCAACTGTTTAGACAGGGCACGTGACATTCAGTTCACCACAGTCCCCCCTATTCCAAACTGTCTCCCTAACATCAAAGACAGCATTGCTTGAACTAGAGAAATGTTTCCTTGGCTCTGTGTTGGTTTCACGACTGGGGGAATAAGGTTCCCATGGGATTACTCTTATCCCTAGCCTCAGTCAGGGTTTTATTTCATCTGTCTGGCCCCATAGGCATTTCAATTCAAGTACATTGTGGGAAAAAGGCTTTTACTTCCTCATAGATTTTTTTCATTATCTGTAATTTGCCCAGCATTTTCCAGAATTTTGGATTTTAAAGCCTTACCCCTCCAAATTGTAGGAACCAAGTTGGATTGTAAACTTTTCACTTTGATGTGAAAGAATGTGAGTTCAAAACTAAATATAAAACAATAATCTTCTTTATCGTCGTTTTATGAAGCAAAAGGACAAATTTACACCAGAAATCAAGGTAGACGTAAAGAAAAGTTATCCCTAAGAAAAAAGTCACACGTGGTTGCAAAGGAAGAGACCCTCTCAAAACTGGTGCAAGTATGGTTGGCTTCAGGAACGGATAGATCCAGGGGCACATGCAATGCCATCAGTATGTGGGCTCCCTCTCTCTCTCTTCATTTCTCAGCTTTCCTCTGAGTTAGCTAACTTATAGAGCAGATTTTTTTCCAGGAAATGGCAGTACCTCTGGAAGCTTCAGGTTTTTATCTTTAAACCCAACAGAAAAGAAGAACTCTCTCGTGGTTGTTTTAGAAAAGCTCTGAGAATAGCTCAGTTTTTAATCGGTTAGCTGTCCTTAACCAACCACAGCAGCCCGATCACATGCAGTGTTCTGATTGGCCAAGCCTGAGTCACGTGCTCTTGTCCAGGGCGACAGTAATACCTTTTCCTAAATTTCAAGCAACAGATGAGAGAGGAGAGTGGTTACCCAAGGAAAACCAGGATTCTGGTACCAGAAGGAGGAAGAATGCCCGCTAGGAAAGCATGAAGTTATTAACGAATGATTCGATGAATAAATAGTATCCGCTACTGTGGCCTTGTACCATAATAAGTATTCGAGCATTTTCTTTATCTTTTTCTTCCCCTTCATTTCACCCAGGACTCATGAAAACGTAGACACACCACCCCACATTGAACACCTCTGTCTAACACATGTATCCACCCGCTGTTGAGAGTTGTCTTGCAGCCCCTAAGACGCATTTTGTTTTCACTTGCTGCAGACATCCGACTCCTCGGAGAGGGCCATCCCGCCAGCGGAGCCAGAGCCGGCTGGAGCAAGCCAGAAGGGCAAAGAGGGCCCCTCGAAGGACAAGAAGACGCCGGCCGAGACCAACAAGCAGAGGAGCAGCAAGCAGGAAGCCAAAGAGCCGGCCCCGTGCGCATGTGCGTGTGCGGAGGCCGCAGGGACGCTGCAGGCCAGCGCGCTGCAGAACGGGGACAAGCCCCAAAAGAGACCCGAGAAGCGGCGGCAGTCCCTCGGGGGCTTCTTCAAGGGCCTGGTAGGTGAATCTTTCAGCATTTCTTTCTGGGCTCTCCAGCCAGGAGTGTGATTCCCGCCTCCAGGGAGGGGACCATTGGCTAAGGGCTGGCGGGACAGTTGTCGAACAATATTTATTGAGCACTTGCTGTGTGCCAGGCACTGCGATAGGTCCAGAGAGCCATGTGGACAGAGGCGTTGCTGGCTGGAGGCGACAGTTGGGGCAGGGGCGATGGGGCAGGGATGCTGAGTCTGGGAAGAGCTAGGAGGTAGAAGGCAGGTGTGTAAGGGGAGCCTGAGGGTGAGGACATGGCTTGGACTTGGATTTGAGAGGCGCCTCTGAAGGCAGAATGTGTTCCAGGCACAGGGACGGCAGGTGCCCAGGTGTGCTGGAGAGGCCGCAGAGCACTGAAGGTCAGTCTGTCTAGGAGGGAGAGAGCAAGGATGAGGAGATGTCGGCAGGGACAGGGGGTGACAAAAAGCATTGACGTTTATCTGTGGCCAAGAGAAGTCTTGAAGAATTTAAACCAGGGGAAGTGCTCTAAGCCTGACCCTGCGGGCTGGGCATACAGAGGTGACTAAGACGTAGTTCCTTCCCTCCAGGGAAGCCCAGTCAGGGGTGAGTGCAGGTCAGATGTTAAGTAATTAATCAACCTTTTGCGTTCTCTATTTCTGTCTATTTGGTTCTTTGCTCTCCCACCCCAGACGATTGATGGGGCTTTGGGAGGGTAGTGACCTTATCGTCATGGGCAGATGTGCTGTCCTCCCCCACGTTGTGGCTAGAACATAGCTGACGCTCCGTGTTTGCTGGACGGATGGATGGATGGAAGGAAGGAAAGATGGATAGATGAGTTGGATGGATGGATAGATGGATGGATGGATGAGTTGGATGGTTGGATAAATGGATGGATGGAAAGAAAGATGGATGGATGAGTTGGATGGCTGCATAGATGGAATAAAATAGGACACTAGGAAATGTTTCATTATATTTGGGAGAATGCAAATCCTGGCCACTGAGAAATGTCTGAAGGGTCAGTACTCAGAAGATAAGGTGACCAAGCATAAACGAGGAGGAGAAACAAGTGCAATCGGATCTAGGACGCAGGGGAGTGTGGGTCGAGCCAGGAGAGCAAGGCAAGGAGATGACACGGGCACCTGTCGTGGGACCAACAAACTGGGTCCACCTTCATGCTGCCATAAGGTCAGGGCAGTTAGATGGAGCACACCACCCTAAACAGACCCGGTCATCCATAATTATTCCGCTCCTCGAATATCCAGTCGGCAGAGGAAGGTGAGGGCGACGGCTCCTGTGGCCCAGGTTTGGACTTCAGAACAGCATCTCCAGAAATCCTGTTAGAAGTGAGGGGTGTCAGACCCCAAGAGTCAAGTTTCCTGACTGATGGCATCATATTACTCTCTAGTCTCTGTGCCCTTGACTTTGTGGTGGAACCCCAACATGAGATAGCGTCCGCAGTCACAACTGGAGGCTCCCTGGGAGGCTTGAGAATCCTAGCCTACAGCTGAGTCCCCAGGGCCCAGGGTGCCAGGCCCTTCTCCAGTTCACAGAGGCAGCGAAGAAGGAGAGTGGCCAGCAGAAGGGGGTGCCGGAGGAGGACTGATCACCCTTGGGTGATTTTGTCAAAACGCTTGTCTCCATGCTCGGCCCCAGCTCCTGGTGGAGTGCGAACCCTAATCACACTTCCCTCAGTCATTTCCCAGCCAACCATGCATCTGTGCTTGTTGGCTTGATAGTCGTTTGGGTCGAACCGCTGCCTGCCAGGCTCCAGTGCACTGGGTGGGTGTGGCATGGGGAGGGCTGCGTTCCAGAAAGGTTAGAGCTTACAGCCCCAGGGCCTCCCTTTCAATATGGCCTGCTGTCCTGGTCTGTGTATGTTCCCAGAGACTAACACAGGGTTATTACATACAGTGGGGGCTCGATATACATATATACTATGCTATATAGATGCTGTCCCAGCCTATACTATGTATACTCGGCTCTGCTGCATTATATTACATGACAGTATGTGTATATCCTAGGTTATATCCCCTTCCCCATAGCATGATCTACTACTCCACCCAGACTGTACACTGTACATACCACACAGGATGGGCAAAAGTAGGTTTACAGTTGTATGTGCAACACAGTATTCTTGAATTAGTCATTAATTATTGTATTATTCTCCATACAGACAACTGTAACCTACTTTTGCCCACCCCTGTACATACTATACTATACAATGCTACCCTATATATGTTACCTATGCTACATAAAATAAACTATGGTCTACCATACTGTAGTATATTTCCTATGTGCTATGCTATATTCACCATGCTGGATTTATATATAGCTAGATAGATACGGATATATACTATTCAGTATGTACTATCCTACATTATACTATGTTATACTACATAATACTACACAACACTACCTATAGTATAATATATTATTATGTATTATATAATTTATATAATGTATAATTATATAATATCATGCTATATTATACAGTGTATAGTGTCTATATATATTATACTACTCTATACTATTAGTACTATACTATATAAACTTTCCTGTGTGTGCTATCTGCACTACATGTGTTCTTTGCCGCATGTACTACCCCGCATTACACGGTACCACCCTGCACTGTATTCACCGGCTGTAAAACACGGCCAACAGTAACTGTGCCCCTGACACATGCAGCAAGGTGGGTGAATCTCAGACCCACTACATGACAGGAAAGGAGCTAGACTCGGAGCCAGGCGCTGTGACCGCGTTGCTATGGCACCCGGAGGGAGGAAGAAGTCTAGGGAGGGAGGACAGCCTGCGGTGGCCAGGGTCGGGGCTGGGGGCAGGGCTGACTACAAAGGGTCTGGGGGTTTGGGGGAGTGACTGAACTCCATATTTTGATTTTGGTGGCGGTTACATGACTATTTACGTGTTGGTCTAAGGTCATAGAACTGTGTGCAAAAAAGGGTTACTTTTACTGTCTGTAAGTTGACAGGAAAAGGTTAAATAATAACAACAGTAATAATAGTACTTGACTCATGGCGTTTATTTGACCACATTCAGTTAATAACTGCTGTGCGCCGGGCCCTTACTAGGCACCAGGGAGGGGACAGCAGACAATCCTCAGGGCTTCAGTTCGGGTGGAGAGAGACCTTAGGCAAATCACGTCGTCTCGCACGTGGTGGGTTTCCTAAGAGCATGAAGCAGGGCCCTGTGGTCAGAAAGTGACTGGCGAGGGTGACCGCTGTGGGCTGTCATTGCGGAGGGCTTCCTCACCCGGGCACCACTCCAAGTGCAGTACGAGTACGAGCTCACCTTTTCTCCAAACCACTCTCCCGGGGGAGGTGCATCGCCCCAATTTTAAAGATGGAGAAACTGACTGAAGTTTGACTTAGTTTAGTTGTCCGAGACTGTGCACTAAAACTACGTACTAGAAAGTACGTAACCAGGCACTGGTTAGAAAGTACGTAACCAGGCTTGGGCGTCCGCTGGGAGACTGTTCTCTCACCCACCACTGGCGAGCAAGGTGTATTTATCGAGCACAGCACTTGGCTCGGAGTAAGCCTGGTTAAATTAAATAAATAAATAAACGACTAAATAAATGGCAGTCGTTGCTAATTGATATTACAGCTCTTCATTAGGAAACACTGCTTTATATTTTTCTCCAGGGACCAAAGCGGATGTTGGATGCTCAAGTGCAAACAGACCCCGTATCCATTGGACCCGCTGGCAAATCCAAGTAAACAAATCGCCACAGTTCCCACCAAGTCCTCCTGCCACCGAGATGCCTCCTCCCTGCCCCTGTCCTCCCCAGACCCGCTCCGTGTGTATATTTTTCCTCCCGATGGCCATCGAATGAAATTCTGCCTACAAACTAAGCCTGAGCTGTTGTATATTGAGGTGTATTATTTACGTCTCTGGTCCAACCTTTCCTGGTAAATAATTGCAAGGATGGTGTAGCAGGTTAACTAGGCAGGTCAGCAGAGCTGATGGTTGGGGGTGGGGTGGAGGAATGCATTCCGGTTAAGTTATGGAAAATGGCAGGAGCAAGTTAGTTGCAGGAAAGAAATGGCTGCTGGGAGGAATTAAGTTTAGTAGTAAAAACACAGGCTCATCTGCTCAGCTTGAAGAGGAAAGACTATAAAATCCATTTAAGTTCCCGTTTCAAGGAGGGAGGACATGGGCTGTGTATTGGGAAGTTGCCAATTTCCTGGAATGGAATGTTGCAGAATGAAAAAAGGAATGAATACGAATCGTTTCTCAAATAGGGTCCTTGAAAGTTGTTGACGAGAGGGGGCAACACTGCCTGGAGAGGGCTTGAAATGATTTGGGAAAACGATTGCTTTTTTGAGGCTCGGTGACAAGGACGAGGATTACAGCTTCCAAAACAAAACAAATGTAATAAATGAAGTTGCAAGTTTATTTTGCAACACAAGGGGGCGCCCCGGGCTCCATTTTAATCCTGAATCCGGTGTCCCTAACAAAGATGTGGTTTCCTGTGATCTTACATTATTAATGTTTCTCAGATGGCTGGGGGCTTGCTTCATCTGTTCGGTCTGACACTTATCTCAAGTCTGTCTGTAATTTCCTAATGTGTTCAGGATGTGCTCTGATAAAACCCTCCCCATAACCCCAGTTAATAAAAATTTACAGAAGATTATTCAAATACCTGAGTTTTTTTTTAATACTTGTACAGAGGAGTAAACCAGACCACGAGTCTATTAAAATGTACTTCAAAAGTAGCATATGATTGACAGATATCATGAACCTTATATCTTTCTCTGATTTAATAAAAAAATACATTTACATCTAAAGCATCTTTTAATTTTCCACTTTTAAAGCAGGTCTCTCATATCCTGTGTCTGAGATGCCTTTATCTTGCCCAGTTAAAAAAGAGATAAAGAAAAATCAGTGCTCTTCCTCCAGCTTGTCTTCTCTCCCAGTCCCTCCTAGATTCCCCTGTACGTGGGCACACACGAATACAGAAGTGTGCGCAGGTACATTTTTGCATTTATATAAAAAGTGCCATCTCGGGCCGGCTGCCCAGAGCAGAGTCTGAGATGGGTTCATCCCGATGTCTGTAAAATACTGAGGGAGGATGGCCATGGAAAGGGAGGAAGAGAACGGGGCTGGGAAGGAGCTGAGTGGAGATTGGGCTCAGCTGGAGCGGAGTTGCCCGTTCCCCCAGGGACCTGCAGCATGAGTTGCACCCCCAGCTGGTGCTTCCTTGAGCCAAGGGGGCGGGCGTCTGTACCCTTGTCGGTGAGTCACGGGCCACCCTGCGTGGTGGTGGGAAGGGCGAGCTGCTTCCAGTGCGCTGAGAAGCTGGGATCTCTCAGCAGCCAGGGCATGCCTGCAGCGTGGGCGTGTCCGCTGCAGACACACACATACAGATTCACATTTATACACGTACACCTAAGTGCAGGCAGGAAGCGATGAATACGTGCCCACACTTATACATAGAAACATAAATGCAGACAGGAATAGAGAAATACATCTTCACACTCACACACATACAAACAGCTGCTTGTAATAGCCCCGCTGCTCAGCGGCTCGGACCAATCCATCACCTGTGATCTATCACACGCCGATCGGAAATACATTGAATATATTCTCCTAAGTCTGCACTTGCGGCAAATAAAACCATGGCTTCGGCAACAAGGCACTTAGAAAACGTGTTTGGGGAAAGAGGAAGGATGGAAAAGAGAAACCTCTAAAAAGCAGGTGAGGGGCCCTTGGCTGCGGGGGGCCTGCTGGATGCTGGGTTTCAGATAAAGACCAGAGGCGTTTCCCTGGCAGCTGAGCTAGCTCCTGCGGTGGGGGTGCCGCCCGGACCTGGAGATTACTCAGTGTCTCTGACTCACCCACTTGAGAATGACCTCAGGCCGCATTGTGTCCAAATGCTTAACTTGGCACAAATCAGGACAAAGCCCTTTGGGGAAGCCCTGGTGCAGGGTGACTTTCCCTCAGCCATGGGCCATGGCCATCACAGAGCTTGAGGAGATTCTAGGGAACCCGACAGCCAGTTACTCCTTTGTCTCAAAACACCAGGGGCCACACAGTCCAGGAGGAAAGGTGACAATATCATTTGCAAGTTTCACCTCACTGGGCACAGGGGCTTTTGGCCCTGATGAGAAATAACCTCAGGGGGTACTGAGTCATTAACGCAGAAGGAGCCCTCCCATCCCCCATCTCCCCAGAAAGAAATTTTTAAAAATTTTTAAAGAGGTACTTTGTTGAGAATTTCCCTGCAGAGCATGCCAACAGTTTCTGTAACTGGTTTCCCATCCTCCTAGCCAAAAAGGAGAGCAATCTTTTCATGAACGTGCTTGTTCGTTTGTTTTGTTTTTTTTTTTTTTGAAAGCCTGAACATGGAAGGCAGAGCTGACTTATGTGGGGGACTCTACATCCAGCTGTAGCTTAAGAAGCGAGTTATAATTGCATTCTTGAGTTTTGTGTGGTTTTTGTTTTATGGGTTTTTTTGTTGTTGTTGTTTGAGGTGAGAGCCCATTCCTGAGCATTTACAATAAACACTAATTTCCATGGCTCGTGCTGAACTCAAGTGAAAACGAGCAGAAGCCCCTGAATGAGCTCAGGAGAGCTGGGAGCCCTAGCTTCCAGGGGCTCCCAGTTCCTCCCAGCATGCCCCTCGCGCAGCCAAAATGCCACAGCCGAGCCTTAACACCGCCTGAAACTGAAAGAGAAATTAAGACCTGGGGGGAAGGAGCAAAGGTACCCTTCTCAAATGTGTGTCCTCATTTACTTGTTTACTTATTTGTTTTAGGTGCACACGGAAGTGTGTCTTCTCCAAAGTCCAGAAGAAGTGGCCTTTCCCAAGAATTGAGCTCTTGAGCTGACATGGCCGCCATTGGGAACACAAAAAACAAACAAACAAAAAAAAACACGCTGCTTTCCAGTTCCAGCTGACGGTGACTTTTTGACTGATACGCGTAGAAGAATTCATTCAACACCACAGTTGTCCTCAGCAGCCCTTAGATCCCTCATGAAGTCATCATTTGGGGGAAGGGAATGCATACCCTCAAAAATGCCCCGAAGGGAGGAAAAAGAGGAAGAAAGTGAAGTTCTCAGGTTTTCATTGTAAACCCCACCCTCTGCTCTTTAAACAAATTATCGGGGATTTAAACATACACTCACACACACTGTGGCTGGATTGTCCTTAGTTGTTTGCAAACAGCCCAGATGGAAATTAGATTCCGAGAGGCTAGAATCCCCGGGCTCTTTAAACGCGTCCTGCTGGCTCCTTCTCAAAGAGCCTGGGAGGGAGCCGATTCCTACCCGCTGAACCTGACAAATGTCGCGTCTCGTGTCAAATAGCCCCAAATTGATCTTCAGCTTTAAAAAAATGCAATAGGCTAGCCTACCTTCCTTCCAGAGCAGGAAGGCGATTTCAATGATTAACTGGCCCAAGGAGCAAAGGCAGAGAATGAGCTTTGCAGACACATGGGGGTTGGGGGGGTCGGGGAGGCTCGGTGGTGCCCACCCTCCCAGGTCCCCCGTTAAGCCTTTTGAAAAGGCAGTTCCCATGGTGAGTGGAATGAGGCTCTTCTGGGGCCTGGATCCCGTCTGCTCTGGCAGTGGAAGTAAAGGGGCCAGGCCCTCAGAGAGGCCGAGCTCCGTCAGGGAGAAAAGGAATCACTTACTGAGCAACGACTTCAGGACATTCGTAATTCAGATCTTTAGCGCCGGCCTGAATGCCAGTCAGGATCAGGCCCTTTGCGTATATCGGTTTTCTGGGGAGTTTAACCCTTTTGCCTCTGTTTGCCTTCCCCAGAAAGTGACTCATTGCAGTCTCTTCACCCCCTGGCCCTTTAACTAGCCGTAGCAGACAGGGCCACCCATGCAATTTCACCAAAATAAGGGTAATAATAATAATAACTTAGGTTATCACACTTCACAGCTTATAGCATTTTTTAATGCATTTTCTAATTTAAAGCTGTAGGCCCCTCACTGAATCTAATTGCTTCCTTTGTTACATTTCATTAGGAGGGGCCTGGTTTGCACCTGCATAGCTTCCCACCCCTCCCCAAAGGATCACCTCTTAACAAAATGGCCCCCAGCTGCCTTCCTGATAATAACAGCCCTTGAAAGAGCACATTACTTAATTTAATCTCAAGAAAGACGTTTGTATTTAAATCTGGCCACATGGGGGAGTTCCAGGACAGGGGGTCCTATCTATAATCTCTAGCCAGGCCCTTCTCCCTGATTGCCCATGTGGGAGGCTGGGCCAAAGCAACTGTTAAAGAATGTGTTCATTGATTGACTTCTAGAAAGCAGTCAGTTTAATGAAGAAAACTGAAACAAGGGGGCTAAACTGGGCATGCTCCATTTCCTTCCGTGCTCACAGCAACTCCACCAAGTAGGACTATTGTTGTCCCATTGCTCAGGAAGGGAACTGAGAGGTCGAGCCACTTGCCCTCTAGTTAGCCGAGTGTGGGAACATGGGAGGGAAGTCTGGCGAGGGTGACTTAAACGCTTTGCAACAACATCAGCTTAAGTTTTTGCAATCACATTATCCTTCCTTGAGCTTCTTCCAAGACTGGGCTGATAGGCATGGAAAAACAAACCAACCAACTTTGCCTTTGTTGGGGGCGGGCTGGAAATCACAGAAGACCTGGCCATAGTAGATTCTCAATAGATATCGGCTGCATGGATAAATTGATAGATCAATGGTCTATGGCCACACCCACTGGGACTTGAGTTGCGTCTAGTTTGGATTTATCCTAACTCCAGGTGTTCGGTCACTGTAACCAGACATCCGCCCTCCCTGGGTGGCTGGCCCAGTGTGGCCCCCAAAATGGTCAGCATCCCCTGAGAACTAGGTAAAAACGCAAATTACTGGGCCCCACTCCAGACCCATGAGGTCAAAAACGCTGGGGTTCGGACCCAGGTAGTTCTGATGTAGGAGAAAATTTGAAAGCCACGGATGAGGGTAGAGCTACCACTTCACTGAAAGTCAGCTTAGAAAACCCAGCCCTGGAGATGCAAAGACCACAGCTGACGTGGGACCCGACTCCGTGCCCGGTACTATGCATCCTGTGAATTACCTTGTTTTCTGCCCATTTCACAGATGAAGAAGCGAAGGCTTAGAAGGGGAAGCAACTGTGCCCAAGGGCATACACAGCAGAGCCGAGGCTGAAACTCAACCTAGGCTCTTAAAGGCATGTGTTCGTGTTTGTGCGGGAGACAGGCAAGCAACAAGACAGCGACAGTCCAGTGTGAGAGCGGTCGATGCAGGGTGTTGGGGAACTCAGAAAATGTGGAGAAGAGCCGAAGGGTTCCCAGGGAAGAGGAATGCAAAAGCAAGTAGTTCGGTGAGGCTGCGGGAGAGTAGGTAAGACGGTGGAGGGTGGCGGGCCTTGAGGACACGTGGGAAAGAGCCCTTAGTCGGTTTAAACTTTCTCCCAGGGCCAGTAAGGAGCCACGGGAGAGATCTGAGCTGGAGAGCGCCACACTCAGATTTGTACTTTGGTTGCAGGTCAGATCTCACACAAACTCAATTCCACTGGGAGTCATTGAGTGACCTGGACTATCTGCTAGAAATAACATGTCATCGTTTTCTTTCTAAGCCTCTTTAAAGAGGCTTAAGAAATGCCCACTTACATTGAATTTCTAAATGGCTTTAGCCGTTAGGTGGATACCTAAATGCTTATTTCCAAGGGTCATAAATGTGAACTTGCAATTCGGCCCCATCCGCTCAGATGATCCACGCCTGCGACCAAGGCTGTGCGGTCTTCAGCAAGTGACTTCACTTCTCAGAGCCTTCGTTTGTTCCTCTGCAGAATGGGGATAACAGTGGTCCCTAGCTCAGAGAGCTCCTGAGTAAGGACGCGATGCATTGTGTGGCACGGACACGCAGTGCCCAGCGAGCACTCAGTGCTCATGAAGCACCACTGACGACATGCAGGGGAGCCCTACTCCAGGCAGAATGGGTGTGTTCTCTGTCCCGAGCCAAAAGGCCTCCCAGTCTTCAGGACACCCTTTAACCGTGTCCCAGTCTCGCCCCATCCGGGTAACCAGATGGCTGCCTGGCTTATCCAAAGCAAGAGAGAGGAGGGTGGAGAGAACAGGGGGAAAAAATGTTGATTTGTCTCTGGTATCCATCCCATTCTAAACTCAAGTCCCACTTCTGGGAGGGGGGCTGCCTTTGGCTTTCCTGGTTGTTTGTGCCTATGATAGTATATCAGTCAGGTTGCCATGGTAGCAGATGCTGTGAGTGCTCACCTCTGAGTTTACCTGCAGCAGCAACAGCTTCCCACCTCAAAGACTCCTTGTTGGTGGCTTTCCCTCTTGGTGGCTTTCTCCAGGGCCTGTGGGAATCCGTGCAGCCCATATGCAGGGCATTCTGGGAGTGCCTGAAATCCAAGGCCCCCGGGGCCTTCCTCCACTAGGGAAGGATGGACGAGGGCAGATAAATAGCTCAGTTTCCCCCATTCATTGCTCAGTGGGACAAGTTTGAGGTGTCTTCTCCATGTTCCCACAGGGGTGCCCAGCAAGACAGAGCCCTAGCTGCCCCCAGCAGTAACATACTCATGGACACCCCAACCCCCATATGTACTTCCTGGGGCCGCTTCCCAAATAAACAGCTGCATCCACGTTCTTGTGTCAGGGTCTGTGTTTCACGTAGGGTCTGGTCGGGGAGACCCTAGCTCGTGCCAAGTAGCTTCACAGAGGGAAATTCATATGGGCCCCAGTGTTACAGGTGCCGGATGAGCAGAACAGACAAGCAGGTGACAAGGAGACAATCCCGACTTTGGGCGCAGAAGGAAGTGTAACGACCATTAGGACCAGGCAGACAGAAAGAGGTGATGTCGCGGGAGCCAGGAGCCTGGACGCCACAGGAGAAAGGGGGTGCCATGTGCAGGTGGGGCGGGTAGCTGGGACCAGAGAGGGCTCTTCAGGAGCCCTGCTTTATGAGAGGGTGCCAGGGCCTTCCCCTGGCTGAAACTGACAAGTTGGCGATAGAACCTGGGCAAAGCTATCTGAAGGCCAACGTGGCAAGAGCAGCTTAGGGTCCTGGCTGAGTGGCTCAGCTGGTTGGAACACCATCCCGTACACCAGAAGACTGCGGGTTCGATCCCGGGTTGGGGTGTGTATGTGAGGCAACCCATGATGTTTCTCTCTCTCCTTCCCCTTACATCTTTAAAATCAATAAGCATATCCTCAGGTGAGGATTGAAAAAATAGAGAGAAGCTAAGAGCAAGCAGGGAAATGTCCAGCACATTCTGAAACTTTGAGAGGAGACATAACCTGGGAGCCACTTTGGCGAGCGCCCCATTCCCTAGCCTGGATCTGAGCAGACGAACGTGCAGATTATGGTCCCAGTGGCAACCGTGTCAGTTCCTTTATCTTCAGAACAAGTGCTGGTTAACCACACCGGCTCTGGGTCCACGAGGCCGTGGTTGGAATCCCAAATTACTTAACTTCTTCAAGCTTCACTCTCACATCCATAAAATGGAGGTGATAGCGGGACCCACCTTGTGAGCTCTCCATGGGGGTTAATGATATATTCCAGGCAGAGCAGTTAGCGCTGCCCAGCACACAGTAAGTGCCTAATAAATGTTCATGCTTATCAGACTCTGTCGAGACTCAGCTGCTCTTTGGATATCTGGCAGCCCATTAACATTCCTGCTCCAACTTGTTTCTTCTCTCTATCACTCAAACCCCCAACGTCGATGTCTAGAATCTGCCTCTAGTCTCTACTCCAGTGCCTTAAAAAAAAAAAAAAAAAAACCTTCCACTTTCACAGAAGTCCTGCCAGAGCTGCAGGAGAAACAGCCTTCTCCCTTCTTGGCTGGAAGCCCAGGGCCTCCGCAGCCCCTCCCTCTCCCGAGGCCAGTTGTTCACAAGCAGCTTAGCAGTTTGGAGGATACAAAACAGGAAATAATGCACCAGTCCTGACTGAGGCTAAAATCTCCTGTGCAAACCCTTCCTCGGGCACATTTCTGCAGTTTTCAAAATCTAGAGCTTTGGAAAAATCAGGTCCCTTCGCCAAGATCCCTGGGTTGGCTTAATCATTTCCTTCACCCATGGACAACCTCTTTAACCCTGAAAGAGAGATGGTGAGAAAGAGCGAGGCGGGAGTGGAAAGTGTTTTAAAAGTCAACCACAAGACAGAACAGGAAATTCTGGAAAGGGGGGATGTTTCTTTAATTCCTCAGTGAGTGCCACTGCAACCTAAGATAGCAACTCTGGACAAACTGACCATTCTAGCATATTCTTTGGCTGTTGAGGCGGACCCGGAGGGAACTGGGTTGCCTTCTTCATTCAGGGGCTTGATGGACAGTGTGAGAGCGGCACAGCTGAGGCAGCGAACAGAGGGCTCACTCTGTCCCTGTGCTGGGTAGACAGACCACGATGGGCTTCCAAATGGGCAGAGTGACTTCTCCCCTCGCTGTGCCAGGTGGAAGTTCAGGGGCCTCCGGCGGGCTGCCTACTGTCAGAACCAGAAGGGGGTGGTCCAAAGCTGTTTTGTCGTTAAAGTCCCTGAAAGACCATCATAAGGGGCTTCTTTTGCCTTTTTTTTTTCTCACTTTCTGAGCTCTCCCTGGCAAATCCAAACTATGTGTTTCATTAACCCTTCAGATAAGTCATTGTCTTTGGCAGTGATTTTTATCTGGAATTGGGGACCAGCCCATCAATGTCAAGCCAGCATATGGGACGGGGTGGAATGGAGTGGAATGGAATCAGATGGAACATCTCATGTCATAGTACAGGTAGTAGAGGCAACAGTGATTAGTGAAAGGTGAGGTTTTTATCATGAATATGTGTATAGAGATTCAATATGTATTTCTTACTATAATTTATAAGCATAAAAGTTTAAAAGATTCTGGTCTTCAGTATAGTTTAGTGGTTAAAAGTGTGGGCTACTGGCATGCCTTGGAATCTCAGTAATCTTTTAGGGGAATCCCAAGCCATTTAATATGTAAAAATTCTGTCTGGAAAATTGGCCAAATTGCTAGTTTCAGATTATCTCAGCTACTGAGAATAACTAGAAAAGCTAGACCAAAAAAAAAAAATGTTCCAAAGGCATCCTAAGACGGAGACACAGTATCCCACCACTCTGGAGAGCCGTAAGGGGACTGACCACTGACTTTGCCGCAGAACTGATAGAAGCTAGAAGATGAGACTCTTTAGGGAAAAAATTAAGGGCTGAAAGAAAATAACTTGCAACTTGTAATTCTATACCCAGTAAAAAATACCCGTCAAAACTTAAGATGAAATAACCACCTTTTGAGGCAAACAAAAAGTGGGTGAATGCATTACCAACAAACTCCAAAAAGATGAGAGAAAGTTCTGTAGGGGGGAAGAAAATGATCTCAGATGCAAGAGTAAAAATTTGGGAAAGAATAAAGAGCAGCGAAATGATACCTGTGTTAGTAAATCTAATTAACTATTGACTGTATTCAAACATAAGAATAATGTCTCATGGGGTTTAAAATATATGTAGAATTAAAATATGTTACAGCAGTAGCACAGAAGGTAGGCAAGAAAGAACAGGGGATTAAACTTGTCTTAAGTTCCTTGCCCTGCCTGCGAAGGAGTAAAAGCACTAATTTGGTGAGCCTCTATTAAGTCCAGAATCACACTTGTACTCTGTAGGGTAATAAAAAGAAAAAGAAAAGCAAAGAAAACATGGAGATAACAAGCTAATAGAGAGGAAAAATAGAATGATCTAAAAAATGAGATCTCATTAATGTAAAAGGCCATAAAGGAGAGAAAGGGAAACTCGTAACACTGGAACTAATTGAAAACAGCTGATAATATATTCATATGGTGTTAGTAATGTATTAAGAATTGCATTAGATGTAAGTAAACTAAGTAACACAACCCAAAGACATTGTCATACTAAATGAAAAAAACAAAACCCAACGGACCTTCTGCTGACACGAGGCAAACCTTAAGCATGAGCACACAGAAAGAATGCAAATATAAGCGTAGAAAAGGTACAGCCACACACACTAACCAACAGAAAGCTGATGAACTAGTCTGGTACCAGATGAAGTCGATTTTAAGGCAAGAAGCAATATAATACCGGGACATATTTCATAATAACAAAAAAGGGTCAGTCCCACCAGAAAGATAGAAAAATCCTAACTCTACGAACACCTGGTAATATAGCCTCAATATAAATGGAGCAGAAACCACCAGATTTAAAAGAAGCGATAAAGAAATCTGACAGCCCTGGTGGGAGGCTTCAACACTGCTCTCTCAGTAACTAGCAGGCAAACCAACAAAAACTCATCAGGAGGAATAGAAAAGGTTTGACCAACCCACTTGACCTAATTGACATTTATAGAATAAAACAATCCAAAACTGCAATGTGTGTGTGTATTTTTTTTTGAGGGATACAGAGGACATTTACCAAAATTGACACGTGCTGGACTACAGAATCGGTCTCAAATTGAGAAGCAGAGGCGGCAGGGTTTGCTGTCGGGGAGGATGCGAGTATGAGAGAAAGAGGAGCCAGGGTTAATGGTGAAGGACTCCGTGCTCCCAAGTCCAGAGGCACTGATTCATGCTGTACAGTTAGCATTTTGGAACGTAGGTGTGTGTGCGTGTGTGCGTGTGCGCGTGGGCATGTGTGGCAGTCAGAAGGTAGCCGGGAGAATTTACAAGTGTGAGTCAACCTGGGAAGGAACCTGCGTCCCACTGAACATGGGGTGATTATCCAAGCTTGGTTTCCGGAATACTCCCAGGGTGAAATAATTTCCTGTTTTAATCGCTGTCTTCTCAGTTGAAGTGTTTGCTTGTCTTGTGAACTGGGCTGCCTCGTCTGTTTCCATTTGGAATGGTGGCCGCACAGGAAACACACACACACACACACACACACTCTATGAAAGTCTCGCAAAGTTGACAGACACTTCGGGAAACATGAAGCATCAACTCAGTGCCTGGCCTCTTTGATCAGAGTGGTGCTGGTTTGTTCATCGGCCGAGTGTGTCAGCTGTGAGTCTGGGTCTGAGAGAGCGAGGAACAAGAAACACAGAGAAGCATCCAGTACAGCGAAAGGAGCATCCCCTTCAAAGGCCAGACATCAAGGAAATACTGTAGGAAGTTCCTTGTTCAAGATATGCTCGGAGTAGTAGTTAAGAGCATTCTGGAACTCCGTTCTACAAACCAGCCCTAAGACATTGGGCTTCATGAGAAACATTATGTCTCAGCGTCCTCTCTGTGAAGCGGGACTGACGTCATTAATGCTCTCATCCTTACAGAAGTAAATCAGATGCCATTCACCAGCTGCTCAGGGCAGAGCCTGGGACTGAGTCAGCATAAAACCAGCATTGGCAACTTTTATTATTATACTGCTTCAAACATTTCTTTCCTTGTTTATTATGAGACCACACTACTTTTTTAATCTCAGAAGACAGTAAAGCTAAAAGCAGTCTACCATAATCTCATCTCCCTGATCCAATCTTATTTTTAAACAGTCCCTTCAAATATATTTGACGTTGGTCATTTCACGGTTGTGAAAGCAGGCACATAGCCGGCACTCAGTGCTGTGTGCCTAAGCATGCCCACTGCCTGACTGTCCAATTCAATGCATAAAACTATTGTGTTTCATGTTTTATGTACTTTAGTTGCAGTTCTGTATGATATACTATGTGATAATGTTATAATTATATCGTGGACATTCCCTTTATTTTTTAATAAGCTACAGGCTCACGATTTTTATGGCTCCAGGATGTCTCGTGGTGCCAATGCGCGAGCCGCGGCCGAGCCCCTTCTCCTTTCCCTGTAAGCTGCTGGGAGGGAGCCAGAGAGATGGAATTGGAGTGGGGCTCCTCGCGTGCGCCTGGGTTGTGGTAGAATGAACTCCATGAGGGGATGAGATTACGGGATGATCCTATTTTCATTTGGAGCTTTGCTTTTCACTCTTTCAAAGAGTGAAAATGTATTAAGACTCACAAATCCCCCAACACAGATTGATAAAAGATATGAGTATTTCGATGTATTCATGAACAAAACCAACACTTTCACCCTGAGTAGATACACCTAAGGAAAGATCCCCTCAGACTGCTGGTTAAGTCAAACGTTGGCTTTAAAAGGCTGCAGAGAAAGATGTTCAGCTACATATTATGTTTCCTGAAGCAGCCCCCCCCCAAATTCTTAGGGTGTGCTGCATGGGTAAATTCCCCCCTCTTGGGGCTGGGAAAGCAGAGAGAAAGTGGGGGGTACAGAAATGAACATGAATGGGACAGCCCACTATGCATCAATGATGCTCGTTTCTCATAGCAACCACGGGGGTGGGGGGAGCTGCAAGCTGGGTGGTCCAGAGTGGGGTCTCTGGAGTCAGTCAGCCAGAGGTGTGAAAAGCAACTGGGCCACTTCCTTCCCTGTGACTGCAGGTAAATTTGTAACTGACCAAGGCAGCAAGCGTTCAGTCCCAAGTGCCCCTGCCTGTACCCTTCCTGGGCCCCCACACAGAACTCTACTCTGTCCAGATTGGTTCTTCTCTTATTTTGGTTGATTCCAAAATTCACTAGGAAGGATAGCCAAGGAGAATGCTACTGCGGTCACTTGAGAGAAGAGGACAGTTTAGATGAGCAGGGGTTCCTAAGGAGTGGCAGGAAGTGCCTGTTTTCGGGATGGATTTGAGTAAGACATGACAGAACAATACCATCTATGTGAAACCCACATGTGCACCTGAAGGGGGCTCACGCACTCTGCCTGGAAGGTCACAGTGCTCGCCCAGTGGGGCCATCGGCTCCCGACGGACACCAGCGTGGACTCGGGTAGCTTTGCTTCTCCCAGGCAAGCCTGCAGGTTAACAAGAGCATCTTTCTCCCCCAAACTGTCCTTTCTCATTCCATCCCATGAGTGATGGCCACAGGTGGGACGAGAAGAAAATAAAATGAGGAAACCTGAGAATAAGACCACTGATTCAAGGACTGCTCCATGTCTGCTCGATGTATTTTATTTCATTTCGCCTTCCAAGGGACTCAGTGGGCCAGGGATCTTCATTCCCTTTTCACACGTGCGAAAGCTCATGTCCAAAGAAGTTACAGGATTTGCTGGTAGCCACAGAGCTGAGAAGTAAAAGAGTAAGGATTCCACAGGGCTTGTGTGATTCCAAAGTTTATAGACGGAATCATGGGGCTGCGTCGTCAGTCATATTGGCGAGAAGGCAGGTGGTGGAGAGGGGGAGAGGTGTAATAGAAGAGCCACCATCTCCTCTCTGCAGGTCACAGAACACTTTTGGGGGCAGCCTAGGAGACAGGGGACACACCTCTGATGCCAGCTTGTGGCTCCTGCCTGCTTGAGTTCTGTGTTTTCTCTTGTATGAAATGAATGTGAGAGCATCCAACAACCCTTGAGCAGGGAGCAGGGAGGAGTTCACATTTGTCACTCAGCATTTGGGAAGTTCATTATAATCCCAGATCCTTTGCACTGTATGGAAGCCTGACATTTGACATTTGGGTAAAAGGCGAAAAAAGTCTGCAGAAGGCAGCGCGGGGCCTGCCCGCCCAATTCCTTGCCAACAGAAGCCCTTCTTTGGCTGTCTTCCCTTACAAATGATTTTGAAACTGCAGTTTTAAAAACAGTTCCTTCTGGGAATTATAAAAGCAATAGGGTTTTCAGTAGAAAATTGTTGTGTCAACAGAAATACATAAAAAATAAAATCCCCAATTTCCCTGTCACCCAGAGAGAAGCACTGTTGATAACTGAATGCTTTTCCTTCTTTTTTCCTAATGCATAGACACTTATTTTTGCAGTTGGACACAACTGCATAAAAAAAGTCTTATGGCATGTAATTTTTTCATCAAAGCTTGTATTATTGGCATTTCCCTATTTTTTAAAATTTTTATTTATTGATTTGAGAGAAAGAGAGAAACATCATTCATTGTTCCACTTATTTATGCACTCATTGGCTGATTCTTGTATGTGCCCTGACCAGGGATCCAACCTGCAGCCTTAGCATACCAAGACAATGCTCTAACCAACTGAACTACCTGGTCAGGACTAGCATTTCCCTATGTTTTAAACTTTAAAACTTGGAAAACATGATTTTTTATATAACTACCTAATAGTCTGCCCCAGCGGTCATTAAAACATATTTAATCATTTTTCTATTGGTGGACATTCTTTTGTATCCAATTTCAAGCAACATTTCCCTCATATGAATGTTTCTCCTTTACACAAGTATTGGGGTCCTCACCCACCAAACACTTTAAATTTCCCATCAAAATCCTAGATTTTTCTATATCAGAAGAGACGAGACACAAATTGTAAGTGTGATCTCAGTTCTGAAACAAACCCCATGGTCTGCTGTAGAAGAAATGGCCCATCGGAGAAGCCAAAATGTCCTTACACCGAACTTTTGGGTCACCCAGAGGAAAGCAAACTGACACTGAACTTTCCTGGACTCTCCGCTCCACTGCCCTTCTACCTGGCCTGTAGCCTTGCGTTCCTCTTTGGCCTGGCCTGGGTTCCCCACTCACTACCCACCGTTTACTCAAGACCTTACAGTCCCGTCCTCACTCCCACTGGTCTGCTGAGACAGACCTTGCAGGCTGCCCAATTCAGCATGCTAGGCTTTCCGTTCATTTCTAACTGCACAGGTGATACCGAAAGGCATCCTCCCAGTTAAAATAATTAACACCGTAAAGAGAAAAGTAGATTCCCTTTAACCACTTATCCCTGAGTTTTGAAACTTTCTCCTTCAGCAAAGACATCTAGTGCTATAAGTGTGGTGGTGGGGGGGGGTGAGGGGAGGGTGGGCAGGAGGGAGGGGGGAGAGGTCTTCAGGCCCCAACTGCCTTTTGGAGACTTTTTTTTTTTTTTGCCTTTACCCA
>PVIA01002461.1:0-208561 GCA_004024845.1 Tonatia bakeri | reverse complement strand
CTGTGGTCTTAACTACCCATCCAAAGGACACGTTTTGGTCTTGTTTGCTGTTCTCATTTTTGTATCACTATGGCATTTGATACAGCTGCTTATTCTCTCAAATGCCCCTCTTTTGGCTCCAAATACCATTTGTGCCTAGATCACCATCTATGGCTCTGCTCCCTTACTGGCCCTTCCTTCTCTGTCTGCCCATTACAAACTGACGCCACCCAGTAGTAAGCCCCCGTCCCTTCTAATCCAACATCTATGGATTTAACTGATGCTTCTGCATTTTTACCTCCAACTCTAGAGTCATGTTTCCAGTGACCTAATGAACACCTTCGGACAACTCCCTTTTTGGTATCTCACACTCAGTACGTTCCACATCGTGCTTTCCTCTCCATACAACCATTCACAAGGTTGTGAATCCATTTTAACTGCCACCAATAATTTGAGAGTCTTTTCTCCCATACCTTTGATAACATAGATATCAAAGTATTTTCCTTTATGATTGCCCAAATGTTTTTCCTTTCTCTTACTGCATGTGAAATTAAACTTCGTCTTATGTTTACAAATCATTCATAGTTACTTTATACTTACTTTTTCTCTCTGTGTGCGTGTGTGTTTGCCTTTTTTCCACTTGGTTGTTTTGGTGGGTTCATGATGGTTTGTAGGCTTTTGGCAAATGTAAAATCTCTTTGTCCATGATATAACTTGAAAATATCTTTTGACTTTTTAAAAAGATTGTATTTATTTATTTTCAGAGAGAGGAAAAGGGAAGAGAGGCAGAGAATTGCTTCTCATACACACCCCAGCCTGGGACAAAACCTGCAACCCAGGCATGTGTCCTGACTGGGAATCGAACTAGTGACCTTTCTCACTCTGCAGGGTGATGCCCAGCCAAGTGAACCACACCAGTCGGGGCTCTTTTGACTTTTCATAGTGTTAATTGTCTTGCCTACTTTCTTTCAGGTAATCAAATGTGTCAGTTCTTTTCTTTTGGTGTGTGGCTTTTAATTTATGCTTAGAAAAACTTCCCAACATGGATTTTATTTCTGTAGTTTCGATATTTAGTAGTGAATTAAATTTAATTTATGTGGTACAAGGGATGATGTAATAAATCTTTCTTTTTTTAAGTGGCTTCTCAGTCAACACAATACATTTATAATTCTCCTTTTCTTCACACTGATTTGAAATAACATTTTTTATCATATATTTAGATTCTCACATATGTTTAGATCTATTTCTGAACGTTATAGTTTGTACCACCATCTGGCCATTCAGACATTTATTCCTCTTTTAATTATTATAGCTTTAGAATATGTTTCTATATGACTTTTTCATATTTAAAAAACAATTTCTCTGGCTCATTTCGTTTTTCATAAGAATTTTAGAATAAGTGTTCTTGGTGTAAAAAATCTTGTTACTACTTTCTATTGAGAGCATGTTTCATGTATAAATTAATTTAGAAAGACCTGATATTTACCCAAGAAAATGATTTTCTTTTTCATTTTTCCAATTATTCTCTTATGTTCCCTGCTGATCCAGCACATTTTTCTTTACACAGATGGTACACGTTCATTGCTAAACATTTTTTCTAAAGATTTTATCCCTTCTGTGGCTGTTACAAAAGAGATTCTTTTCATTATATCTTCTAATTGGGGTTATAATTGGACAAATTTAGACTTAATGGTAGTTTGTATTGCAAGTAATACAATCAATAATAATATAAGAATAAACTCTCTGTTTCACATGCTCATATTGTTAAGCCTACTCTTGCTCCACCCTGCATAATTTGAAAGCCAAATATTATATAGTAATTTGATAGTTAACTTGTTGAGGTTTTTAATTTGTTAGAGTTAATTTGTTTCCTTAGTATATCATACTCAAATAACAATAATTTTAGATCCTACTTCCCATGTTGTGTGTTTACTTGCTTCCCTCTGTCCAGTGACATTATCTGTTACAGTCAGACCAACGTTGAACATACTGATGCGTACATGCAGATCAATGTCAAATTATGGAGGTAACTGTGACACCTCCGTCTCATTCCTGACATTGCTGGTGATGCATCTGGTGTTTCCCATCCTACAGGAGGTTGACATTTAGTTTGAGATACATTTTTAAATGCTCAGGAAGTATTGATCCCCTTTTATTTAACTAAGGGTTTATGTTTTATAAATTAAGAATGTATGGAATTGTTACGAAATGCCTTTTCAACTTACTGGGATAACAACTTATTTCTCTCTTTTGGTGTGTAAATATGATAAATTATATTAAATTAAATAGCTTAAAAATTCTATATAATACGAACAAAGAGTATATACCAGCAAAGAAGGGGAATAAGCATCTTATTCCCAGAATGCAAGGATTATTCAGGATTTTTGTTTTTAATTTGTGCAGCTGGCTGTGTGGTGTCAATGTAATCTTATTTCATAAAATTACTTGGAAAATTTTATACTTTATTGGAATAATTTATCTTCCTTAAGATTTTGGTACCATGTATATACAGAACCAAAGTTTAATAGTTTCTATTATCTGATAGCAATTACAATATTTAGATTTTATTTCCTTTGTGTAGTTTTAGAACTGTAACGACCATTTCATTGAAGTTATCAAATGTATTTACACAGAAATTGGCTATTAATCTAATTATCATTCCTTTGTAAGCAGCCTGTCCTCCTCCTCTGCTTTGAAGGTGCACTTGCCTTTGGTACGTCACAGTTTACTGTGCCCCGCACAGGTGTGGTTTCCTCTCGTTACCCTGCTTGGTGTGTATGTGTCTGCAGTTGTATGACATTCATTATTTTAAAGTCTCGCCTGTATTTATTTGGATGGTGCCTTTCCTTCATTGTCTCAAAATTAAACTTCAATTGAATACTTGTTAATTTGTTTTCACTGCATCCACCATGCCTCTTAACTACTTTGTATTTTTCATATCTTTGTCTCCCTATGTTCCATGCCCAGAATAATGTTTTAAACTTACCTTCTACTTCCTTTCTTCCATGTTAAACCTGTTAATTGACTTTTGTGTTTCAGCGATTATATTTTTCATTGCCAAAATGTATCGGTTCTTTTATGAATATGCCTATTCATGTTTATAGATTTTTAACCCTTACTCATTTTATTTCATTTTATACTTTTAATCATTTCATGTAGAATGTTAGATCCTGCAGTATGTAATTCCAATAACTGCAGTTCTTTAGTGTCTAATTTGCTGTTTATCGTTTCTATTGTCTCAGAGTCAACTGGCTTATTTCCTTGGGCACTTGCTAAATTTGGATTGCACGCTCTCATTTGGCGACACTTGATCCAGGCCCCTGACCTGGAAATGCTTTTCTCCAGAGAGGCAAGGGGGACTCTGAAGCCGCTGTAGCTCCTTTCCAGGGCTTCGGCTTAATGGAGGAGTTTCCAGCTACGAGGGACGCCAGTCTGGAGACCCCAGCAATGGGCTGGCAGCTGCCTCCAGGGCAACCCTCACCTTTGTGTTTGCTCAGTATTTTGGTTTCTGCTCAGAATTCTTATTTCTCTTTGCTTCTTTTTCTTTCTTTTACCCCTTAGATCTCACCTAGTTTCTGATGATGCCATAGTGCATTAAATATCTTTGCTTTAATTTATTCAACCCTACCCCAACAAAAGTAATCCTGCAAGTGCTATAAATTAAGGGAATCCCCATGGAGGTGAAAAAGAGTCAAAGACCCAAGGGCAAATGGTGTTGAGAGCACAAACCTCCATCACTGGGATTTTCAAAAGAGGAGAAAATATCTGTCTACTGTCCATGGGCTCATCCAGAAATAAACCACCCATACCTGGTCATGAATGAATGCAGAGTTACCCGCCAAAGAGTCCAGAGCCTTATGGTTTGTGCATAGGTCTGAATTTTATGTGGCTCAAAATCTCAAGCTGAAAAGCTTGAATTTTGCAGCATAGGATCTGAAGGCATGGAAAATCACTCCACAGAGGGGCAACAACAGCCCAGTTCACACAGAGGACTACTGCAGGAAGATCATTCTTGAAAAGCAAATAATCTGAGAACATAACATTCAGGAGTCAAATGTCACAGAAGATAAGCCAAAGACTTAGAGCCCAACAAAACAGAGAATTCACACCTGGGAAATCAGAAATAAGAGGAAAATTGAAAAGGAGCTTTAAACTAATTCTGTTTAAAATGGCCAGTGAGAGGTTTAGTAACTCACCGAAGGTCACCCCGCTGTCAAGTTCAAAATCAGGCAGTCGAACTGCAGAGTTCACTTCCATAACCACCACATTATGCTATTCTCACGCGTCTCACACTGCTCCTGAACTAAAAGGTTTGATGTCTGCCATACCAGTCTTCCTCACTCTAATTTCAGAGTTCAGGACTCTCTTTCTTAAGCTGATGTTCTTATATTTGGCATCAGCATACCATCAAAGCAGCCTACATTTGTCCCATTGAGAAAACAGGGAGATAAATACAGGTTTCCACTCACTCTGGAAAATTCATCTCTCTGTGGAACAAAGCTATTATACAGTTCAGGATAGACGTGGAAACACTAGCAGACTCTCATCGGCTTGTGGGAAAACGACCAGATGGACTCCGTGTACAAACATGACCTCAGGACAGCAAGGTGGGAATGAGAGGTGATCCTAGCTGGGTGTGATTTCTTGACTTACATTACACATGGATTATCACGTTAAACAATTTTCTGACACAGTCTCACTGAATTGTATGAATTAAGTGTCCCCCTTGCTTTTATTAACTATGTGTTCTTTAGATTAGCACCCTCTAGATGGAACAGCATTATGGCAAACCTGATCACGAATTCCTCTCTGTTCAAATAACATTTTGTTAACATCTGTACATTCTGAGTCAGAAAGGAGAATTTTTGGCATTTTATCAGGTCAATATTACCCAACACCAAAGCAATAGAAAGACAGTACAAGAAAAGAAAACTATAGCCCAATACCACTTGTGTACATATATGTGAAAATCCTCAACAAATGTTAGCAGTAATCTAACAAAATGAGGTGTGCTTTTTAAAAACACACCTCACAATCAAGTGGGATTAATCCTAGAACTGGAAGGTTAATTTAACATTCAAAATTTAATCAGTATGATTCACCATACTAACATACAATAGGAGAAAAGCCACATGATTATGTAAACAGATGCAGAAAAGGGATTTTTAAAAAATTAAAATCTACTCATAATAAAAACCCTCATAAAACTACATCATATAATTATAATACTTACACTAGAAGAAAACTTCCTTAACCTGATAATGTGTATTTACAAAAACCTCTGTAGTTAACACCATATTTAATGTTGAAGATTAAACCTTTCCTCCCTAAAATCAGGAACAAATCAAAGATGTTTGCTCTTACCACTCCTATTTCACATAGTACTAAAAGCCCTATTGGGTACAATGAGACATGTAAAAATAAAAATAAAAAGCACATATGTTGGAAATGAAGACATCAAACTGTTTCTGTTCAGAGACTACATGATCTACATAGAAAACCTAAATAATTTCCAGAAAAAGCTCCTAGAACTAAGAAACGAGGTTAGCAAATTTGCAAGACACATGGTAATATACAAAACAATTTAACATGTATCTGTATATAAGCAATGAAAATTGGAAACAAACTTTTAAAGTATTATTGATAATAGTTCCAAAAATTAAAGACTGAGGTATAAATCTAACAAATAATGTATAGAGTCTATATGATAAAAACTACAGAATACAGTTGAAAAAATCAAAGAAGAGCTAAATAGGTGGATTGGACAGCTCAAACATCATTATGATGTCAACTCTCTCCAAATTGCTCTAGGATGTAACACTTATTCCAATAAAAATCCCCGCAGGATTTTTGCAGATACCATCAAGCTGATCACAGATTTATATGAAAAGGGAAAAGACATAGAAAACAACTTTGAGAGAGAGGAACAAATTTGGAGGACTCATACTACCTGATGTCATGACTCTTTAGCTATACTAATCAAGATGATATACTTTTAGGAAAACTGTGCACACATAAACTAATGAGACAACACAGAGAATTTAGAAATAGATCTGAAAAAATATAGTCAACTGATTTTTAATGCAAGTGCAAAGGCAATTTTATTAATAAAATATGGTCTTTTCCACAAATGGTGCTGAAACAATCAGGCATTCATATGTAAAAAATATATATACTTCATACATTATAATAAACATTTAACTCAATAAACCTAAATGTGGAACACAGAATTATAAATATTCTGGAAAAAAAAGAAAATTCTCATGAGTTTGGGTTAGGAAGAGAATTCTTAGATAGAACACTAAGAACTTGATCCTTATGAGAAAAAATAAATTAATTGTACCTCATAATAACTAAAACCCTTTTCTCTATAAAAGATGGCTAAGAAAATGAAAGAAAGCTACAGTAAAATACCTTTACATAACAAATCCAACAAAGGACTTTTACCCATAATTGAAAAAGAACTCTCAAAAGCAATAATAAGAGAACAAATATCCAGTAAAAGGTAGACAAATGAGTTGAACAGACATTTCTCCAAATGAGATATTCAGATAGAAAATTAGCACATGAAGAGGTAGCATTTAAAACCACAGTGAGAGGTCCTCACACACATGTTAGAACGGCTCAGATTTTTTTTTTTAATTTGACAATGCCAAGTGCTGACAAGGACACAGAGTAACTAGAACTCTCATGCATTGCTGGTGGGGATGCAAAATGGTTAAGTCACTCTGGAAAACAGCACGGCAGTTTCTTACAAAGTTCAATGTACATTGACCACATGATCTGGAATCCCACTTGCAGGCAGGCATTCGCTCACCGTACAAAAATGAAAACTTACATCTACACAAAAACCTGCGTCTGGAGTACTTTTTGCTCATTGTTCATCGCCACTCCAAACTGAAAGCAGCCTGAATGTTCTTCACTGGTGAATAAATCAACAAACTCTGGTAAAACAAAAGTCTGCCCAGCAATAAAAAGAAACACACAACTGATAGACATGGCATTGTGCATGAATCACAGATACATCCTGCTAGGTGTCACTTATGTGGCGTTTCAGAAAAGGCAAAACTGTAGAGACAGAAAACAGGTAAGTGGTCCCCGCAGTTCATGATGGGGGAGATTTTGACCACAAAGGGGCAGCATGAGAGACCATTTGGGGCTGAAGGACCTGTCCTGAATGTTGATTGTGGTAGTGGTTACAAGACTCCATACATGGTGGAAATCCACAGAACTAAACACACAAAAGTTAGTGAATTTTAGTTAATATATATATTTTCAATAAGTATATATGACAAAAATTTGTGTTCTGTGAGCAGACGATCTCACCCTGAAAAAGTAGGAATCCTGTACACCTTTTTTCAAAAATAAAATGAACCTTTAAAATGTGAAGGCAAAAAAGTAAGCATTTTGTCAGGACCATGCTACTCAGACCTCTAAAATCTCAAGCTGTTACAAGTTTCTGGTTGCTTTTTCACGTGACGGTTTGATTCCTCATAACCGCTGACCTCAGGTTTCCAGAGAACAAAAACAGCGGAATGAAAACCAAAGACTTTAGCATTACACTATTTAATGACCTGCAATCCCATCTCTAGTAGCTGGGCTGCACTTAATCTAACCTTAGAGGCTGTTTCTTCCAGAGGAGAACGAAAGAATAAGGCTAAGACAGCCTGAGCAATGCTCGTGCACAGTAAGACCTTCTCTGAGTTTTATGCTATTCAAAGGAATAGGCACCCAGCCCTCTGTTCCTCGATTCCCTCTTTAAGCCTACATTTGCATGAAATGCCACCAACCAGAAGTATTATACAGAACATGCAGCAATGATAAGCTTTTCAATGAAGAGAAAATTAGGCACTAAGCTAAAAAATGGCACAAATAAAGTTATTGATATGAAAAGAATGTATTTGATTTCAAAATCACTTAGCGGATGATTTGTGTGAGATGTTGGACCCTGCTACTAGGTAGCTTTCTGTTTTCCTCTTGGACCTGTAAAGTGTGGTTCCTGCTGGCTAAAATCCTCAGTCACGCTAAACCGGAAGGAAGACTTCCGATTACTCCACTGAAATCAACAAGTGTAACCAGGCCCTGAGTCTAAAAATCTGTTCTGACAAGACTAGTTTATCAGCCCTCTGGAGTCACATGGAGCAGAGTTTTCCCCGATGTTGTCCCTTGGTTCATTTGTCAGATAATATAATATGATAAAATGTAGCAGTATAGTATGTCTACGTGAAATGTATAAATAATGTAAAATACATAAAATACAATTGTACAGATCCACGGAATTTCAGCCAAGGAAGGAGGTCAAGAGCACAACTGCGGCCTTAACTCCTTTATAAAACAAAAAAATTTAGCCGAGTAAATCTGAACCCCTCTACTCTCTTGAAGAGCCTGGGAGATACTGACGGTAGAGAAGACGGAAAATGCCAGGCACGTGGGATTTTCCACACACCTGACTCAGGTTGAAGCTCATTATACTCTATTATTTTTTGCCTGATTGGTTGGACTTCTGTGGATGATGGTGCAATATGAAGTAGCAAATTAAGGCTCCTACTAAAGCATGAAAGAACTGGAAGAATCGTGTACTTCTCAGTGAATCATGTATTTCTGGATAAAAATCAGAGATGGCCATAAAGCAATTAGACAAATCACAGCAGCCCCAAAGTCTCATCCCTTCACATCCAACTTCCTCCTTCAACAATGCTGCTGAAACTCGAGGTTTATTATGCATAGAATGCAGCAAGTGAAGGAAATGCAATATCCATCTCTACTTCAAGGGTGAGAAAAAATAATATATGAGGAAATGGTTTGAAAAGAACACGCCATTATATAGATATGAGATAACACTTTCTTTAATAGCCACTGCTGACACTCTCCCAAGTACATGGTAACTCTCCATACAGTAAATCTAACAGCTAGACTGTTATTTCCCATCTGTGGTGGGTAAACAGTGCTTAAGCCAGTTTAAGCAGTAGTTAAGAATAGTGGTTCTGCCAAGTGCTTTGCACTTGTACCAAATGGACACAATAAATTAAATCATCAAAAACTCCACCCACATACATTTCAGCTTTTGCAGGCACCATAGAAAGATGTCACAGGAAATATTTTAAAGATGAACATTTTCAGTCATTAAACTCTGAAAAAGCCATTAATTTCTGCTGAGAATGACTTCGCTGATTACAGAGGGTTTCTTAAGATGGTTAGACACAGGATGAAAGGGAAAATTAATTAGTAATAGCTACTCCAGTGTTTCCACTGCCTAAATCATCAAGGACTGTAGATAGTCCATCAAATTGATATCATCACATAACACATCTAAACCATCTTTTTAAAGAACTCATTATTTCCACCCTGGTTAGTGTGGCTCTGGGGACTGAGTGCCGGCCCGCAAACTGAAGGTGACTGGTTCGATTCCCAGTCAGGGCACATGCCTGGGTTGCAGGCCAGTTCCCAGTGGGGGGCAGGCGAGAGGCAACCACACATTGATGATTCTCTCTCTCTCTCTCTCTCTCTCTCAAAATAAATAAAGAAAATCTTTTTAAAAAATTCATTATTTCTGATTCATGTATTTTTATTGCCTTATTCATTCTTCTATTGCACATGTACTAGTTTTGCTTTATGATTTTCTGATATTAGAAGCCTACTCGGTGAGAATAGATATTTCCTTTGAGTTACATCTTTGGATAGTTTTTAGCACAATCTAAGATAGAGCTTATTTTAAACAGCTAGAATTCTAAAACCACAAGGTTAGAAAGGTCATGTAATTTAGCTATCTAGTCATAGCACTCTTGCTACAGGCCAGGGTATTGATATAAATGATCTCATTTAATCTACAATAATCCTAAAAGAGAAGAATTCTTAACCCCATTTTATATATGGGGAGCCAGACACTTAGAGTTTAAATAATTTGCTCAAGGTCACACATATTATAAGTGTGTGTGGGGGGCATCTGTAATTCCAATACACATTTGTCTGATTCAAAATATTTGCTTTTCACTCTGTGATGAACCTCATCTACTAGTGGTAGAAACCTCATTCCTCTTGATCCGACAGATCTTTGGACAGTTCTGACAGATTTCTCTGATGTCAAACAACTAACTAGGAAAAAATTTATAACGTGCCATAAAAATTCATGTTATTATTTGTCATCAGAAACCACATCCTGCTGGGGGGGCGTCTAAGCCCACATTTTCCTTTTGAAGATAATCCTCAAAATATTAATCATTCTATCATACATTTACTTTCTTGGCTTCTATATTATAATCACATGCCTTCCCTTTCCTTAAAAAGAGAAAGCCTTAGGACTTCACTAATGTTGCATCATTCCTTGATTGAGGTCCCAGAATCCTGAATAATGAATCGAGATGATTTTAGCCTGAAAAAGTGTTCATGCAGAAAGTATCAACCAACCTTCTAATTTTGAAAGGAACTTCCAAGTGACTCCTGTAGCATATCTTATTCTAATTAGATCTACCTAGATAAATGATATATAAAATATGCTTCTCAGTAGGAGACTGAATTGAACTGTTAAAGGGTAATTGAAGCTTATCCAAATGTTATGTATGATTATCCAAAAGTATTTGACCTTGGTGATAATTGTTGCTTAGTTACAGCGTCTGTCTATTCCCATCCATAGGATCCCACCGCCCTTCTAAGAAAGTGCAATAAAACCACGTGCACAGCGTTCTTGTTTCATACTCGTAGTGGCAAAAAGACATGCGTTCAGTTTAACAAGTATCTGTAGCAAGTGATCTAAAAAAAACTTAAGAGTATCAGAACAGTGCTATCTGACACGGTAGGAGACAGAGATGGCATCTCTAATGAATTTACCTTGCCTCTCCAGCTCTCTCCCACTCAATGCCTTTCTCCATATTTTCTGCTTCTCTCCTCCAAAAATACTTGTTTTGACTCCAAGTCTCTTAATACACTCGCCTCTTAGCTTATTTTCATGCCCCTGACATTTCACGGCTTGGCCAGTGTCCTGGCTTACCCATCAATCCTCAGCAGAGGGGGCTCCAAAATTGTGAATTCCAAGTCCCAATACCACAAACTAGCACCTGGAAATTACGTGCTAACTGTAAATAAGTTGACATTTTATATACTGAATTGTTCCAAAAACTTTTTGATATCTCTTCAGATAAACAATGTTTGATAAGCTCCTTTCTATTGCAAAAGAAAAAAAACCAAGAATAGAAATCAATTCGAATTTAATTCTTAAAAAATTCCTTATTGAAAACAGCAATACAATGTTACCTCATTATTATACAGCACTTTATAAGGCAGAGTTAAATCGTACTCACGGATAAGTTTACAAAGTATAGTCCTGACATGAAATGATCACTATATTAGCAGGATCTTTGTCCTATTACCCAACACCAGCATATATTCAACATTCAAAAACTGTCTATTAAGTATATACTTCATGCCAGGGACTAAAGATGGACTTGGCTATATTTAATATTTACATAAGGTTATGCTGTTGATAAGCTTGATTCACATCCTAAGACCACAACAATATCCCCATGGACTGAGCAGTCTTATACAGAGCCATCTAAACAAAATGACTCACCAAATAAACATGGAAATGTAAAATAAAGAGATCTTTGTTCCCAGGTTTTAGTTTAAACTATCATACAATTTTTCCCCACCTCCAAGGTTCGAAGCCATCTCTTCTCTACTACACAAATACAATTCACTGAGGAAATATTTTAAGTAAATTACAAATAATCTGTGTCGATCTATATAGGAAAAAAATCACAGGATTAGCTATAACATGAAGCCAAAGTAAACATAGTTTAAATGACCAGAATTCCAACATAATGGAATTTATAGATACTCGTGTTGATCATTTCACGTTGCCAGAGCAAGGCAGCACACAATTAAAGCCTGATATAACATGCCTATTGCATAAAACTTGCCCACATTTACATGCAGTTCATTTCAGGGTTGTGAGGTCACGCAAAAAATTTCAGTAACTAACCCACTGTTGGAATGACTCATGCATTTCATTACAGACGTGTCTATAATGAAGACTCCCTATATCAAGTACTTGCTTGGAAATCTACTCCACATACTCCAGACATTGTGAAAACATATCAGATACTGGATTATTGCTGCGATACTCACAGTAGAAGTTCCTTTTTGCTCGTGGGTTCATCATTTGGGGATGTTTTCAT
This sequence comes from Tonatia bakeri, assembly GCA_004024845.1. Classification (NCBI taxonomy): domain Eukaryota; kingdom Metazoa; phylum Chordata; class Mammalia; order Chiroptera; family Phyllostomidae; genus Tonatia; species Tonatia bakeri. Next base: position 196,412 of record PVIA01002461.1, on the reverse strand, counting down.
CAGGAGTCATCATGCTTTTGATCTTTAAAGCCGTTCTTCCTCCAAGGCTTCTTGTCCGTAATTTCCAAAACAGAGTCACTTGTACTAACAAGCCATCGTCCCATACTGTTTCTTTTTTGTGTGAATGTTATCCTATAGATCGGTTTCCTGTCCAAAAGCACTCAAGAAAGGAACAAACGCTGCTGTATGCCAGTGAAATAAGCTACTCAAATACTGTTCTAGCAGTTGGGTGCAGAAAGAAATTCCCCTGACTGAAGTGATGAACTATATCCCAGCTATTCCCGAGAACTTAAAAGACAGAAGTTTCTTCCTTATGAGTGAGCAGATCCAAACTGCCAGCGTCCTGTATTCTCACTAGTTTGTGGGTCAAGTACTATCACACATGAAGCATCCATGTCCTGCGTGGAGCCTGAAGACCCTCCCAGTTGCCAGAGGAACAAGATCCCAACTACATTTTAAAATCGAGCTTAGTATGCTTTGAAGTACATAATGTTTTCCATTCCAGAAAGGACAAAGAGATCTACATTGTCAAAGTTTATTTTTAAGCTCATGTGCCTGCTAAGTGCAGTGACGAACAGGCTTTCCGTGCCTGTGGTACCATTGCTGGAACCTATTAATGCAAACAGATGAATCGCTGGCTTGCTTCCACCTAGGCTTTTATTTCCTTTTTTTAACCTTATCTAAATTGCATTGATTATCATTTTTTAAATCAAGAATGCTATCAGTTTTTCTAAGCTTGCCTGTTTTAATTTTATCAGGACAGAAGCAACATAAGAAAGGCTCATAAGAGGAAGTTTTCAATTAGCTTTTGCTGAGATAAGAACGTTAGTAATTAGACGTTGGTGCTGTTCCTGGAGGAAGTTTGAGGGATATTTGGAGAGAGGAGAAGTGACAATAATTTTAAATAAAAGAGATAAAGATAAAGGATGAAAGAGAGAGAAGCGAAGAGGGAAGAAGAGAGAGGAAGAAAGATGCCTTGACTATTAACAAGAATTCTTCTCATATTTTCTTATTGCTGGGGAAGCAAATTTCTCGGGCTTGTATAACCCCCTACGGGTCTGCTCAACCCACCAAAATTAGCCCACATGTCATCCAATACCAGACTAAGACTTATGGAAACACATTATTGCTCTATTAAAGCCATAACGAAATACCATTGAGCAGGGAGCATTAGTTGGGACGGTGACCCTGAGGTAATCCAATCCGTGTTACAGAATTTCTAGCCCAAATTTTAAACATCTGGTTTTGATATGATAATAAATGTGATAATGTACATTAAATACCCATATTCAAGTAACATAATCCCTCCATCTGACTAAGACAACGCATGCTTTTCAAATCACATAAGGAGAAGAGAGTAGATGAACAGACACTTGCATTTGCGCATGTACCGGAATGACCCTCCCCGGCACAAACATGCGTGGCAACTGCACAGAAACGGTCCGTTGTCTCTCCAGAAACAAAGTGGGTTTTCACCAAACCCTTCCCGTGCTCCCTTTTCTGGACATCCCTTCGCACAACGGTGGGAGACCTGAGACTGAAGGAAGTAGAAGGGGAATGTGAAAAATAATGATAGTAATTGGACCAGGCAGAGAATGTGAACCCCCGACCTTTGCTTCAGGAGTACTATCTCATGCTGTAATCTGATGAAGTACCCAGCCACCGGCAACTTGAAAAATAGCTAAATCAGATTACTCCCATCCTGTTTTAACTTTGTGGAAAATTAGAATTTCTGTATTTCAAGTCCATATTATTTCGTGTCAAGTAATTCAGTGCTGTAAGGGCTGTAGAGTCCAGAAGTTACGATCCCTTTGAAATGGTGACATAGAATTAGGCCGCTTGATTAAAAAAAAAAAGAACTGACCCATAAGCATTTGCTGACCTTTCATATTTGTTTATGAGAAGGATGACAGAGTGGCCTGGAAGATGGAAGTGGTGGAAACTGCTGAGACAAAAATCTCGTTGGGAATGACAAGTGGTTAATTAGTGTGGAGTTCAGAGATAATGCTGATGGAGTGCTCCTGTGTTTCAGCAAGGGAACTTTATACAGTGGTGTATTGTGCAAACCATTTCCATTTATCAGACATCTATGACGCCCCCAGCACCGTGTTGAGAACACAACTTTGCATGTTAAATGCAGTAATACCGACGTGTACAAAGTAAAAAGGTAGCAAAGATGAGGGAGTAGTTAATTATGTTTGGCAAGATTAAAATTGATGCCTAAGCTGGATGCGGGGTAGAAACTGGAATTCGCCAGGCAGACAACAGATGGTAGGAAGTCCCAAGCAGTAGAGTCAGCTTATGCAATGGTAAGATGAGGGCGATGGCAAAATCACCCTCAAAAACACAAATAATATGCATTATAGGATTTAAAATTCTAGTGAACTTTTGAAAGGGCAAGATAATCTTGGTCCAGGTTTGCCCACCTTACTCAGCCATGTGAACTATCTAAGGGGAGAAACTGAGTCTTGTATACCTTCGGGTCACCTATATGCCTGGCACATAATAAATTGGCTGATTAATAAATTGCATTGCCACTCCACCCTCCAGGAAAAATTATATGAGTATATTTGATATTTGATATTCTGCTTAGTTCAAAGTACATTTGAACATCAGGAATACTGAAAACTTATTCACTTTCTTGTTTCCTCCTGCTGTTCAAAGCTTCATGAGTCAGGTGAATGGTATTTGAAGGAGCTGGCACAAAAGTAAAAACCCCAAGTGCTCTTTCTCGGTTCGAGCCAAACCCAAACCTTTTGAAAGGCGTGAAAACATGCAGCCACATTGGTTTGGTTTTCCTTTCCTGGGCCGCTCTTCTTCCTGGTGCTGGCCAGCACCACACAGAAGTCTTGCGACATGAGCCACTTCCACGGAATTTTAAATTCTGCCAAAAAACAAGAGGGATTGGAAATTTCGTGAGAATGGTTATTCTTAGGAGATTTCCATTCCAAATTCCTAACTTGTGTGGCTCATATAAGCATCTCAAACGTACTGCCAAACCTTCTGAGGTCCCCAATGCACTTATTTCCACTCATATTTCTGCATAGCGACCTCAAAGTAACAGTGGACACAATGGTTTGTTGGGAAATAGTTTTTGTCTGCCAGCCCAAGATCACCCTACCTATGTGGAAATGGCTCTGGAATGCCATTATAAAACAAACACTGGGTTCGAATGTACCCAGAATCTGTCCAACTTGCAGAGGAGACATGTTTACATTCTCCCAGATAAAAACAGCCTACCCCAAAGCTACCCTTCAGTTATTTTCTATTCTTTCTTTTCTGAGCAACTTCAAAATATAATAAAAATAGTTCCTTGATATATTGTTAAGTGTTTAATAGCTGAAGCTCTTCCTATTGGCTCATTTCTGCTGTAGATTTGCTATGAAAAGATCATAAATTCACCCAAAGTCTCACTAACTGGGACATCATGTCAGCCATTGCTATGTAACACGCCTACTCCAAACTTAATGGCTTAAAACAACAGGCATTTATTATTGGCAACTATTTTAGAGGTTAACAGATGATTCAAGTCTTTTCTGGGCTCATTCATATATCAGCTGCATGTTGGGTAGTTGACTGCTGATCTTGGCTGGGCTCTTTGACAGTGTTGGGGTCAGCGGCCTGCAGACTGGCATAGAATAGCCTAGTTGGGACAACTGAGCTCTCTTCCTTGAGTTCTCACTTATACACAATTTTCACATCCCCTCAACAGGCTAGCCCAGGTGTGGTCTTTGGCCACCTTGAATACATTTTCAGGACAATCAGAAGCAAGAGAAGAAGTAGAAATGTATAGGTATATTTTAAAGCCTCTGTTTAGGTCAAATTGTTAAGATCATTTTGGCCAAAGCAAGATATTATACAAGGCAAGCCCAGGGTTAGTATTAATAGGGCATCTACTGCTAAAGGAAGTGGATACAGAGAAGCATGGGGAATTGGGGCCGTTCATGCACTCTATCTATCACAGAGGCATGACTTCAAATCGGAAGGCAAACAATCCACATAGCTACAGTCCCTGTTTACTCCCATCGTCCCCAGACTTCAATTCCAGAAACACACATCACCTGGGGCAAGACCTGGCTCCCCCAAAGCTGTCAAGGGGACCAGGTGATAGAACCTCTTAAGTGTGGGGGCAGTCAACTTCCACAAGACAGATTTCGACCAACAGAAAGCAGAAAATGGAAAAGAACTGGCAGATAAATGTCATCTCACTCCTTTCCTTAAATGCACAGTGTAGACGCAGAGTTTGGCCATGCTGGCATCCAAACAATGGCACACAGGGCCAAGCAGGTGCACGGCTGATAGAGCGTCTGTGTCTCTGCGGCTTTTGGTGAAGCCGTGGTCCGCATGGTAACATGTCATCTTGCATCTGCTTCTTGCTCTTCTCCAGTTACCCTGGGATTCTCTTCCCAATAAAGCATCAGCACTTAAGCCTTGTGTCCAGCTCAATTTTCAAGGAAGTCCAGGTGAGACACCTGTTTATGTATATGTGTTTGTATGACTTTGCATATGTGTAGTATATATACATATATACATATGTGTGTACATATATACATTTACACATATATACTTTTATAGAGAGATAAATATTGCTATATATAGTTTTATATAAATATATTCATATATAATCATTTATCATTCATTTCCCCTTACTACTCCATACAAAATACCACACCACATAAAATCCTCAAGCCTTAAGCACTCTATGGTGACATTATGAAATAAAATATCAATATAAAAAGTTTATAAACCCCAGAGTTTTTGTTTTATTTTTATGGTTTTGTTTTGTTCTTTGCTAGTGAAAGAAATCTTTACAGGAAGTAATAAATATGAACTTTGTAAAACAGCCATAAACTTTGAAAAATGATCAGTAAGAACACTGATCCTTTAGGAAAGTAAGGTTGCAGACTCTTCAAATTATATATAAATGAGATCAATACCTTGAAGATTTTTATCTCCAAATATTTTTTAGCTTCACATGATTTTTTTATTAAGTTTTGTGGGGCCTGAAACCAAAGCTCTGCTTCAGTGTCTCTGCCAATAACAGAGGTCTGTTTTCAAATACAATGTCCACTTGGCAGTTCCTTACATGTGTGCTATTGTATGTCATATCGGGGAGATGATAAGCTTAACTTCTCGTGCTATTTGTAATACACTTCTATCGCACAGACAGTGAAACAATGTACAGTTTTTCAATGATTTTGTTTTTACATTTACCACCCACATATAAATAAAGCATGTGTGTTAATTTGTGGGCTGATAGTTCAGTATTATTGATCCAGATCAGTATTATTAAATTTCATGTCAGATGCATGGATCATTTTCAGGGATCAGACCATTTGTATTTAATTGATCACTGTTTGTGGCTGAAGAACAATTTAATACTCGCTCACAGCCAAAGTGTCATCGCACTTCAGAGCAGTGAGCAACAACCTATGGCCTACACAGCCTTCCGATGAACCCCATAACCTAAGTCACAACCTTTCAGCACTGACCAAGCAGAGAGACTAGGCAAGAAAAGCCACCAAGGCCATCTGTTTGAGAGGAGTCTGTCTAGAACTGTCGGTCCTGGGCCATGCTGCTGGGAGCGTCTCAAGGGTGAAGAGTGAGACAAGGGCTGAGACAAGCCACCCTGAAGTGGGGGGTGAGGGATTGGGTCTCTGCCCTCTTGGGGCAAAAGCATCTGCAAGAAGAAAGCAGCCTGAACGTCCTAACCACCAGCCCTCCCTGGCCGGAGCCATCAGAGCTCTGGGTGCCCCTCCCTTCTAGGTCAGGCCTGCAGAGCCCACGGAGGAGATCCTGCAGCAAGGAGAGGGCCCAGGGAAAGGCAAACATGTGTTTCCATGCCTAGCCCATGGCCTGACACACAGTAAGTATTCCATGAAGGTGGTATTGATTGGAACAACTGATTTTAGTTCCACATGGACAACTTCCACATGACATTGAACAAGTCACTTTTCACATCTTCATTTCGAGCCTCAGTTTCTCCATCTGTGCAGTGGGGATAGTCATAAGTCTTACTCTCAGAATAATTTCAAGGATGAAATATAATCATCATATAATCATTCTAAAATGCTGGACAAATGAGGGATGGAAAGATAGCTGCATCTATATTCCTTCTTTTCAAATATGCACAGATTCTACCAGCTGTCATATGCACAGCATTCTACCTGCTTTTCGGGAAACCCGAAGGGTTTCTGCAGCAAGGAGTTGCATGTAAGTGTCCCACTTGAGGAGCAATTCCAAGGAGAGGGAATAAGAAAAGTCAAGGCAGAGGGAAAAGCTAATACTGAAGGTCATTTCTATGGGCAACTGGGGCTTGCTCTTATAGGAGAACTTACAAACGTATATTTATGTGTCTTAGAACTGTCTACCTGAGAATCGGCTGGGGATGAATTTATTCCTCTGTTCCCACAACTCGAAAAGGACACCTCCGGAGATGTTAATCACCTCACTTCCAGGTACAAACAAATGCTTGACAAGAGAGCAGGCTTCCACCAGTGGCTGCAGAAAGAAATGTGCCACCTAAGAGAAGACATTATTGTCAGAAGGTGAGTTGAAGCCCGCATGCAGGTGAGGCTGAGAGGATTCAGATACAGGCACCAGAGACATCAGATACCATTTGAGTAGCGAAGAAGCAGAGCCAATTTTCTCTTTGGTACTATTCTACGTAATATAGCACATAAATTAAAATGTGGTATAACTTTCATGTTCGCTGGACAACACAGTAATCTTACTGCGCTTAACTTTAAATCCAATGCCATAAAATCCAATGTCATTTATGAGAGTCCAAAGACCCCCAGCCTTGCTCTCTGCAGATTCCTAATAGTTTACATCTTTAAGCAGCTGTTTCTTGGCCTGCTGCCTGGCGTTGCAAAGTCCAACCTCTGCACCAATTTCCATTGAAGCACTGTGCAAGCTGAGTATCTTTAAGGCTTAAGGAATCATGAAAAGGGCACTTCTCACACTGCTCCCCAGCATGACACCTTGCCCACCCCACCACACGCACTCCCTCTCTTCATCCAATGCCTTCAAGCCTGCTCACAAACGCATTGTATTTTCTCTCACACACAGGAGATCCATTCATACTTAGGTCTTAAAAGCTCAGCTTTTCCTAACAAAATTAGGTTTCTACCTACAAGATCTCATAGAAACTACTAAAATTTTTTATTCATATTATGAAACGGGATATAAGTCTTTTTCTATGAGATTCAATAAAACTATTTCTGTGTTTTTCAAAAAGATGATTATAAACATTTTAGTTGTCCTAACCTTGCACAAAATCTAATACCCGTGATGGACTAGTTCGGTTCCCCTTTTTTTAGTGTTTGTATAGCTCACAGCATTTCTCCTCTTTAAAGTAACTACGTTTATATATTTTTCTTATATTCCCATAATTTGTTATTAATGTATAACTCTTCTTACTCTACTGTAAATTCCATGAGTTTAGCAATTAAGTCTCATCTCATCTGACACTGAATCATGGGCACCAACAAATTAGCTTGGCACAGAAGTGGGCAATTAATACATTTGTCCAGTGAATGAATGAATGAATGAATGAATGAAATGGTACATGCAAACTTATTAGTAGCATATAGGGAGGAAATGAATTATAGCGAAAAAAAAGAAATGAAACTCAAAGCCCATTAAAGTGAAGTGTCTTGTGCAAGGTCACACAGCCAATGGATAACAAAGTGATTTTAGTACGTTCACCGTGCACACCCATTCCCCCAGCCCGCGCGCGACTACCAGAAGCGCTGTTACCAACCCCGGGCTTCCTCTTGCAGCCTTATGCTGGACTGCGGCCGCATGGAAGAGGTCCGGTCTCAGCCTTCCCTGACTCCATTTTCTTGTAGAGAGCGAGCCCATTAGTTTACACTTTGCATGAAAAAAAAAAATATCACTTTGGGCCTATGCCCCTTGTCTGAAATTGCTACATTAAAATGCCTCGTTTATTTCCACTGGGGCTTTTAGTGATTTAGAACAGGGTTCATTCCTCACACGCACTGAGAGCCAGCGAGAGCCGAGTTTCCACTTCCCAGGCACACGTGGGGGAGACGGCGCAGATGGACAAGTGCTCACACGGTCTTGTAAAAACAAGGAGCAGGTGTCAGTCCCCGCTGGGACTTCAAAGAGCCCCAGAAATTTACATAAAAGTGAAAGGCAGGGAAAGAAAATCTGACTTTATTTCAACACATCTTAAAAGAAGACAGATTAGAATATAAATTTCCACTTGCAGCCTGAGAATGGATACATTTATTTTCTTTCTTTTTTTTTTTCTAGCCTAAGTACATAGGTGGGGCTGCCAGGGTGCTGGCTTAGGAGCTCAGGAGGGAAGGCCTGGGGCTCCAGCGTCCACGTAAAATCTGCGTCTGCAGACCAAGGTTGGGAAGAGCAGAGGGAAAGCCTAAACTCTCATCTGGGGGCCTGCAGTTCAAACCTGTGTCACTACCCACGTCTTTTACAATTAAAAAAAAATGAAACAGAGACTGCAAATAGGAAATCCTTCTCCCATTTGTTCACCTTTAATGTATTTCCTAAAGAATTTTATGTATGCAACGACCGGCATTCGCAACACGCAATAAAGCTTCACTATTCCACACAAAGCAAGGGGAAAGCATGCTTCTGTACAGGGTGGAGAGGTTATATTTGATGAAATGTGTTCGTGTTATTTTTTGAAAACTTGTTTACACGTATTAAATGGCTAGTCTACTTTCCAATGATAAACCTCAACAGAGCCCTTATAATATAAACTCCAAATTAGTGCGGCAAAGGTCAATGGCCTTCGCTATGAATAGACTTGCAAATAATCTCTAGCAAGTGATCCCCACCTGTGATTCCCTCCTTTCTACACAGCGCCATTCGAGCTTAGTGCCTTGCCTGCATACTCGAAAGGATGCCATAAATAATTTCTCGCTGGGAAAGATCATTTCGAAAAGGTTTACAGTGATAAGAAAACTATCAGAGCAGCCTCTCCTTCCTGCTGCAGATAATAAGAAAATGTCTCTCTTGCCTTCATTTTTCTTCCTTTTATACTACACCCTGGTTCCTGAAGCCAATGGTATTTTTTGTAAATCTATAACGGCCCTGCTTTGTAACTTGTTCCATATGTTTGACATGCTTTGTAAAACAATTCCACATTAGTTTCCCCAGCCTAGTGTTTGGATCGTGACATCTGTTTTTTCCTGTTTTCATGATTTATTTTGGTGTCCGTGTGAACTTGCCCTATAATAGTACAAGGAATTTGCTTAGATTCCCTTTTCCTGGAATGTCTCCTGGTGCCTTGCAGAGCCCTTAGAATTCCTCTCCACAGAAGATCCGACACAGCCACTATCAAGCCTGGCTCTGCCCCTTACTAGTGTACAAACTCACACAAGTCTTTCTGGTTTTTTTCTGGACCTCAATTTCCACATCTGTAAAATGGGGGTGATGGTAATAACAACCAGTGACAGGGTTTGGAAAAGGCTTCAGCAAGTTATTATGTAGTATACACAAAGCACTTTGATCAGAACCTGGCACAGAATAAGTGTTGGCTGCTTTCATTGTTAAAGCCAAGGAACAAGGAAAGATCTTGAAGACCTAGGTTTTTCTTCCTCTAGCACAGCTTTTCTGGTCTTTCATTCACTCACTCAACAAATGGTCACTAGGTACCAAAAGATAAAATCTGCACTGCGGGCAGCCACAGTGGAGACCAAGGCTAATGGAACTCAAGAATACGAATCCTATCTTTATTAAAATCTTGATATGTGATTTATCACAGATCCTTTGCTTTAAAAAACATTACATCAAAATATTATTTATCTGGAATACTGATGAAGTATCATTTGTCTTGATTACTAGATGTGCACACCCCCAGTTACATTTTTCTGGCCTTGAAGTAGTTGCCCCACTTGCCTCGCCAAGTCCTGGTGCGGGAAAATTGCAGGTTATACAGGGGACCCAGTTCTAGTCCTCAACCGAGGTGTCACAAAAATGTGTACATTCTCTCCCATTAAAAATGCAAGAGTTTTATATTATCTCTTGGGCCTATGGATTAGTATGAATAGTTTTTGAAATTAAGAGTTCAAATTTACATTCATTTATTTATCTGCAAATACATATGATGTGCCTACCATGTGGCAAGCACTGCTCTAGGTTCTAGGCACAGCAACAGACACAAGTTTCTACTTTCACAGCCTTTACATTCTAGCATGGGAGAGAGACAAGGAACAACACAAATACTAGTAAGATAGACCATATGCTATACAGTGCAAAGTTATAAGTAGAGGAAAATGGAAAGGAAAGAGAAACTGCTGGGAAAAATTAAACTAAGGACCATTGGAATTATGACCTTTGATTAGTGACTTGGAGAAAGCAAGAGAGGGAGAGAGATAAATATTCGGAGGAGAACATGCAAAGAAAGGAGCCAATGTTGTAGAGAGACCCTGAAATGTTTAAGGAAATAACAAAGGACATAGTGGCGAGAAGAGACCAAACAGGTATTTAAGATCAAAATGGCCAAGGAGACTTGTTCATGCAGGACCTCTTAAGTCACTGAAGAGCTTTGCTCTGCACTCTGATCAGAGAAAATTTCACCGAAAGGGTTTGAGTGGATGAGTGATGAGATCTGACTTACAGTTGGAGGACCAGTCCTGTGCTGTGCTGAGGATGGACTCCTCGGGAACAAGAGAAGGGCAGAACGAGTTAGAAGCCACAGCGAGCTGTGATGGTGCCTTCAATGAGGGTGGTAACGGAGGAGGGGACGGTAGCCAGTCAAACTCTGGACATGCTTTGAGAGTACAGCTGAAAGGGTCCGCTGTCATCTTGAATGGGGCATAAGAGAGAAAGAGGAGCCAAGGGCAACTCAAGGTTTTTGGGCTAAGCAACTGGAAGAACGAGGTTACCATCAGCTGAAATAGCAAAGACTAAAGAAGTAGGTCTGGAGGAAATATATAGGAGCTCAGTTTGGGACGTGTTAATTTAAGATGCCAATAATCAACCAAATCGATGTGACGCATAGATGCTGGAATATAGGTAGGTTTGGACTCCAGAATTCAGGGTCCCAGTTAGGCCTGGAGACAGAAATCTGGGAGTCAGTCATCAGCATATAATGATATTGAAAGCCATGACACTGAATAAAACTATGTAGAAGTGGGTGTGGATAGAACGGGAAGAGTTTTCTACTCGAGTGCCTGGGAAGATACTGAGTGAGAAGACCAAGTTGGAAAAAATCAGGAAAGGGTGGTGACCCGAAGTCAAGGGAAGAAAGTATTTCGAGGAGGCAAGTGGGATCAATTGTCCGATGTGGCTGATGGGTGACATCAGGTGAGAACGAAACGTTGCTCTTTGGATTTCACCGAGGGACGTGACCTTGGTAAGAGCAGTACCAGTAAAAGCCTAATTCAGTGAGTTCAAAGGATAAACAAGGGAGACTTTTTAGAGAATTATTTTGAGTTCTGCTGTAAAAGGAAGGTGCAAAATGGGACAATGACTTAAAGGGAAAGGGAGTTCAAGAGAGAGTTTTAAAATTTGTTTTGTGTTTGAAAATGGGGGAAATGTTACCTTTTATTTGTACGTGGGACAGAAGACAATGGATAGTGGCCAATAAGAAGGTGTAATGGGAACTAAGTCTGATCTGATGCATGTGTTCATTTGTGCATGTGTGCACATGTGTGTTTTTGTGTGCATGTGTGTTGTGAGAGGAGGGAGAAAAAATGGCCTATGGGAGCCAAGGAGGAATAAGGAGAACAACACCCCACACTCACACCACACCAGCGATCTGAGAAATGGGATTGGAAAGGAGCTTCTACTGGGCAGGAAAGAGGTGTCCTCGTGAGGGCCATATTTGGTTCAAGTCATTGCTCTCAAACCTCAGCAGGCGTCAGACTCACTTGGAGGACTCGTTAAAACACAAATGTCTGAGCCGCACCCCAGGACTTTCCAACTCAGCAGATGAGGTGGAGGGGGGACCTGAGAATTTGCATTTCTCCCAGGTTCCAGGTGATGCTGGCTCTGCTCTTCCTGGGAGACCCCATCCCCTAGGGGCTGGAAAGTGAAAATAGTATTCACAAAAGAGGCTCTGAAAAGCTCGTGTGTGGCTTTTAAAATTTGAAATCAAGTAAAGCCTGACCCATATGAAATTAACTCTGATTTTCACTGTTTTTTTTAAACAATGTTTAAAAATTCATCACTAAACACAGTTCTAATTTTCCATGTTATGTTATACTGTTTACAAGAACATTCATTTCAAATAGTGTAGATATAATTGTTATTTAGTTGTTGAGAGGAGGAATTGATGCCTTCTAAATCATAGTTCTGGTATTTTTTTATCCCCTTATTTGTTTTATCTATTCCTTTGACTCTATTCCATTTATCTTGCAAACATTTCACTTGGTGCCTATTTATTTATTCATTTATTTTTTCAATCGATATGTATTGAGCACCTTGCAAGCACTCACCAAAAAGGTGATATTTCAGCAAGAACATGAGATAGGGAAGTGAGATACCCAGGGACAGAGTATTCCAGACAGGAAATAAAAGGTCTCCAACACAGGAGCATATCTAGCATGTTTAAAGAAAAGCCAGGAGTCCGCTGGGATGCGTAGACAGGGGAGCAGATCACAGAGGCAATGTGGAAGGCTGGGGCACAGGAAGATAAAGTCTTTAGATGGCTGAAATAGTTTAGGCTTTTCTCGATGTGAACTGGGAAGCCAGTGACGGGTTTTTAGCAGAAGGCATGTTCTGGCTTGCATTTTACAAGGACCCATCCCTCTGGCAGCTGTCTTGTGAAGAGGCTACCAGGAGCAAGGGCAAGAACAGGATGACCCTGAGGAGGAGGCAGTTCTGATAATTCAGGCGGGAGGTGATAGCAGCTTGGAGGCCGATTTGCAGTGGAGATGCCAATAAACAGATCCGGCAGCTCTTTCGAAGGTGAGGCCAACAAAGTTTGCCCGGGGGTTAGATACCGGGTGTGGAAGAAAGAGTCAAGGGTGACTGCAAATTTTAAAGCCTTGCCAAACGGAGCTGCCAGTTTCTGAAAAGTGAAGTATTCTGGGATGAAAATATTAACTTTGGACTGATCTGTATTAAGATGATGTTAAAAGCCTTCGATGATTTCAGTAAGTGAAACCGCCCAGGGAGCAAAGATCGCAAAAAGAAGCTATGCAGTGACCCTGTGCTCCGGCCCGTCCGAGTATGCAGTGGTAAGAAGGAGCAAGCAAAAGACAGTAAGGAGTGGCCACGGGCTTGGAGGAGGAGAACCAAGCAAAGTAAAAAATCTTTAAGGAGGAGGGTGGAATAGACTGCCTGTACTATTGGACTATTACCTTTCTGGGTATACTGCATGCTTTTTTTTTCTGGTATACACAGTAAAACACACACTAACACAATGACGAATATCCAAAACATGCAATCACATAATGCAGAGAACCACATTACTGTGTGATAAATATAAAACAAGCAATATCAATTAGTATACCCATTCACAAAACGAGTAAGAGTTAGGATGGTACCATGAGTACGGTGTGAGACCCAGTGAACACAGAACTAAGGAACTCTTAAAGACCAAGAGACGCTCACTTCCTAGCTTCTCCTCTTGCCCACATTAAAGAGGAAAAACATAGCCTGCCAGTATTTTGGGTGATGGTTGTGGAGTCAGAATCTCCAATCTTGTTATCATGGGATTATACGTTATTTCCATTGGACCCCTGGTTTAGTTCCACTGAATTACATTCCTACTTTTCGTTTTTTCAGTTAATTTATCTGGTTGCCTTTTGTGGAGAACTTTAGAGAAGATAAACTTTCCGAGTACCTTCTCACATGTTTTAAAGGACACCTGATTATTCATTTGTCATACCAGATTTCTCATTTTTATAGGTGATCAAATCCTAGATTTCAAATCATTCTTCAGAACCTGGAGACTTGGTGAAAGAGATGATTTTTTTGTTTTAATGTATGTCTCATTTTCCTCTCTGAAAGCTTTTTTGTCATTTCTTTTATCTTTCCTGATACATTTAGGTGTCCTCTTCTTACACGGCCTGCAGTGGTCCCCTTTCAATCTAAAAATTCATGCAATCCTGAGTCCTGAGAAATTGTCTTCTATTATTTCTTTGAACATTTTGTCCCTTTCCCTTTTTCTGTTCCATTTTTCTAGAATTCCTATGAATTAAATATTGCAATTCAATATTGATTCTCTATAGTTCATATCTTTTTTCTTTTTACTATATTTTCTACATCTCTATACCTTTTACTTTCTGGGTGAATTTTTAAGAATTTAGTACCAACACCAATTTTAAATTTTGTACTAGTCACATGTTTAATTTTTAAGTTGACCTGCTTGGTCTCAGATTTGCCTTTTACGTGGCATCACATTTTTATTTCATGATGCACTATTCTCAGATCTTTCCGGCGATATGTATCGATTTCGTTTTGATTTGTTTTACTTTCTTCTTTGTGCCATGAATTATCTATTTACCGTCAGACTAGGTTTTATACACGTGTGTCTCGGTATTCCTTTTTTCATTTTGCAAGTTTTTCAAAGCAAGTGGTGATGTTTGGATGCTGATTCATATTTTTCAGTGGAGGGAGAGAGCTGGCTTGAAGTTCTGTGATGGTGGGTGGGGGGTGGCAGAGCTGGTTCTCAGGCCTGGACACTCTGGCCCATGTTCCTGAACAAGGAGAATTTTGTTCCGGAGCACAATACACACACTCAGTGCTGCAATTCTCCCTAAAATAGTTCACTTACTTATTTCTTAAGGAAAAAAATAACTGTAACCATAGAATTTGTAAAAAAAAAAAAACAGGATGATCTCCTTGACATTGGACTTGGCAATGATTTCTTGAATTTGACACCAAAGGCAACAAAAGCAAACCTAAACAAGTGGGTCTAGATTGAACCAAAAACCTCTGTGCAGCAAAGGAAACCACCAACGAAATGAAAAGGCAACCTAGTGAGTGGGAAATAATATTTACACATAATGTCTAATAACAGGTTAAAGCCACAATATATGAAGAACTGCCACAACTCAATAGCAAAAAAAAATTCAATTAAAAAATGGGCAGAGGACCTGATAAGACATTTGTTCAGAGAAGACACAGAAATGGCCAAAAGGTACATGAAGAGGTGCATCACTATCATCAGGGAAAGGCAAACAAAAACCACAGTGAGATATTGCACCTGTTAGAATGGCTATCATTAAAAAGATAAGAGGTAACAAGTGCTGGAGAGGATGTGGAAGAAAGGGAACCCGTGTGCACAGTTGGTGGGGATGTAAGTTTGTGCAGCCACGGTGGAAACCAGTGTAGAAGTTTCTCAAAGGATTAAAAATAGAGTCAGCATACGATCCAGCAGTTCCACATCTGGGTATATATCCAAAGGGAATAAAAGGCAGGATATTGAAGCAATAGCTACACTCTCAAGTTCATTCAGAAATAGTTTCATAGAAAAGACATGGAAACAACCGAAACGTCCATCAGTAAACAAGTAAATAAAGATGTAAGATAAGTACACATATATATTGTATATACATTATATAATGAAATATTATCCATCCATGAGAAAGAAGGTGGCCCTGCCGTTTGTGACAACACGAACACACCTGGAGGCTCTCAGGCCAAGTGAAATATGCCAGATGGAGAAAGACAAGTCCTGCACGGGTATCGCTTACACGTGGACTCTGAAAACAAGAGTCAAACTCACAGAAACAGAGAGTATGGGGAAGTGGTTGCCAGGGACTGCGGGGTGCGGGAAGTAGAGAGAGGCTGGTAAAGTGTGCAAACTTCCAGCTCTAAGACGAAGAAAGCCTGAGGATCGAACGTAAAACACGGTCACATTTTTATGTGAGTGAAGACATCTACGTGGTGCAATGGCATTGGGAGGGGTGGCTGCCCCAGCACAGACCAGCAAGTGCATCCTTCGTTTCCGGCCCCAGGGTTACCCATGAACCCAGGCTCTGTAGCCTCCCCAGGGTTCTGCTGGCTCAGTCTGTGAGTATTTTAGGCTGTGACTTCCAAATCAAAACCACCTATTCACTTTTAATCTTCTAGAAATGTGTTCAAATTTCACATTCACTGATGTCCCCTCCTGCTTCCTTTGCTGCTATCAATCTTTTTATAAGGAATTACAAATCTAATGACAACCCGGGCAAGGGGAATAGAACAACTTCTTGTCGCAGGATGTCGAAGACTCATTCATCCAAAATAACAAGCATTGTTTACCTGCAGACAACTGTCAACCTGTGAGCAGGAAATACAAGAGTTGACTAACCTGTGATTTTTCAAAAAGTGGCCAGATATATACACATTTATTTACAAAATAACCAGTTTTTAAATTTTGGAAAATAATGTTTTTCTAAACACTCTGCAAGCTAAATCAAAATATGTCTACCGGCAAGATCCAGCCCTGGGTTTGCCAGTTTTCAATCTCTGATTTTTACCTATTTTAAGAAAAGTTATTTCTCTGATCTCATCATAATGAACTCACAGAAAAGGACAGAAACGAATACAGGTGTTCAGTCTGCCTCTAAATGTAGGACTTAAATTAGATATTACCTATAAAAACTTAGAACAATGCCCACTGCATAAGAAATAGTAAATGCTAACTCTTAAATTATTATTGTGGTTTATAGGGAGCCTTAGTTATATCATCAGACTGCAAAAGGCAGCAATCTGCTTTCAGAACCAAACATCACAGGGCCGGGCGGCGGCTTTCAGAGGTCAGAGGTCAGAGCGAGGCTGCGTATCCCGGTCACACCAGCAGAGGAAGGGATGGCAAACAACGAACTCTCACCTTGTCGGGGTGGGAATGGGGGGCTTAAGTAGGTGGTTGCCAAAAATACACTTTAACAAATTCTAGTTATACACTAAGTCTCGGCACGCATTTCTCCTTAAAAGAGCCTAAGAAGATCCCATGTCAACTCCATGGCTCCCAGAAATTCATGTATTCTCAAAGACAACCTGACACGCCTCCACATCATTCATAATTGTACCCCCTGAACATTTGTGGGGATTTGAAAGAGTGCAAAAAAGACACGTTGAAACACACGTGCATACATGCACAGTCACACATGCTCAGACACTCACATGCACACATGAGCATGCCCACACACACAGACACACGTGCAAGCACGCTCTTTCTCATTCTGCTGCCACATCAAGGCTTAAACAGAGTTTTCCAGATTCCTGCAGTCTCTTCCATGAATCTGCCATGGTGCTTTTTTGATAATTATTTGTCAGTGAGTGGTCTGTAGCACCAGCCAGAGTTTTTGAGTCAGATGATGTTCAACGTGCAAACACAGAAGGAGTTGTGCAACTTCCAGACAGAGCCTGTCTTTCCATGGTGGTCCTCGGACTCCTCTGTGCAGGCATCCAGCGGTCACAGGAGATGCCCCTTCACCTGCAGGGACCCCGCAGGGAGCATCACCAGCCTTCCGATGGATGCCCTCCCTCTGCTGACAGTATTGTGCCGCTGGTGGTTTGCTTTCGTCACAATGCATTTTTGTTCAACAACTTTAGCCCTGATTAGCCTGTCTTCCCCGCTCTGTACATTTACAGCAGGGGATTCAAAGCAGGGCTCTCTGGGCGGCACCTTTCAGGCATTTATAGTGAGGCAATGGACCAGAGTGGAAGAGGAAAGGAGCATCGTTTGTCTCCTAAGCACCCATCAGTGCACATGCTGGGGCCTGCATGGCTGGACCACTCCGGCTCAGTGCTAAAGACTACGTGTGGGAACAAATGAGTTTTCTTTTAGGTTTTTCAAAAATTTTAAATTATTTTTCAATTCAGTTTGCATTGAATATTGTTTTGTATGAGTTTCAGGTGTACAGCATAGTGGTTAAGTAACCATATACTTTACAGAATATTCCCCCTGATACTTCCAGCACCCACCGGGCACCGTGCACAGTTATTACAATATTATTGACTATATTCCTGATGCTGTAATCTACATCCTCAAGGCTATTTTGTAACTGCCGATCTGTATTTCTTCACCTCTTTTTCCCAGTCCCCCAACTTCCTTCTCCCGGGCAATCATCCGTCTATTCTCTGTGTCTGTGAGTATATTTCTGTGTTCATTCATATTATTCTGCAGATGCCACATATAAGTGAAATTATACATTGTTTATCTCTCTCTGTCTGACTTGTTTTAGTTATCATAATGCCCCCTAGATCCACCCACGCTATGGCAAATGGCGTCTTAGTTTTCCATTGATGGGGTCCAAAAGGACCAGGCCCAGTTACCTCCTTGCAGGATGGACCACTTGCATCATGTGATTTCTCTACACCAGTTTCCCCACCTGAGAAGTGGGGAACCAAACTTGGCAGCTTGTATTAAAAGTCCTCTTCATTAAATATAATTATCCCCACTCCACAGACAAGGAAACTAATGTCTCAGGATATAAAAGAGCTTTGTGTGTTGAAAAGTACTTTACAAATTTGTTATTTGTGTTATTATTTATCTAAAAGGACTGAGAAGGTATCTTCCCTTCCCTCTTTGCTCTTCAACTCTGTGTATTAGCAACTCAGAGCTTGGTGGTAACCAGAGGACATGTAACATTGCAGCTGGGGATAAAGATGTCACAGCCCTGTTAGGGGGGGAATAATTTCCCAGGGAGTAAGTAGTCAGTGCTCTCATTTTGACGGCAGGATTATTGTAGAGTTAGTTTCCATCACTGAACCTGCACACCCCCTGTTGACTTCCTCATAGTAAGCAGGTGAAGGGTGTTTTAATGAAGGGTAGTGTGACACTCTGGGGAGGGACCAGGCAGAAGTGACCGTGCAGAGCACAGAAAAAAAAATCTCAGAGAATGGAAGACATTGCAACTGGAGTCTCACACTTGAGTATTTAAGAAGCCCCTGGAGGGCTTGCTAACTACGAACATCAATTGATATCTCCCACCCCTAGAGTTTCCATTCAGCAGGTCTCGGTGAAGCCTGAGAATTTGCATTTCTAATGAACGCCCTCCTGACCCTGATGCTGCTGGTTTTCCCTGTCTACTTGTCTGGGTCCTAATCTCCTCTCATAAGGACAACGGTCCTACAGGGGTAGGGTTCACCCTTGTGACCTTATTTTAATTAAATCACCCCTTTAAGACCCTGGCTCCAAACACAGTCACAGTCTGAAGTGCTGGGGATTAGGACTTCAACACAATGACGCTGGGTGTTGGGAAGGGACACGGGTTATCCATGACGGCCAGAAAACTGAGCGTGATGAGCAAACTCTGCCAAAGCAGGGACGGCGAAATCGCAGCAAGCCAGGAGCAGATCCTACACCACAGCAGACCCCCTACACGTCGTTACCTGGAGTACGTCCGAGGATGAGAGGTGGCACGGGGAAATATTCTGGGGAACTTTGTGTGACTGTGGGAGGAGGCACAGGCTTCAGATCGGAAGAACATGGTGGTTCCTTAAGTCGCTAAAACATATTTGTTTGCAGAACATGTTAGTTGAACCAACCTTTACTAGGTTAAAGCCCAAATGCTTTTTAAATGGAGAGCAAGAGTCAGGTAGTGGGTTTCTGAGTGAGGGGTTATTTAAGTAGAATGAGTCAGCAACCCCTCTAGAAATTGAAGTTGCAAGCTTCTGCACAGGGCTAGGCATTCCTGCTGAACAAGCAGGGTTTCTCAGCCTCAGCACTATGGATATGTTGAGCAGAAGAATTCCTTGGTGCATATGTGAGCGGGGGAGGGAGAGGGCTGTGCTGTGCATTTTAACACACTGAGCAGCATCCTTTGCCTCTAGCCGCTAGATGCCAGTAGCACCTGCCCCCAGCTGTGACAACCCGAAATGTCTCCAGACATTGCTAAATGTCCCCTGAGGGAGCAGAATACAAAATTGTCCCAGGTAAGAGCTGCTTACTTTGGGCTGCTATAGCAGAAACTACCAAGGACTGGATGGTTTCAGTAACAAACGTTATTTCTCAGTTTCAGAGGCTGGGAAGTCCCAGATGCAGGTGCCACCAGAATCAGAGCCCGGGTAGGGTCCGCTTCCTGGTTCATAGACGACTCATCTTTCCCCCGTGTCCTCACGCGGTGGAAGGGATGAGGGAGCCCCCATCCCTTCTGAGCCCCAGAATGGCACTAATCCCATTCGTGAGGGCTCTAGCCTGGTGATCTCATCGCCTCCCACAGGCTTCACCCCCTAGTGCCATTACCCCGGGGGTTAGGTTTCTGCATGTGAATTCAGTGAGACATAAACATTCAGCCCATAGCTGGTCCCATTTCATAAGTTCCAGGCACACTATTTCCATTCTCACAACAGTTCTGTGGAACAAGGATCATGCCCACTTCTTAAGTGATTCAGAACCACAGACTCACTGATAGCTGCTGACTTTCACACACCTAAAATGCGTCTCTCTGATGCTCAGATCTATACCCTTTTTAGTAGGCTGTCCCCATAGACTAGTATATAAGGACAATCAAATTTCTGTAACTGACAGACAGTGACACGTCCAGAATCGGGATAATGAAAATATCTCAGGTTCCAGCCAGGAGCAGAGATCACAGAGCAGGGAAAGTGAGGCCAATTTCCCATCTACCCACGCGTGCAAGCAGCAGCACCGGCGTCCCCGAGGCTCCTTCTTGCTGCAGCTCAACAGACATCTGTCAGGAGAAGCTTAAAACTGTCAAGGTATGGCAAACACGCCCAGCCCTCTGTGATTTATCAGGCAGACCACAGCCTGACAGCCTGTCAGTCACTGTCTTCACGGTGCCAGACTGATTTGGGTTCTTTCATCATGAGATACTTGGTATTAGCAGGGAAACCCTTTTGGGAATCACAGCCCTGTGGCTTCGTAGTT
The DNA here is from genome assembly GCA_004024845.1 of Tonatia bakeri. Lineage (NCBI taxonomy): Eukaryota > Metazoa > Chordata > Mammalia > Chiroptera > Phyllostomidae > Tonatia > Tonatia bakeri. The sequence continues at coordinate 175,645 of PVIA01002461.1, read as the reverse complement.
TCTTTCTTTCTTTTTTTTTTAACATTTTTTCCATGTCAGAGGTAATTCATTGCTTCAGAGGGAGTTAAAAAAATAAACTATCTGTCTATAGAATGCTCAAAGAAATGGGCATAAAGCCTGTCTGGCCAAGCAAGAGGGCCACTCCTGTGTCCGTTCCTGTCACCACTGTCACGGAGCATCGGAAGTGCGCGAGTCTTGGCTGGGCCCGGGACACGCGGTCGGGTCATGGACAGCACACTCCACCACCTCCCGGTTCTCACCTGCAAGCTGCAGCGACACACGGAGTGTATTAGCTACAATACAATGGTGTTGGGTCTTCCAGATGAGAAGAAAGACTCAGAAGCCATGTCAGGAACAAGAGGAACAGGGAATACAAATTCAGGGATGCCTTGCTTGGTTAGATCATGATATGAGCTACTCAATCTGCTAGCAATTCAGAATGAAAGAAACCCCCGGAATGAAATTATAACCCCATGTGATTTTCCCTCTGCAATCAGCCCTTCAGTTTCCATTGCCTCCATGTTGTTCAATCCAGACAATTGCTTAAATCACCACCCAATATCTGCGGGCTGTTCTTTCAACAATTCTTCACAATTTGTCTTCTTTGCAAACTGTTAACTTATCCCACATCATGCTCTTTCCTACTTCCTGTTTTTATTCTTTAGTGTTTACCAAATGCCCTCACTTTCTTCCTGGTTTTAGTTGTTTTCATTGTCATTATCCAATGTCCTGCTCCCGCTGAAAACTCTCTGCTTTTCTCTCTTAGATTTTCTGGGATGAATTTGCATTCGTTTAGCAAGGAAACACTGGGAACTCAACAGAGCCAGACATATTTTTTCTGATGCTGCTAATTTCACCTAACTGTGGCTACAATACCCACTCCAATGAGGTGTCAGCGAGGACTTGTTTCAAGCCTCATGTGTGAGGAATCTAAATTAAAGAAACTTGCAAGCGTTGATCTATGTTGCCCTTTCCATGTAAAATGGCAACTTTGCTCTGAAGCTGCAGTACATGGGGCACCGCAATTGATTCTGAGTTTGAGCTAATTATAAAGGAAATGGATTAGAAGCCAACAGTAGGACTAGGAAGTTGAATCAGTTGGTGGAGTTTATTTTGCCACAAATAAAGGGCAAGACAAAATTGGAGCAAACAAAGTCAAGCGTTCAGAGGCTGGTGTTTTTCTGAGGGGATGGAGAAACATAAGAGCCTTGTTTATTAAATAGCTTTTTAAATGTAAATAGCCCAACTTGATGTTCTGAGATAACAGTGATATGATCAGATCATCTATGAGTCTTTCCCAGCTTTTCAGGGCAAGGCAGAAGCAATGAGGGAATAGGTGTCCTGCCCGAAGCCCCAGCGGGTCCAGCAGGTGTCCTGCGCTCAGACAGAACTGGGCCGAGTAATTCAGATGCTGAACACATCTGATAAGAGGTTGGAAGAAGAACGAGAAAACAGCCCATTTCGTTGATTTGTTTTCCATCTGATGTTTTCTCTCCCCTATGGGTAGCAAAGCGGAGTGCTCCTCAGTCATTGTCACACACCCGACAGCAGGGTTAGCTCGAAACACAAGTATCAAAACAAGCCTTTTCTTCCACTGCACACGTCATCTGCTTCAGCCAAACCAGCCAGACCCATCTGTTTTTGAGCGCTTACCAGACATAATTCTTAGGGCTTTACCTACATTTATATACTTCGTGTTCTTATAACCCATATGAAAACCCATGAGGCAGGGCTCACTATCCTCATTTTACAGATTAAGAAACTGAGGGTCAGAGAATCTAATTAACTAACCCAAGGTCATAGGCATCCACATTAAGTGTTCCAACTCTCATGTGAATCCAGGCCAATGTAACTCCATCGTGTCCTGAGCCTTCCTCCTGGCATGCATGTGCACAAATCCCTGCTGCCTCTCTCTTCTTGGACCCGCCGCATGCATTCCTTCCGGAACACTATTCCTGTTCATTTCCATTCACCTAGTCCCCGCTTTCCCTCAACCCAACTGCCATCTCTTTCACAAGCTTAGTCCAGCTTTTCTGATAATCCACTGCTCTTCTTACTTCCTCTGGGGCTTCTCTCCTTGGCATTTAATAAATGCAACCTTCTGTTGTTCATCTGCTCTGCAGCAGAGGTTAGAAGCCAACATAAGCCGTTTGACTCCTGAAGATTGAGACAGTTTTAAGCTGTAATACTTCCTGCCAAGATGCACGATGACAGAAACAGAAATGTTTCATCGACCATTACATCCCCAAGGCCTAGCAGAGTGACTGACGCATTACAGGTATAAGTATATTTTTATCAAATAAATAAATACATATGTAGAAGGACAGTGAGGTTGAGAAAACATGAAAGCTATATGTCTAAAAAGCAAAGAAGCATCTTGGGAAGTAATTTCTTGTCAGCAAGGTAATCCAGGCCCATTAAGGCAATGTTTAAGTGCCACCTGCAGTATGCTTTCCCATAGCTCCCTGGCCCACCAATCACTACCCTGCCCAATAGCTCAAGCAGAACCTAACCAAAATACCTGGGACTTAGAGCTTATAAAGTAAACAAATAACAGTGCTGCTTTATTGAGATCTCTGTAAGGCATCCAACACACAAAGTGCTGTGTCTTTTTAGCCCAAGGAACAAGTGACAGAGGGTATGTTTCCCTTTCGAGGAGGCAGAGATCTGTGAGATAAATAAGGGAAAAGGCCCTAGAAGCCTGACTAGGAGGCTAGACTGACCTACATGTGGAAAGGTGAGCAGACAGCATCACGGATCGGTGTGGGCAAGGGACATCCTGAAGAACCAAAAACAGGAGAGAGAACATGGCAACTTCACAGGGTGGCTAGGACACCCACCCAGGGATGCACAATGGAGAACTCATGGATTGTACCGAACAGACAAGAAATCTGTTAGTTAGCAAAACTGAGTCACTCCTTCAGAGCTGCCTGAACTAGCTGGGAGCAATTTCAGAAGGGAACCGTAGGCCAAGATATACACAGTAGATGAGCCAGAGAAATACTGCTGGTTTCAGTATTTGTTTTTACTATTGCTGTGAACCTCTTTCTTTTGGTATAGCCTGGGCACATTCTGGTTATAGCAGTACCTGCCCTCACTTCTTTACAAGGGAACCTCCTTGAAGTTGAGAAATACATGATATTCTTCTTGGTGTCCTTCAGTGTTGGCGAGATGCTCTCCTTTAGATTCTACTAAATAAACACTTGACACAAAGATGACAATGGCAATAGGAGTTTTAAAGAGATCGTTTGAAGACACTTTTCATTTTTTTACATGATTATTTCTGATTTTTTAAATGTTTTGTTTGTTCTCCCAAATGTTCAAGGAATGATATGTTCATTCTGACAATCCATGGAGGACCTTTAATCAATTAAGGACCACCCCACCAGAAAAAAAGTTTCTTGTATTTTTAAGAGTCTTCAGTGCACTTTGAGGAATCCAGGGTCAAGCAAACTTGCCAAAATCCACATGAGCCCAGTCCCCCTAGACATCACAAAACAAAGCAGAGAGCTCAACCTTTTCCAAAGGAAAACAGATAAAACATGAAAACAATCTGGCCACTGCGGGGGCCCATTTATCCCTCAGTAGAACGTCAGATGCACCTAAAGCAACAAGAGCCTATTGGACTGTCAGTTGCCAGGAAACAGACTCTCTTTTCTACACTGTAATGCCTTTTCACCGCACTGAGAAGACTGGGATCATGACATTAGACCTGATGGGAGACAATGACTCTTAATGACCTTCTTTTCCTAGAAGATGAGGTAGCAGTGTTCTCATCTAGACTATCATAAGAATAGTTTGGCTTTTTTAAAAAATCACAGTATTGATGAGAGAGGAAAGTAAAAACTGGTTAGCCTTCATAAGAACCTCCTCACAATAACATAAAGTCCCTTCGATGATTCTGTGAATCTTAAGTCATTAAACTCGCCAGATCAGCTTCTGGTACAAGTTCTAGAGACATAACTTAACCTTGCATGGCAAAGGCGGGGCTCGGGGGTCAAGGAATCAGCTGCCAACGCTCTAAGTTAAGGTTGGACTTCGAGACAAATGGGGTGGGGCTGAGAACATTGCCAGGATGCCGATCACCCTCTCAAGTCAGCTTCTCTTGAGTTTCAACCTCCCTCTTTCAGACTGGCTTTGTTTAGAGGGCCAGGACATGACCGCACACTGGTCTTCATGTCAGAGCTCAGCTTCACTCATTGCTGAAAGGGAGTACTCTTCTGCCTTCAGTCAGATTTGAAAAGACCCCGGAATGGGCTAGCTCCACTTGCATCCCATGCACACCCGCATGCCCAGATAGGTGGGGTGCTATGATGCAAAACTTCCACCAGGATCACATAATACAAGGGAAGATTGGAGATGTTCCCAAAACAAAGGGAATATTATTCCAGAAGTAGGGAGGGCACTAGTGCAGATTTTAATCATGGTCTACTGTATTTTTGTATTCTAAAACTCTGATTCAAAAACAGGAATATTATGCATGCAATATTAATGTAATGTACTATCTAGTGGGTTCTATCTGCATTCAATCTTCTTTCCTTTTTTACCCCCTTTAATACTTAGCAATAAAGAAATTGCTAAGTGCCTTATAAGCACAAAGTAAAATCTTTTAAAAATAAATAAATAAGCAAACCCACCAAGCACTTTTTAAGTGCTAACTGTTCTCTTCACTACAGTCTAGTGAATCCACATCTCACACCCTGTGCATCACTGCCATCTTTGCCTACAGACTGCTTTCTCTTGAACGTTCCTTCTTCTTGCTTCTATCCATCTTCGCCTGTCCCTTCTTTCGGAGTCAGAATGAGACTACATGCACACCTTCTCTGTGAAGTTTCCCGTGCCCAGTCGGACTTCCTCACTCAGCTACTCGGTGCTTTTGTCACAGAATTCGTTCTATTATCACAAATCTGTCTTTATCATCAGAAAGCTTTCCCTTCTGTTAATAACACGATCCCACTCTTGAAAATGCCGAGTATAGATCTAGGTGCTCAGTATGAAACAGTAAAGTATCCATGGCTTTTACCTATGGTTCAAACAGAAAAAAATACCAAGGCAAAACTCAAAGGGTGTACCAAAGAGAAATAATAAATATATTCTTTTTCATAAATAATCGTCCTTTAAATGAACACCCTTCAACAGCAAATAAAGTTCCAAACCTGAGCTTATTTCAGGCAAACCTCAGAATAATGTCCTAACTCCACCATGGTCACTGGGTGCCACAGCATGCCACAGAGCGCCAAGTACTGCATTAGGCAACTCTGAAAAGTGAAAGAGAAGGAAGAAAAATCTGCTTATCAAGAAACTTAGCTGAGCAGAGGTGAAAGACCACGCTTGTGCAGCAGCTGAATTAAAGGTGTGCTGGAGAAGGAGCATAAACAGTGGTGGAAGATAAGCCTTCCCCAACTTTCCTGTGCCCATCACAGCCTGTGTAGCGGTTTCTCTCCTTGTTTTTGTTTTTTCTTTTTACCTATCCCTCACTCCCACTTCCGCTCTTACCTGGTAGAAAATTTTGTTTGTATGTTCAGTCATACCTCAGTAGTGCTCGTCTTCAGAACTTGTCAAACCCTGTACTCATTGCATTTTGTCGAGAAAAAACTGCATCAGCCCTGGGACTTGCTTGGAACTGGTCTGAGTCACAATGCCACCCTGCAAGAAAAACTGCTCCACCATTCAGTACTGGTCGGTTTCAGCACTCATCGTAACTTCCACAGCAAATTACCAGTGAGTGTGGAGGTACCCCTGCATTTCCATAACGTGGTCAATAAAAATCTATTGAATGAGTGAGAAAATGCATGCATGCACACTGACATGGGTTGCATGCAGACCATCGAGTGCCGTGGACTCCTTGCTTGAAGATTGGAATTTTTTTCTGTAAGCAGTGATAGGCCTCTAGCTTCCAAACAAGGGAGGAAAGGTCAAGTTTGTACATCATAAAGAATACCTGTGTGTAAGCAGAGCATGGACTAGGTAAAGCAGGAAAAGCCTAGAGGCTGTCACAATATTTTAGACAAGAGATGATAAGGCAGTAATAATAGGGATGAAGAAGCTAGGATAATATTTGTGAGGTAGAATTTGCATTCTTCTTGGATGTGGACATGAAAGAAGAACCCAGGAAAAAACCATTTTGATGTGAACAAGAGTCTGGGCAATTGCTTAAAGATTGTTTTAACAGGGCTTTTCCTTGCACACGCAGGGATGATTGACGGAGAAGGTTGCACCAGCCCACGTAATCAGCATCCCTTGTCAATGCCAATTTTTTTTTACCCTTGAATTCCCAACATCTGCACTAAGATAGACTTGGCTGGGGTAAGGAACTGTCGCAGTACTTGTTAATTTTATAACTTACATAATTATTCCCTTTTATGTGTCTTAAATGTCAAGGTTCTTGAAGTAACAGCAGAATAACAAATTGAGTAACTTTTACTGAACTTAAAAAGTCCCAAGCATTTAGGCAACTTTTCAATATCTGAAAGTCCTACAAAAATAAAATTATTATTAATCCTTGGAGTCACCCTTAAAAAGGATGCTTCTAACAAGATGTAACTATCTTACAGAAGTTGGATGACAATATGCAAGCAAGAACTGGAGCACGGCTCCATCTCAGCCCCCCACAGAAGTGACCCGCCCCGGCTTAGGCTGGGAGTTCAGTGGCCAATTTGCTCTAAGAATAAGTTTCAAAGGAAAAACTGCACAAGCAAACGCAAACACTCCAGAGCCACGAATAAGACTGAAGGGTTAGGAAGTAGATGTTTTCAGCCTGATTCAGATCTCCACCCACACATCAGTCTAGAGAGAGAATGCTGTGGGCTGGGGAAGAAAAGATATTAGAGACAGAATAGATACAAATCATGAGAGTTCATCATTAATGAGGCAGGTGGGGAGGCTGGGTCTTAACCCCTTTCTTCAGTCTCCATGGGGAGCCAAAATGCCTTAGCCCTCCAATTAAGCCATAAGATTCAAATACAGAAGAACATGGACCTCAATGTTCAGGTAATGTTCTTGGTGAGCAGTTGGTTGTGCCAGTTTGGTGTGGCTACCCCAGATAATAAAGGAAGAAGGCCAGGGGCAACCCAGGAGACCTTCGGTCCAGAGGTTTTTGTGGCCCCCCAGACTTCAGGTAGCAGCTGCCGACAGACCAAGTGCTGTGAGTCACAGAGAAATTACAGCAGTGGGGGCTACTGCAGAAATGACCAAGTAGCCTGCACAGTAGGGGTTCAGCTAAGAATGTTGTTAAAATGTGACAGGTACTATTATGGTAGACAACCCAGAGAGTCAGAAAAATGGACATCAGAAGGCTACCAAGATGAATCCAAGACGGGGGTGTCAAACTCATTTTCACTAGAGTCCACATCAGCCTCGAGGTTGCCTTCAAAGGGCCAAATGTAATTTTAGGACTGTATAAATGTTACTGCCCTTAACAGTTAAGCAAGAGCTCAGCACTACCAAAGGTAGAAACAAGGTAGAGGGCCAGATTTGGCCCGTGGGCCTTGTGTTTGCCACTTGTGATCCAAATCATTAAATAAATATCTCTTGCTCTGGTTGGTGTGGTTCAGCGGATTGAGCACCTGCCTGTGAACCAAAGGGTCACCAGTTCAATTCCTGGTCAGGGCACATGCCTGGGTTGCAGGCCAGGTCCCCAGTAGGGGGGCACCCAAGAGACAACCACACACTGATGTTTCTATTCCTCTCTACCTCCCTTCCCCTCTCTCTAAAAATAAATAAGTACAATCTTTAAAATAAATAAATATCTCTTTACCATTTGCATAACAGCCTCCTGAGCATAGCATTAACTCCAGGGAAAAGAAGGGTGTGCTTGAAAAACCTCAAACTTGAAATGACAGACAACAGACTTGAACATGACTGTTTTCCTGGTAATGACTAAGTTAAAATGTTTGCACCAGAAACAGTGGGGGCTAGAGATAGAAAGTAAGTTAAAATAGAAGAGTGAAGGAATTTACACATTTGCTCTCCTGAAAAGTAGCTTTGAAATTTGTGTGTAAGTTTATAGCATATAGGTCAAGGACAGAAGCTCTCATGTAAGAGAGACCTAGATTTGAAGCCAGATCTGTGGCCGTGAACATTTAACTGATGCTCTCTAAGCCTCAGTTTCCTCATTAGAGGTCCTTATCTGACTCCGACTTCTAATGTTTACTTGTTTACTAAACTTAATTCCTCGCCCATGTATCCAACGAGGCCTGACAAAGAGATCCCATCTGTGTTCCTGATCCCTTTTCCTCTTCTAGATCTGCTTCACCCAAGATCCTTCTTTCCAATTTCAGCCTCTCATTTCTGAGTACTCCTTTCCGAGGCTCTCCTAACCCAGAGTCCTGCCCTCCCAGCAACTGACCCAGGCAGGAAAGTTCAACCCAAACCTGCAAACCCTGACATCCTGTTTGGAGTAACCTTCCTGGAGGAGATGGACTTTCAATGTAGTTGATTCTGCTCTGACTCTGACTATAGAATCACAAACATTTTAGGGAGATGGAATAAAGAAAATTAACTAGTGATTGGATTAGATGGTGCTTGTAAAGCATTTGGTGTTAAAAACTCTCGATGGTAAAGCTGTTAATAGAACCCTTGTATGTACAACGAGTTCCCAGAAAATTAAATAATAAGGATGGAAAATATTCACATGCGTGAGGAACATTAGCACCATCAGAAGGTACAAGCTGAAGCCCAGGGAACCAAAGCACAAGCAACACATGCAGAAGCCAACTGTGCCTTAGAGTTCTCAGCACCTTTGGATCTGCCACACTCGTCTTAGTAGTCATTCTTCACGCCAGCTTTCCCAGGATCACTCAGAATGGAAATTTTGTCATTGCACAGAAGCCAACATCCTACTGATTTCTCCCTCCCCGTTCCAATCATTGCCAGGATAGCTAAAGCCCTCCACATTCTCCTCCCTGAATTCCTCTTCCTTCCCTGTAGGGTCAACCAACATCATTAATTTTCTGTTTTCCATTGACATGAATCTGTCTATTCATTAATGCCATGAGTATATCATCCCTAACCTATACATATATAATTTTTATAAGTATTTCAACAAGGTATATTTTATTTATTTGTTTATATTCTTTCATCTTACACAAAGTATTTGGGTAGCTGATAATGAAACCAGGAACCCACAAAAGCATAGTAAAATATAAATTAGAATTTTAAAAATTAGTAACATATCAGAATACAAATTGAACTAGCAAATTAAGACTTGGGAAAAGAAGAAAAGTAAGTGAAGTGGTTATTATTTGTAATGAAATATAATAAAACTGAATTTTTATTCTAATTTAGATGTCCAGCTATTTAGGTTTTAGTTTAAACCCTAAAGGGTATACTGTAAAATACATTGATGTGAAATACCCCATGCTTTCTAATAGAATGGTGACAATCTCTTCTGTCCCCAATTTACCCCTAGAATGGCCCATCACACCCCCACTTTTGGAAAGAGAGGTGTGGTCGTAGTAATGAAGGATATAGTCAGGGTAGACGGCAGGGCTAGTAACAAGAATAAGTACCAAGACTTACAGAACACATTATGAATCAGACACTCTGCTGAGCTATATAAATACAATCTTTGATATAATTCTCATAACAACTCTTAGAGATACCCTGCTTCACATAAGAGGAAACTGAGACTTGTAAAGGTAAAGCATCTGCCTGACATGAAATACTTAGTAAGTAGCCAACCTGGATTTTAAGATTTGTCAGGTAACTGGTATCTGTGTAGGTATGTTAAACCACCATGCCAGCCTGCCTAGAATCTTGAATTCACTCCTCTCCCACCTTAGCTGCATTTGTAGCTTCTGTCTCAGCAATCAAACCCCTAGCATAACCATGTTGACATATTTCATTCAAGTTTTTTAACTCAACTTGACTTAACTCTGACACTCCTGACTTCTGGACAGAACCAGACACTTTATAAGAGGTGACAGTGTGCATTCAGGCTGTCCTGAACCAATGGGTATCAAAGCCTTGTCCACCGTTTCCCTCTGCCCCCCTCAGAGGTCTGAGACAAACTTCCCAGAGGAAAACTAGAACCCCTTCCATGGATTTAGAACCAATTACATTTGATTTAAGAGATGGTGTGGAAGATGGTGGTTGGCTTGGCTGCCTACTATGGTTAAAATCTAACCACTATGCCCCTATAAACAAAACGTAACCTTTCAAAACTCTTGGGAGATTTTGCTTCTTTTGTTTAAAAAAAGAAAGACTGAAAATATTAAGAACTCATCCATTTTACTAGGAAATATTTAACATTGAAAGTACCTCAAGAGCATATCCAAAAAACCCCAAAATAGATATGTTACATTTTGCATTCAGCTGATTTTACTGTGCTTAATTGATTCCATTATTCATGTTTTCCACACCCAACATGTACTGATTTTTTTCCTGGTGCTTATGCACTTCAAGAATGCGTAGTTATTAATCAAAGGATTGGTTCTCCACTCAGCCAAGCTATCCATGTTAAATTCTTCTCATCTTCTCCCATAAGTCGGTTCTTCCAGCTCCTTCATCATTTTCATTACTCATGTCCAAGTTCTTTTCAATTTATCTGAAATGCTCAAAACATCCCATTGTTATAAATCCCACAGAAATATATTTCACTTCCAAATCATGACATTATGATTCTCTAATTAAAGTTAAATCAACATGAACATTTTTTGCTGTCTGTTGCTCAACTCAGATTTAATTTGTTACTTTTCAAGATGGCGACTTTTCAGATTTGGCTTTTGCGTTAAGAACCTTTTTCCGATTATTCATTGCCTACCTGAATTGGAGACGAGACCCTAATAAAAACAAGACTCTAGCTGGTGTTTAAGAGCTACAGAGTGTTAGAGGTCTGAAACCTTTGGTTGAACTAATTCTCTAGAGCTCATTTCAATACCAGGAACAGTGAGCCTATGACTTCCACATCCCTGCCTTTACATGAATCTTGACATGAAGACAAGTCATAAATTGTGTTCAGGCTCCATGAATTCAGACATCTGCGTACTGCTATGTTCTCTGTCTCCAATCATTTCCAAGGCACGCTAAGTCCAAATGGCTTTTATAGTATTTGAAGGTTAATGGCAGAAGTATTTTTATGTGAAAGGCTGGTAGAATCTCCATGGCAAAATCTGGCTTTGGGAATATATGTAATTGCTGGATGGTATTCCACTATTTACACTGATTGTTCAATGAACACAGAGTCCTTGTCATTTTGTCCTTCCCCTTTTTCCCTTGGCCTGATACATAGACATTATTAGCTCTACCAAAGGATGGAGGTAAAACAGGAAGAGCAGAAAAGCAGGAAATGAAATTACTCTTTATTGAATTTCTACTAAGTCTGAGTCCTATGCCAGCAAATCAGTACTTCTCATTACCAGCTCTGGTCTTCCAATATTGGAGCCAGCTTTACCTGTTTCTAGACATAGCACGAGGCACTTCAAAAAGCACACACATTCACACACATAAAAACTCCACAAGTAACAGACACCCAAAATATACTTCAAGGTCACCTTAAAATTTTATTTACTAAAGTTAGTATTACAGTGTTTGACTATAGACAATTAAGAATGACGTGTATAAGTGAATCACCCTTACCAAGATCAACCAGTGGCAGAATAGATAATTAATTATTATCTCTTAGAACCAGTCTAATAAAAAATCACAGTGTATCAGGAATGGATGTTTTCTGGTGAGACTCCATATACAAGCCTAATTACTATACCAAATATGTCAAATCTTAAGTCAGAACTTTGGTCACTTGTCGATGAGGTTGGCAATCCATTGGGAAGCTGTGTAAACCTATCCCAACAGCATCCTGCCTTCTAAGAAAATGTAAGACTTGTGATTATAAGTTGACTCTCCTCCGAATCACAAATGATGATGTACCAATGCATCTGGTCATCAATTACCTTTCTGTTCCTTATATGTTAACTATAGATTACTATAAATTATAAGCAAATCTTTGATATTTAAATTGCAAAAATATATAGTTTGAGGTATAATGAGGCTAAAATTCTTCTGGGTCTTGGGTGTAATTAACTATTCATCTCTGATTAGAAGCTTTTAGATGTTTTCTATTGTGATGTTGAAATGAATTATCAAAGGGTCAGGATATACCTCTGGCAACCAATCTCCAGGTGCTAAAATGAAGCGATGGTGACTGCTGCTTACTGGATATTTATTTAACAAATTTTGATCAACTAGAAGTTCAAGAATTTTGAATCTTCTGATCGTCAGAATCTGCTGGATCACTCAAACACGACAACTAACAATACATACAGTATTTCTTTGGTAATTACATGTCTAGGTGTGTTGAGAGTCAATATGAAAACATTTCACTGGTGACCTCAGCCCAGTAACATACATGTCATTGTGCTCACTCTGCACATCAGTCCCCCATGCATGCCATGAAACCCCCCCTTTCCATTTCAGCTGCTGTGACAATTTGTCACTTTGTTCTGCAAAAGCACAGGAATGGGACAATTCTGGTTACTTTACAGGTCTGTTCGCTTTTTGACTAGACAGTGCTGTTGAGGCGTAGTTGTTCTATATATAACTCAGCACCATTTTCTTTGGCACAACATACACAGGAACCAGATGGCAGGATCAGCCCAAGGACGATGGATTGTGGCAATCATTATAAACATGAAAAGAAAGAAACTTAATACCTGTGACACATCAAGTGATTTCTAACCATTGTTTTTTTAATCCTCAAAGTAATCCTGTGAGACAGAAAATATTATCTCCATTTTCGAGATGAGAAAACTGAGTCTTTGGATTAATTAATCCTAAGTCTACATTGCTTGGAATGATCTCCAGTCCTGTGAGATTCCAAAACCTGGAGTCGTCTCCTTTCTTCAAGTTGTCTTTAAAAAAAAAATGATTGTTTTAAGAGAAAGAGAAACATTAATTTGTTGTTCCACTAATTTATGCTCCCATTGGTTGATTCTGTGTGTGCCCTGACCGAGGGTCAAACCTGCAAACTTGGTGTACAGGGATGACTCTCTAACCAACCGAGTATCATAATAATTTGAAGGAGAAACAAAGAAGGCCTTACTTGTAGCTAAATTAGAATCAATACTGGCTTGTAAAAAAATTTCAAGTGCCCAGTTAAAATTTATAATCCTGTAGGAAGCAGCTCTGCTGATCAGATGAGGGAGTCTGATTGACAAGGAAGAAATATAAGCTGTCCAGGAGAGAGAGAAAAAGAGGGGCCGAACAGCTTGATGTCAAAGCCATAGAAATGGGGTCTCTCTCCTCCTTGAAAAAGCCAAGTAGGTGCCTTGGTCCTGACTGAACCACTAGAGAGAAGTGTCTGAATCAAACCAGCAGGGGACTGAAACCCAGAAGCCTTTCTGAAAGCACCCAGTGTCAGTGAGGGCCTCGCAGAGAAGCCACCTCCACAAGCAAGTCCGCAAGCCAGCTGAAATGGGACACACTCAATGGTAAACACCCCTTGGGACACTTTCACCCAAGGTACTAACTATAAACCTCAGGACCGGTGCCAGGTTCTGTGACAAGACTTCCCCTGATGCTCTTTAACCGCTTTTGCTTTTATTAGAGTTCCAGGCAGGAGATAAAGAACCTCCCTCCCCAGCAGAACAGCTCTGACAAGAGCACGTCAGGAAGATTGAACAGCCTGAGCAAAGCCGTGCCAGGCAAAGGCGACTTACAGGTGCACTGCTGCGACAGAGCTGTCCAGAGCCCGGGGAGACAGCACTAACCGCACTGAGCAGGTGGCAGGAGTCACTGGGAAGCAGCCCTTGACAAGCAAAGGCTTTAGGCCAGCCCTGCGTGAGGAGCCTTACACATGGCTCTGGCCACACCTCAAAGCACAGGCTAATCCACGATGCTCTGTGTAACGCTCAGGTCTGTCCACTTTTCAGGCTCAGAGGAAGCAGATTTTTTTTCTTTTTTCCAATTTATTTATTTATTTTTAAAATAATTGCTGTTTTTCTATTACAGTTGACATAAAACATTGTATTAGGTTCAGGTGTACCACCCAGTAACTAGACACTTATAACAAAATGATCACCCTGATAAATCTTACACCCATCTATCGCCATACATAGTATTACAATGTTATTAACTATACCCCCATGCTATACTTTACATCCGTGTAATCATTCTGTAACTACCAATTTGTACTTCTTGACCCCTTCACCATTTTCACCTAGTCCCTTAACCTCACTCCTATCTGATAACTGTCAAAATGTTCTCTGTATTTATGAGTCTGTTTCTGTTCTGTTTGTACAGCATGGAATATGACTCAGCCATAAAAAAAGAATAAAACCTTGCCATCTGCAACAACGTGGATGCAGCTAGAGGTATGGTGCCGAGTGAAGTAAGTCAGAGCGAAAGACAAATGCCACATAATTTCACTGATTTGTGGAATCCAGTAAAAGACAAAATAGAAGGAAGCAGATATTTAAAGATGCTATCAGCTCTCGACTTGTAACTGTGAGCCTGTCTCCTTTATGTCTGTGCAGATTTATACTCTAAGTGCTGGCAAGCCCCAGGAGGGCAGTAAATTGTTCCTACACATGCATGGGAGAGAAGACGGAAAAGGGGTGCCCACTGCAAATAAAGGTTTGGTCACAAGAGAAAAGGAACATTTTCATTTAATAGAAAAAAGCAAGGTGAAAGCGGACTCATTCTGCCTAGGTGGAAGCCTTAGCTGTAGGACCCGAGTTGGATCTAGTCTGCAGGGGAGTGTTAAGGAGGCCCAGCAGTGGACATTAGTGGTCATGTGAAGACAAGTGGAGAAACATCAGATGGACAACTCAATACATCCTCGAAACTGAGAATTTGGACAGTCACGCAAAAGGAGCATCAGCATCTTACAAGGGTCAGACATCACAGGCAAACTCAGAACAAATACCCAGCTTTTTGCAAAGTGCACCCACCCATCAATCCACCCCTACCGCCCACATGCCTCAATACAGTGTCTCTCCCATTGATCTTGACCTCTGTCTCTTGACTTCGGCACCTCTTCCTCTCTGTTCTTCCCTTTCTCAGCCTCCTACCCTTGTCTTCAGCCCCCACGGGTGCATACGAAAAGAACATTCTACCCAACCACCACAGAAAGCAAGCTATTTGACCTATTTCTGATGTTCTGTGCCCCACGTGAGCTCTTGCCAAAAACCTTCTGAAATGTTGAGGCAGGGTGAATGGGAATATTTCCCACAGCCCCGGTGGGAGTAGAGAAAATTGTTCTCTCTCCCCTTCAAAACTAGGAGTAAACCTCAGAAAACAGGGAAAATTCCCTCCTAGACTTAACCAGATAAGTTCTCAGAATTCAAAAGTAATCATCTAATTGAAGACCTCTGTGCTATCCTTAGGATATCCAGGAAAATTATATAGTTTCTACTAGACTTTAAGATAAAGAAGGCCAATAGTTATCTCTCTTACCCACCGAGGCACGTCCAATGCCCAAACTCTAGCTTCTATGTAAAGACACCCAACGAACATTGGGTAAATGAATTAAAGAACGATCTTCCTTTATTAATCTCTATCTGAACTTTACACCTCTAAATGTGGAGAAATTCTTTAAAACTCATCACAACATGTCCTTTAAATCCATCGCTAATTCACCTATATTAGAGATGGTGGACATGTGTTACTCCTGAGTAATACTCTTCTTATAACCCCTCCCGTCTGGTGTTGTTACAGAACTCAAAACCTTGCTTCTCCTTGATAGTCTCGAAACTTTGTTCCTAATCCCCCGGCTCAGATCACTCCCATATTCTTCCCACCTCGCCCCACGTGATTCCTCACACTCCCATTTTATTCTCCTCTCCCGGTACCCTTTGGTCTAGAAAATAATCACTGCATTAACATGTCCTTGCCAACCTCTCAGTTAAAATTTAATTGTTAAGAAGATAATAATGAAGTAGCCACTGACATTTTCTTAATTATTCCTAAAGATATAAATTATATGACTCTGAGTTCACATCATTAACTTACTGTGTTATAAATAAACTTACTTTTTATTTTGGTGTAAATAAACTCTAAAAATAAAATATGCCAGGATAATGACAAATAGATTTAATTAATTTTGTGATTTACTCCATTTCAATGGGTTTGTCAAGTTCATTTTTTTTGCTCACTAATAGAATTATATGCACTGCCCAAAACATAGCAATGATAATAATTTCCACCATTTCATTGTCATTATGATTATAATCATCAGAGTTACTAGATTGGTTATTTTCCTTTCTGCAGAGGAAAATATTCCTTAAATGTTGGAAAATATTCCTTAAGTTCCTTTGTGGAAAAAGAAGCTTCTACATCCACTGAAATTCATTCTTATCCCAGGAACTTAATATACCTACTGGCTCTGTCATTTCTTGCTATTGTTTTGTAAAGGGTACAATAAAATGTGGCACAAAGTGACTTTGGCGTACAGAGTGAGGATCGTCCTCTCCCGAGAGGGAGCTAAAACCTGAGTGGCCGGGGCTCTGCTGCAATCAGTGGAGGTGAGAGACTTTCTCTCCCATGCAGGCCTATAGAAGGTCTTAGAACCACAGGGCAGAACCCTGAGTTCATTAATTCCTCCCTGAGTACTCTCAGGCAATGAGAGGAACCCATCTTGGCCTCCAGTGGTTATTACTACACTAATTTCAGAGCAGTCCACCAGTTTACTCTTTCAACATTCTTCTTCCATGAACTTATAAGCAGTATGAATTATTAGCAGCATATACATGCACTGAAACAGTTTTGCCCAATTTAACTTAAAAGTCATCTTAACAATTAGATCTTGGGTTCGACAGACATTCCTGCCTCCTAGTGCCATCATTAACCACCGATGGTGGAGGAACAGCCTGAGTGTGACCTCAACTCTCTGCAGGTGTGCATCTGCTTGCACAAGCTGACACCGTCAGCGCCTGTGACAGGAATTCCAGCAACGGCTCGGCACTGTTCCTGGCAAAGTGTAGAAGCAGTGAAATGCTGTCTTAAAATAGCAATCTGTGTCCTTTCCTTCATACATAATCTTTTGCTCAATCATTTCCTCAAGGAAAATTAGGGTTATTCCAGGATGAAGACAAAGAAATAGAAACAAGAAATGCTCTTGTTTTTCTTACAACTCACAAATAGGCTCTTGAAACCCAAAGAAGCAAGATATAGAGGATTATGAGCTGAGTTGTATCACCCCAAAATTTATATGTTGAAGCCCTAACCCCCAGAACCTCAGAAAGTGACAGTATTTGGAGATAGGGTCTTTACAAAGGAAATGAAGGTTAAATAAAACCATTGGAGTGAGCCTTAATCCAGTGTGACTGGTGTCCATAAAAGGAGTGACTGGGATGGGGCCAGACACAGAGGGAAGACTACAGGAAGGAACAGGGAGAAGATTGCGACCACCTAAAACCCAAGGAGAAAGGCCCCAGATACCGTCAACCCTGCAGACTCCTTGCTTGAGGATTAGCCTCCAAACTTGTGAGAAAATTGATTTCTGTTGGTTAAGCCACCTAGTACTTTGTTATAGCAGCCCTAGCAAGCTACTACATAGAATTTATGCCATGATAACAGACCGAGAAAAGTGGAGAAAGCCCCAGATGCCTTTGGCTCCCTGGGGATGATGGGCTGAAGGCCACTTATTTGGGTAGAGGCTGAAAGTATAAAAGAGGAGGGTTGGGATGGAGAAAGCATGCAGAATGTGGAAACCAGATCTCGCGGGGCCACGTGGAAGGCAGCACCTGCACAGCGATGCTCAACAAAGTTGTCCCACCTCACTCTCTCGCACCATCGCCCCCACCCCATGTACGCTCCGGTCAATGCCAGCAAAGGGCAACGGCAACCGTGGAAGTCCATTCTTTGCAGATTCGGAGTAAAAGATTTTGAATAACTATTCATCTAAAAGAGGAAGAAATACGGATTGTCTAGGCAGATGAACTGTTTAATTAAAAAGGTCCTGGAAAGAAGTGGTAATTTTATTTAAAGACTGAAAAAGAAGGATTTTCAGGGAAAGGCAAGTTTATTGTGGTAGATACTGCTGAATAGACGTCTAGAAGAAAGCTCTGCAGATTAATCAAATGTGGACGATTTAATGGACTTTCTGAAAGAAAGTCCTGGGCGAGGGCCTATTTGAAATGTTAAATCTCTAGACATTTTAAGGGCTTGCAATTTTTTAAAAATGTGAAACAATTGAATTCTGAATGAGACCTTTTTTATTCCTTTTTATTTAATTTACTGGGGTGGCACTGGTTCACAGATTTATACAGGTTTCAGGCACACAATTACACACATCATCCACCTCCTCCCACTCCCCTCTCCCCTCCCCACAATCACCACACTTGTCCATGTCCGTGAGCTTTTTCTTTTTCTTTTTTACTCATTGAATGAGACCTTTAAACCCATCTGCAAATCAAAAGTCATTTTGTTGGCTGGGAGATATGAAAAAAGAATTTGTACTTTTTCACTCCTGATCCATCATGTCAGATATGGTATACTTTAAAGTGCTTTTTACATTTAAAAATCACTCGGACTAAAATGATCATTTTACTAACTGATTTTTCAGATACTTTTGGATTGATCATAACTAGTACTTACAAATGTCTACACGTTAAAAGTTAATGAGTTAGCAGTTCTTCAACTTTGCCATTTCATGGGGAAAAAAAGGAAACAAATTGAGAAGTTGTCCATAGTATAGTGAAAGAAATTCTTTGGTAGTTACAAAACAGCCACAGGGGTGTAAAGTACAGCATAGGGAATATAGTCAATAATATTGTAATGACTACACATACTGCCAGGTGGGGACTGGAAATACTGGTGGGGGGAACTCTAGGCTATACAATTGAAACATACAAAATAACACTGAACATAAACTGCAATTGAAAAATAAAACTTAGCCCGAGCTCGCATGGCTTAGTGGATTCAGTGCTGGCCTGGGAACCAAAGGATCACTGGTTCGATACCCAGTCAGGGCACATGCCTGGGTTGCAAGGTTCCCAGTTGGGGACATGTAGGAGGCAACCACACATTGATGTTTCTGTCCCTCTCTTCCTCTCTCTCTTCCCCTCTGTCTAAAAATAAATAAATTAAATCTTTTCAAAAAAAGAAAAGAAATTTTTTAAAAACCTATTTGAAAACTCAAAAAAAATGCATTTACTATATTCCATTCATTCATTTTTATTCATTTAACTTAGAATGTTTTTATGATCATGTAATATGTGCTAAGCACAGGAATACTGGAGTGAACAAGACAAGCATTTTCACTGTTTTCCTGATGCTCACAGCCTCACGGGGAGGCAAGCATTCAAGTTCCATGAATAATTATTTACAAAAACTAATACTGGGCTGAGATACAAAATAGGACTCAATTTCAGAAAAAAAAATAAATTTCCAAACAAATTGAATGTCCCTTTTAAAATACAACAGTAATCCATCTTATTTACCAGCCCCCCTCAGCTGCAGTATCTGTTTAAATCATCTTCATGAACTTCTGAAAAGGGAAGTTTGCCTTAGATTAAACAAGTATTTCTGGCCTCCATTTATTTCTAAATTTGACAGACTTCTGAACACAGGTCCTGATCGTGTGCATTTTGCTGAAACATGAGAGAGAGAGAGCTGAAATCATTGCAAAGTGAGAGAATTCAGAAACCGACCTGGTCTTGCAGGAAAGATCAGAACTATAGGGGTCCCCATTTTGTACCAGTCAGGGTGCTTAGCTGCAAGTAATAGAAGCTGGCTCTGAGTGAAAAGGCACAGCGGGAGGGAGTTTGTTTGCTTAAGGATATAGAGCAGCTCACAGAATTCCTAGCTGCAGGTAATCTTCCAGGAAAAACATCCAAAATTACACTTGCAGAACCGGTCTGAGGAGGAAATCATTGGTGCCGGCGTGCAGTCAACTTGCTGCTCCTGAACTTGATGTTGCTGCAAATATTTCCATCACCAGCACCAGCACATGGATTGCCCTTGTGCCTTGTGTCACTCGCTTCAGAGTTCAAGTCTGGCCTGAGCGCCACTGAGTGGCAGAGCCTGGGTGACATGCCCATTTGTCCCTGCTATAGCTTTAAGGAGAAAGTCATAATACATGCCTGTGGATCTTTTTGTAACCTTTCAACTTTTCTGTATCCTTAGGTTTAGGTGCATCTCTTACAAATAGGTGAATTGTGTATTTTTAGAGAGCCTGACAATTTTTCCCTCTTAAGTGGAGGTTACTTCATTTAGCTTTTTAATGATGACTGATATATGCAGATTGTTCTACAATTTTATTTTGTGCTTACATTTGAACTATTTGGTTTTTTCGCTCTCCCCTTTCTTGATCATCTTTCATTGAAAAACTGAATGAATTTTTAATACTTTTTTCTTCCCTCTGTGGCTTAGGAGTTATGTACTATCTTTCTATTCCTCCAGCATTACTCCCACAACTTAAAAACACGTACTGTTTTAACAAAATACGGACTCTAGGAATCCTTGAATTATTTTCACATTGTTCCCAACTTTAATAGTATCCTTTTTAATCCAGGAAATTAAACATTATTTTATTGTTCTATACTTTTGGAGTGACCCATTGGCTCACCAGTTTCTTTGCTCTCTGTTGTAAGTCAGATGTTTTTCTTTCACCCAAAGTACTTTTTAATGACGGTCTGCTGGAGACAAACTCTGCCAGTTTTTATTTAACTAAAACTGTCTTTATTTTGTTTTCATTCTTCAAAGGATGTTTCAGTGGGTTCCAATTGGACAATTACTTTGTCTATTTTTAATGCTTTTTATAATATGACTTTAAGGATATCTTCAGTGACTTACATGCTAATTTATGCCTTCATAGAAATCGTGGGTAAAGTGATCAATTTTTATCCATTTCTACCTCATCTTAACTCTCTTCCAATGTGATATTGAACCAGGGAAGGAGATTCTTTTCCTTCTTGCTTAAACGTTGGGATCCTAATAAACTACTTTCAAGGATTTATGGTACTTATATACCAGAGTAAACATAACTAATGGATATAACTTTATACACCTGATACTAACAAATGCTAGGGTTGACTGGCCCTTTCAGATCTGGGGCCAACCATTATTTTGGAAGGTTTGGGTTTGGGCTTGAATGTCCCTTGGGTTAAGTCAGAGGTCAGAGTCCCTTAATTTTAGAGCTGAAAGGCATCATGTACCCCAAATCTCATGTTCTCTCTTTCCCTCTCGTGGTAGGTCTTTATCAAATGTGTTCTATCAGTGCTTAGTATGTGGAAGTAAAAAATATCTAAGAGGTCACGTCTTCACTTTCTTTTTAATTTCTATTCAGATGGAAAATAAAAGAAAGACTCCCTGGCAAGATCCATCTCTAATGAGAACTACTGTGTGTAAGGTGGTACAAGCAATACAGATTCTGAGTAGGCCCTGGGGTTATCGGAACTAGAGAGAACAATTCAGGATAGACTTCCTCCTACCTGGGGGTCTAAATTTATGTTGAAAAGGTGAGGTATGTAACAAAAAAATGATGGGGGAAGAGGAATCACACTGGAAGGAGGTAAACTGGAATAGAGGAAGAACGGGCAGGGGGGCAACAGGATGAGCAATACCTGAGTGGCACTCAGACGGGAGCCTGAATCTTTTCTGAAGTCAGGTGGGAGGGGCATGCCATTCACAATCACATGGATGCCGGTTCAATTGCCAGCACTGCTATTCTCAGGCCACTTAACAAGGCAAAGAGGGAGAAGTAATGAGAGGAATCTACTCTAACTTGTTCTGAGAAATATCAGTCACGTCAAACAAGAGACAGAGCACTGAAAAAAAGAAGTGAGCCCTATCGCCAGCTCTGTGGGTGACTGTGGATGGCAGGTCACTTATCTCTAAGTTGCAGCTCATTCACATTGCCAAAGTCCTTCCAGTTCTAACATTCTACTGGGTGGTTCTTAGTCTAGGGCTGCGCATCTGCCTGATTTGGGCAGCTCTGGGATGTAGCTAGGCCTGGAGCCACCTCTGGAAATTCTGATTAAATAGTTCTGGGAAAGGGCCTGCACAGAACTGGATAACAAGGTGATCCAGCAGGACAGTGGCCCTAGACGGTAATCAACACGGAGCACCGGGCATGCAAAAAAAATTAGGAAATTGCACACATCACAATTTCTCTCAGGGGAGATATTCTATACAACTCAAAGGAAAAATGTTGATAAACTATTTGAATGACAACAAATGTTTGCTGAAAAAGAGTGGATTTACCCAACAACTCTTTTGCTGAGCACGGTCTGCCAATGAAGAGACAAAACCTACGCCCTCTTCTCTAGTTTTCCTCCCACAAAGCACTTGGTGTCTCCTCTAAGTAATAACCCCTGTTCATCAGTTCCTGTGGCATCTACACGCGTCTGTTGATTCTGCTGCTTAGCATGCCAACTCCCAAATTTTGCCCACACTCTAAGTGAGATCCATTGTCCTGGAAGTGAACCAGTTACTTTGTAAACCAGGAAGTTCTATATTATGTTTATCATCATCATCATCATCATCACCATCATCACTATTATGGAAAGGCAGTAGGATACATAATAAGCATTAGCAATGTTGTCATTTTATGAAAATACCATATAGCATATTTTTCTCCTTGACATGAGGGAGCTCTAGAACCAACTACCTGGCGTCAAGTCCCGGCTCTATTACTTTCTGCCACTGTGAACTTGAACAAATTAATTCATTTCTTTGTGACTTGATTTTCCCACCTGTAAAATGAAGGGAATCAGAGTACACAATTAAGGATATTAAGAAAGTTAATTTATTAACTATGTCAATGCATATAAATTACTTATTACAGTACCTGAAATAGAGTACTCAATAAAATCTAGCTTTCATGGTCATTTTCACCATTATTACTATAATCATTAATATTATTATGAATCAAGGATATGTTGAATCAAACAAAGGGGGACCATATCAGGACAAACAAATTTAATTTTTTAATTAATAAAATAAAATAAAAGGAGCCAGAAGAAGCAGCTGAGAAGAAATCGACTCAAGTGGTTATTTTCCGGAGACTGTCAGATACTAACTCAGGAGACACAGACGTTATCAAGTGGAGCCAATAGCATAACACGCAGGCCCAGATTTGTGCCCAGTGCCAGAGTCAGGATATCTCGTCTTGGACGTTGAAAGCCAATAAAACAAAGTCAAAGGTGGAGCTGAGTCAGATCCTGGGAATCAAAAGAGAAGAGACACTTTTAACACAGTATTAAACCAGCGGAAGTTCCCTGGCTTCTCTCACTAGACAGGAGTAAGTCAAGGACCCGTACTTGCCACACTGCTGGTCCTCAGACCTGAGCCCGGCACGAGGAGGGCCTTCGCTCAGAGGGGGGCAGCCTGGATGCGTTTGATGGGAGAGGACTACAAATAAGGTCCCTCTCAAAACTGTTCTGAAAATGTGATGGGACTGCGTGCACTCTAATCATGAAAATTGCGATCATTATTATTTGAGTAAAACTGAATAATGAATCTCAGATGCCCCATTTTCCTCTCAGTTCATTCCAAATAAAAAAGAAAGTCATTGCTGTTTTCTGTGAGCTTTGAATTTATCACCGAGGTACCTTGATTATCTTATTTTTTGTGCATTTTTTTTAAATAAGGGCCTCCTGCAGTTTCTTGATTTCTGTTTATGTCACTGATTATTACCTCTCTCCTTTCTTGGTACGAATCACATTTTATTAAATCTTGGCCTTGGGAGTTAGTAAGTTATCCATATAACAAATGTAAAAGTGGGCTTAATTAGAACCTGCAGTTTAATGGGTCATCAAGTGATAAGTATGAGAGGGTTATATGCTAGTTTGAGAAGATTTTTATCATACATGAGAGGGAGGACCTTTGCCATAAGCAGCTCAGTCAAGCAGGGTCTTCTCTTAGACCTGATATGTGTTGAAGTGCGAGGGGCTTCCTTTTCCTTTTAGACATCAAACCATAAAGATTTTAAACTGAGGGCGGTGAGGGCCATCTTTCCTGCCACGTAGAAAACTAGGCACAAAGTGTATCCAGGCCATGAAAGGAAGGAGGATTACAAGATAGAGGAAGATAGAACCCAAATGACATTACTTGAGTTCCTGCCCTGCCTGAAGTCAGGACCACCCTTGAAATTTCCAGTTAAATAATCCCTCACCTTTTCTTTGCTTGAACTATTTTTAGGTGAGTGACTGTCATGGAAACAGAGAGTTCTGAAATATATAATATGGCAGTATCAGCCAGCAAATATCAAATACCAGAAGATACATACATTTACCATTCTGGAGCATCATGCAAGATTTAATTTGATTTCCAGTCTATTTCTGAGCCAGAAGCTTTGTAGAGGAAGTAGTCAATGGGCAAATGGAATAATATTATATCTCATTGTCAGGAAGAACACGCATCTTTTTTCATATCATGCAAGTTTTCCCTTCTGTTCTTTTCCAAGTAGCTCCCAAACCCAAGATTTCCAATTAGTTAATAAACTGTCTCCAGCTGTTCCTCTTGTTGTGCAAATTTTCATAGAAGGAGGAAAATCAATTAGCGTGCACCTGAATGCATTTAGGCGAGATTTATTTTCAAGTGGCTTTTTACTATAAAAATCTGAGCAGCCTTATAAAAATAAATCAACAAGCTGTGAAAATAGGAGACTGGGAATGAAGGACTTTCTCTTTCACCAGGTCAACAATATCGTATGGGCTAAGTGATCACAGTGATGAATAAGTAACTGCTAATGAGAAGTTTCCTACAGAAATCAGTCATATTGTTGTATAGTGTTGATAAGAGTTTGTATTCTCCAAAAAGACCAAGCTGAAATGTCTCCTTGCTACATGAATGTGTGAGTCGGAAGGAAATGATTACTTTTAATCTTCTTGAAGAACCAATTAATTTTCAACGGGTTCTCTCCTGTTTCATCTCTAGTACTTGATCCACTTTGT
Source organism: Tonatia bakeri (assembly GCA_004024845.1). Lineage (NCBI taxonomy): Eukaryota > Metazoa > Chordata > Mammalia > Chiroptera > Phyllostomidae > Tonatia > Tonatia bakeri. Next base: position 150,809 of record PVIA01002461.1, on the reverse strand, counting down.
ATGGCCAATATTGGGGGATAATCTATCTGCTCTTAGAGTCTTGTCAAAACATAAGATGTCTAAGACAAAGTGGAGTCAACATTTAATGCCCACGAGTCCTCAGAAACATTATCTTTCTTTAGCTGGCCAGTAAATACTCTTTATGATTAAATAAGGCCTAACAATTATTGAAAGTCCAGCCTGAAAACACACTTCCCTCCAAACCAAACACAATGGAAATGTGAAACAAATGATCCTTGCCTTACTACCTGTGCATCCTCAGGCACGCCACTGATTAGAATTTGCCACCTCCGCTAAAATAACAATCCTAGGAGCTAACCTATACGTAGTGCCAGCATTGCTGAGACTGCTTGGCCCATATTAATTCACTCCATCATCAGAATAACCCTAGGAGGTACATATCACCACCATCCCCATTTCACAGGTGAAGAAACAGAGGCATAGCCACCTGGCCAGGATGACACAGTGACAACTAAGCAGTGGCGCTGTGGTTCACGCTGTGCACTACAGATGATCTAGCATGGTAGTTTTCACAGGAAAAAAAATCCACCCTTAGGAGAAGATTTGGCAAAGCTGTTACATAATAGAGTTATGCGAACACAGAAAACTGATTCTTCCCCTAAAACTCATTTCCAAAGCCCCCATTTTGATCACCATCCTCAGATTTCCCTCCTTCCTATACTTAATTCTCACCTGGAAATAACCTATGAACTCCTATACAATTCTGTACTTTTAAAAGGTCTTATCTCAGTAGTCCTTGGATTATAATCACGTGTATGATTTATTAGCCCAAGAAACTGCAGGTTCTTGAAAGCTAGAACATTTTGAAAGTACTATGACAAAGCATCTAAAGCACTGTTTTGCATGAACTACATGCTTAATAATCACTTGTTCATTTCATTAATTACTATTTAAGGTAAAAACTGACTTCATCCTGAAGTATAATGTTCGAGCAATTGTCTCAGATCTTTTGGGGAAAGGCAGGGGGGATGATGGTAGTGTTGGTGACAATGCTAATGATGAAATAATGAGAGGTGAAAGGAGGGAAGGAAAGAAGGAAGGAAGGGTAAGGAAGGAAGGGAGGGGTGAAGGAAGGAAGGGAGGGAGGAAGGAAGGGAGGAAGGAAGAAAGAGAAGAAATCTAATACTGGATAGTTCAGTAGAAGGTACCTGTTTTCCAAAATAATTTTGATGATTCAATTGTCTCACAAATCTCTACTATCAGTAAGTGTGTAACCACCTCAATATTTTTCATTACACTATGATCACACATGTGGCTTCTTCCAGTCCCTGATTGAGAAAATTGAGATTAAAATAAGATGATACATTTGATACATTTGAAGGACCCATGGACAAAGCCAATGGGTGTGGGGAGATTGAGTGTGGGAGGTGGAGGTTGGGGGGGGTACAGGAGAGCAGTGGGGGGGGGATGGGGACAACTGTAGTTGAACAAAAATGAAAAAAAAGTTTTCTGAGCTCAGTGGGTAAACAAGGTACCAGCACATAAATTTTATTGCATATTTCATATTGCATATTTTGAACAATAATAGCAAGAAGTAAACCTGATAACAATTTCTAAATAGCAATATTTATCTCTCCAATTTTCTAGCACTTTACTATTTCATCTCAGGAAAATGCCAATGATGTTTCCTGTCACCTCCCTTCAGAGCAGGCCAGTGATGAACACACGGTCTCCAGTGTGAAATCTTTGCCCTTGGATGCTGGCCCCACCTCGGCTCGGTCACCGTGCTCTCTGATGCCTCTTCTGTACAACAGACATGACAGTGTCCATTCCCAGAGCTGCTGGGAGGTTTAGGTGACATTAAGGCACCGAGAGCAGTAAACTATACACAGAAAGCCCTCAGAGAGTACTGAGTACTATTTTATAGGTATCTTATCAGCAATATTCATATCGCCCCAACATTATCCAGTCATCAGGAAAAAACATCTAAACCTAACTGTACCACAGAATTTGCAGGCTTGAGTCAAGATGTTGGAGGTTTGGTAGTGTTCTCAGAATGACCCCTTAGACCTTTATTTCCCTGTCGGCATGTCTGAGAGGGAAATAGCAATGATAATTATTTACTCTTTGATGTAATTATTCTGTTCTGGATTCACATTTTTTTGTATATTGTTATTTGCCTCATCAAGTCTTGTGTCAATGTGACTGTTATGTGTAATATCCTATTAGTATCCTTATGTAATACATTTAAGATAGGCATGGTCATCCATCTTGGTGCTTCTAGGCAAGGAGATAATTAAAATGAAGCACAAAAGAAAAATCATATGGATTTTGAGTATCTGGGACAGTAAAACAATATATTTTTTAATTTTTGAAAGGCTGTATATTTTTAATTTAATTCATTTCTCCTGTGACTCTTAATGTGGTATAATTTGCATTTTAATTATTGTGTCTCAACGGCTCAATTGGTTACTTCAAATAGATCTGATGGATTTTTCTAATGAATTTTCCTAAGTGGTGGAGAAAAAATACAGTAATGAAAATGAACTACATCCCACACTAAAAGTTTCTAAAAGAACTCTCACGTGCTTAATGGAAAGCAACCCATGGTTTTACAAGAAACGACCCTTATTTTGAAGCAGACTCCCCACACAGTCCCAGAATAGTCAGTGCTTCCCTATGTCAACTCAGATGCCCAGGACAAGTCTCAACGAGCTGCAGGCTTCACAAAACATCTGGATCAAGCTGTTGGACCATTCAGATCTTGACCTTAGTTGTCAACGTGGTAAACACATTTATAATTTGGATTATAGCCAAATACAAAGCTGTATTCCAAAACTATGTTAAGGATTTCTATCTTGCGTCCCTACTCCCCACTATTTCATGTGTCCTGATACAGCATCATTTTCTTTCTTGAAAAAGCTAAATTTTTACCTATGCATTTCACTGAACAAGTTACAAATAAATTTTAAATTTATCTTCCCTTGACATGGAGAAAGTTTAGACTTCCATACCCAAACTGCAACAGAATTTTACAAATGTCAAATCACCTTGTATTCATCAAGAAAATAAATGCATATTTGAACTGAGACTATTCATAATTTTGTTAATTAATGGGTAATACTCATTTTCTTTCTTTTTAATCAAGAAACCAAATGTAATTGCTTCTGATGCAATTATCAATGTGCTATATTTCCAAGATTTTGACAAATGATCCTGTGAATGTAAATTGATTTTGCCATCATAATGAGTAACATAAATGCTCGATCAAAATAATTGCCTCTATCTCTCTGGCATTTTCATGTTCCTTCCGTGGAAAAAAAACATTAAAAATTTTCCTATTTACGTCCGTCTCAAAAATGTGGAACCACTAAGTGAACAGATTCTTGCTCTAAAACACCTGCAAAAGTGGTTATACTCCCAGACTTCTTCCAAGGAATTTTCATCCTGTGCAGCGCTGTTTAGCATTTAAGACATCAAAGTCACGTCAAATTTTCCAATCTTCTAATCTTCCTTTAACCAGAGGTAGGTGGAATATTGAGTGGCTTTGTTGCAATTCTTTCCTAAATCAGATACTAAGATCTGCAAATGCCATACATGTGTAATAACTCTTCTTCGCCCTTGTCTTCAAGAAAAAGTGAAAACCACATCTGCACAGGCAAGCCAAGTCTCAAACAGAGGAAAAAAATTTTTATGTGTGTTGCTAATATCATAGTCTTTAGAACCGGAGAGGCCGGCATGCCTTGTCACAAGTCATAACTTAACTCTTTGAGCCTCCAACTCCTTACCGACAAAATGTGAAAAATTATATGAAATAATAATGTCTGGCTTCCAGAACTACTGTGAGATTAACTGAGCTAATCCACGCTAGAAGATGGGTATCTCACAGACGTGGAACGAGTGGCAGCTGCTTTTATGAAATTGTGTCATGGACAGAATTTATCAGTTCCACCAAGGCCATTTGATTTGACTGGTGCAGACAAAAACAGGAGCTCAAGTGACAGAATACGAAACACAGTAACTTCAGTCTCGACTGAGCCAGATCTCACACAAAACAGGAAAGGACTACTCAGAGGAAGGAAATAGAGTTGCTCTGATTACTTTCCAAATTGAATCCCACAGAGAGTCATTCAGATAATTATTTGTTTCATTCATACATCACAGAGTTAGCAATTCAGCTGTTCCACTTAGCCACTCTCCTTCTTCCAACTTTTTCTATATTTTCCAATTTCATAGGTGTGTTTACATCAAAGCCAATCAACACTGTAGGAAACATTTTCTGATGCAATGTTAAGTGATTTTGAGTGAGGACAGTTTGAAGTCAGGACTGAATTCTGAATTATCCAGATTGCCTGCTTACTGTCTCCACCTAAGTCAATGCCAATACACTTACTCAAATGCCTAATTAGGACATAGCTCTTCTTTATTTGATCAAAAAACTCTTTTGCTAAAGATAACAGATGATTTATTCATCTTATTGCCTCAAGTGATGATGTTTTGTATATTTTGCCCACTTACCTGTTGGAGTCATATTGGCCTTCCTATTGCTTTGTATAAATCTTCATATTTTAAAGATATTGACATTAAGGCTTAAATTATTTTTTCCCTAAGGTGTGCTGGGCATTTTTTATACTTGTTTTTGTGCTTCAAGTTCTAGACTTAAATGAACAAATATTAAGGGCTTACTCTACATCAAGCATTTTATAAGATGCTGGGGCTACAAGACTGACATGCCTGTTGTTTTCATACAGCTGCATTCAAGAGAGAAATGTGTGAAGAACGCTGCAGACAGTGAAAAAACAGAAAACTAGAAATCAGGGCTTAAGCTTATGGGGTTTAAACTTATCGAAAGATTCCAAGTTGGTTAATCCAAGCCTGGTACAGCCAATAGCTTCGGCATTGCTGTTGTCGAGGACCCAGACTGTTTCTGTTCCATCAGCCTCAGTTCATGGATCTCATATTCATGATGACAAAATTGCTGTTGACTCTCCAGACATAATGTCTACGTTTCATGTAGGAACTACAGAGGAGGTCTAGAAGTAGTAGGATAGGTGTACCAGGTAAGGAAGCGTTTCCCCAGAAACCATCAGCCCAGGATGGACTGGACCTGTACCAGGGCACCACTCTTAGAGCCAAGAGAATTTAGGGAAGTGAGTACTTTTATCTCCCCTGACACAGTGGTACTCTGAATAACATCAACAGTTTCTTCGTAAGGAAGAAGTAGTTGTGGATCTGAGGCAGCATCTAACAGCACCAGCCTCAGGAAGTCTGTCTACAAAAGTAATTCATCATAAGTTGAAATTAGTGTTATAAAAAGAGTAATGAATGCTGCTATAAAGACTATAGGGGACGGAACTAAATTAGATAGGATGCTCCAGGAAGGCCTCTTAAAGAGGTAACACAGTGTGGTGGGAAGGATGAGAAGGAGTCAGTCTTAGAACTGATGAAAGGAATAATGATCCAGGCAGAAGGAGTAAAAAATGCAAAGGCTCTGAGGCAGCAAAAGAACTTGGGTTGTCCACAGAATGAAAAGAAGACTAGGGGAACTATGAGTGCAGGGGAAATAGCCACCAGTTACCTGATCCAATCACCTCGATTCTACGAATAAGGGAACACAGACCAAGAGTGGGTAAACGATGTGCCCGTTGTCATTCTGTTAATCTTTGGCTATTTACGAGGAAACCTGAAACTAAAATTCATAGCATCCATTTCTAATCTAATGTATCTTTTCCTACAGCATCTAATAGACTTATTTTCATTTTCAAACATAAACTTAAGGAAAGAGAAACATCTTTTCTTCTTTTTCTTTTTTTGATTGACTTAGTTGGCATGACACTGGTTCATAAAGCCATACAGGTTTCAAGTGTGCAACTCAGTAAAACATCCTCTGCACACTGCATCACGTGCCCATCGCCCCAAGCAAAGTCCCTCTCCGGCTGCATTTTCCCCTTTACTCATCTCCACCTACCTCTAACCCCCTTTCCCTCTGGCTCTCACCACTCTGTTGTCTGTGTTCTTGCATTTATATACATATGTTTTTTGTTTAATTCCTTCACCTTCTTTCATCCAGCCCCCCCAACCAAATCTTCTTTTTCTTGTAGGTAAAAGAAAGGTTCCTATAGCTAAGCCAACACTTTAGGTTCCAATTAAAAGGAATATAGAAATAAATAAAATATTGACAGTGAACACGTAAGTATTAGATCCACAAAGATATAACTATATATCTTTCCTTATAACAAAACATGAATTACTCAGGGATGATGATTGGAAGGAAAGAGAAAGACAGAGACAGAGAAGAGAAAGAAACATACTTTTTCTTTCTGTTAGAATACCTAGTAAATTAAACAATTTATTTATGTTTTTGTTTGCTTCCAACTCCACCTAACCCAGTACCAGAACCATCTAAAGATGAAGACTTTAGCAAGAGAATTTATTATCTTCCCTCTCTGTACTTTCACACATGCCTGCTACCAGTCATTAAATACAATGAAGAGACTGTTGACAAGTTAATGCAAGACTATTGCGAAACACTAGACATACTAATAGTTTGTGATATCAACTCTTTATATAAAAGAGTTTATCATTGTGTTTTACTGATATTCCGATCACTGATCCAAAATAATAACTATTTAAATTCAAATACAATATTTATTATCATCACAATTTTTACTGGGTTCTAATTTTTCATCATGTAATCTAGTGTTCTGTTTCCTCCAGACAGTAAATTGACAATTCATTGTAAATATTGAATAAATCTGTAATGAATCATAAATTCTTAGGGTTTTTTTTCTAATGAAGTCTCTCTACAAGAGGTTAATGCTTTTATCTGATTTCCTTTCACCCAGGGTACACATTCTTAAGAAGTTTCTTAAAAATATTTTCCATGATTATGTACAGTGATATTTGGACTATAAATTGCACCACAAAATCTATGTTAGTTCTGCAATTTTCTCATTAGTTAGTAATTAAATAACTTGAAATGCTAAGGCATGCCGTTCTCTGCTGCTGGTGATACAAAGGGGCAGATGGTTCTGGAGTAATTATTATTATCCCTTTAGTTAGGCGCATTTTAAAATTATGTAAACAGAACGAAGTAGAGTGATTAATCGCAGTGGAAATTAACCATGCATAAATGCAGAATACGATGAAGATATTTTGAAGAAACTTGGATTTTTATTTCTAGCTGACTTTATTGCATTTCTGTCTAATGAACACATCTTGAGCATGCTTTCGCTAAAAAAGACTTCCACTTTGGGAAAGACAGCTGACTCATAATTCCAATAGCTTTTCCAGTTGATTATGTTGTCTACAGAGAGTTCAATAACCTTAACAGAACTGGATGGCACCTGTCTTATAACCACAAAAGACAAACTACCGGAATAATATTAGAAGGAAGGAACAATATAGATAACAACATTTGAAGCCAAATTGGCATGGCCTATACCAATATACCTTGCCAAATCTAGTCCCGGGTTAAAGAGAACTTTATTCATGGAGAGGAAATTTTGTACTATGCCTCTGCAAACTAATAGTTGTAGTCATATTCCAGCATTCTCCGTGATTAGAGATGAATTGCTGTTTTCTTCTTCCCTGACTCCAAAACAGACTCAGCTAAAATGTTTCCTTAAATGGCTCTAGACTCTAGAGTAGCTACATACAATGATTGCAGTGTTATCAATTGTCCCTGGGAGTAATGATCTACATGTCTCTCCCTGCCACTCCAGGCTCCTGGTTCTAGACATGTCATACACTACAGCATGGGCTCTGAAATCTCCAGTATACAATCTCCCTCATTTGTAGCAAAGGCTAAGTATGTGGCGATAGGGGCTGGGCAGTCATATACAGAAAGGAGCACCTGTGTTATCTTCTTTTCTGTCTCATAAATCTTTAGATTATGTACATAAAGAAAAGTAAACCATATTTCTAATCTATTTTTTCCCCAAGTATAGCCAAGGCCCTCCAAGACAGAGGAACTCGATCCCTTGAGCAAATGGTGAAAGACCATGTCAAGAACCTATATACAAGGCAGTTCCACAATATATTGTATATCAAATCCACAAAATCTTAATATTAAGAGCAAGGAGATAACTCTAACACAGGCTCAGGAATGCTCTCACCAGACTAATGGTCTTAACGTTGACATCTAAATCCTTGGACAATGATAGCGATATTTTTCAACATTTTTGATGTTCTCAAAACTTTTATTCTTAGGTGGAGGGCATTTTAGTGGTTTTATGTACCTACTGTGGAATCAGTCTGTCTGGGTTCAAATCCTGGCTCTACAACATTGCTTCCTAAAGAGGTGACTTAGGTCAAGTTCTCAAAGCTCTGGGAATCTTAGTTTCTTCATCAGCAAAATGGGACTTAATTTGTAGGCACATTAGGAGAACTTAAAATGAAAATATCGGTAAAGTAGTTGGTACAGCGCTTACTATATCCAAAAATGTCAGTAGAGATGAAAGAAAGTGCTAATAATTGCTTATGTTTGGGCTGCATGGACAGTTAACAGCAGAGCATGTCTCTACTGAGGATTTTCTTTGTTTATTCTCTACAAGTCAAGAAGCAGCATGACGGCATCCTTCGGTGTGTCTCAGAGCAGCCAGGACAAGGGGAGTGTCGGTATAATTTCATGGCCGGGTGAGACTCATTTACCATCAGAAGTTCATAAGATCAGAAATCACAATCCTTGCTGCCATCTAACTTTCTGTTTGTCATACTACATATACTTCATCTTCAGTGGTCAGAAAACCTAACATTTAGGGTTAAGTAACAAAAATGAATATGGTTTCAACATTTTTCAACTTTTTAAATACCCCCACACCCCACATTTATTTCCAAGGTCATGAGTGTAGATGCCCAAAAAGCACCATCGGAAGCCCTACATCGAAACCAAAGCTGAAGCATGACAGCTAATGTTCAGATAACAACAGTGTACTTTAAGTATGAATAGCACGTGCAGATACCTTGCAAATGCATGTTATGTATTAAACTATTTAAAATGTAAGCATGTAGATGAGGAGAAGAAAGCAGTTAATATGAAAATAGCTTGATTTGTTAAAGAGAGATTTCAGGTAAATAAAGTGATTAAATTTTTTTTATTATTATAATATTTACACAATATTTTAAACTATACACAGAACCATATCTACTAACATACTTTAGAAGAACTGGCTATTTGTGGAAAATCACTAATTATTAGTTTGTGATACAAGCAAAAAATAGATAACTAATCTCATTTGCCAAAAAATTACTTTGTAACAGTTTACAAAATCCTACTTGTAATGAATTCTCAAATAGCTTAAAATGCTTATTACTGGTATTCCTAATAGGAGATAAATGATTGTTTATTAAATGTTGTACAGATTTAATATGAAAATAATATAAAACTAAGCCAATTAGAATGCTTTTTTTAAAAGTTGAGACTACATACACATACATTTAAGATGATCAGTTTTTAGTAATATCAAGTTATATAAGCCTTTAATCTAGAAATTAGACTGATCTATTTATTTTCCTATTAGTTCAATCTTTAATCTACTAAAAGTAATAGTTTTATTGAGAAATTATTTTATGTAACTATCTTTACTGATAAATATTCTCCAATACAGATTAACTTATATAAATGCACATTAAATATATTTGGGAACTTATTTACCTCAACATTACAATATAGCGATTTCTTATATGCATTTAAAACTATTTATAAGAATAAAGTTAAGAGCATCTGGCGTAGCAAATACCGGGCAATACAACATTTGGCCCTAACAAAGACATGTATTAAGAGACATTTAAACACAGTTTCAAATAGCCATCAGCCATCCAGTAATCTGAATGCATTATCCTCATGGTTAATACAGCTCCTTAGGAATATGTAGACCATTTTGTTTTTATATCTAAAAGTTGTCCCTACCCAACCCTGCCATGAGCTTCTTCGTGTGTAAGCAAAACTACCCAAAGAGAAGAATATGAAAATGATTGGCCACAAAGTAACTGAGCCGATGGCCCTGTCTTCTGCTTGGTAAGATGTGGGTGACTGAACATTTGTCTAACAGGTGTCTGAAGTCTGTCCTATGACTCAGAAAAGCTACATTTGCCCAGATTTTGGCGTTCGGTGAAGAAAATTACAGTTGTAAATCAAGAAACAAAAATCATCCTCTGCTCATTTCCTGACTATTTTAGGTGAAAATGTTTTAGACTAAGATTACTCAGAACATCTTAAATCTCCACTTCAGTTTGCTTGTTTACTTTGTGTAAGATCCCAAGCTAAGACTCTTTATTGTGGTTTTCTACAAAGGACACCTTCCAGTAAGGGACTCAGAATGTTGGTATGTAAGGTATTCTCCAAGTCAGGTATGTGTTTAGGACCAACTTTTACCTAATAAGAGGGTACAGAATACATGCTGGGCCAACCAGAAATTTAACAAGGCATATCATAAAGGGAAAACAATTAGGACATTATCGTATTTTGATGTTTGGCCGCTTTCACATATGTGATACATCAAAATGAAGACCAGCTAAGAGAAAGTCTCTAAGTAACCGAAAAGTTTTATCAAGGGCGACTCTGAACCATGCTCTGCTTGTTGATCTTGTTGAAAGCATTCCTTAATGTTGGTCTGTTTGTTCTCCACAATGTTGAGAGGGGGGAAAAAACTCAAGCTGATTAATAATGTTTTCCTTTGAATCTGTTTTCTTGAGTCCCACGGTTCAGTGTTTGCATAAAGGGGTGCCCTGCGGCTGCTGCACCATTCATCTGTGTTTGTCTAGAAACTGTTTCTTACAAAGCTGAACCCGTATTTTTTGCAAGGCTCTTTTTTCCTCTTGAAAATAAACCTGAATTTCTCTCTTCTACTACCATTGCTGAGCATTCTAGAATTGATTTTTTAGAGTTTCCCTCCAAAAGGTTTAGAAACTGTGTTGTAATAACCAGTCTAACGTGCCTCCATGGCTAGTTTATTATGAGGCTCTAATTCTTCAATTTCTTGAAGTTTCGTCTGCTTATCAGGAAAGAAAAAATATCTTCAGTAACTTGGCTACAAGGGAAAAAATACATGGTTATTATAGTTACAGTTTCGACCATAAAATTGCAACTAGTCTCTTCTTTTCCAAGGATCATAAATGCTTAAGTTTTATTTTTCCTAGTTTTGAGAAGTATGAGCCAAGCACTTTTTGAAAAAACAAAATTCTTTTCAAAGCCATGATTATAAATTTGTACAGTTGAAGCCCAAACTACTGAATTCATTCGTGAAATTAAAAAAAAAAAAACATACAGTACAGTCTTTACAGTCTCGCCAGAAGAAAGACAATAATACTGACTTGTGAAAGTGTAGTAAATCTTCAGAACTTTTTCACAGCATCAACAATACTATCTCTCAAATAAAATCCCAAGGGAGTGAACCTTCCAATACTGAGGAAGAAGTTTGGGTTTTGCTGGTGAAGGGCAGTTCGAGATACAGATACACTTCATAGACCCCTGAAACTAATATTAGCAGCAGGTGGGAGGCACAAAGCTAATGGCTTAAAAATTTCAGTTCTCTTTCTTCCCTCTCAACTCATTACCTTTTAAGCTATTTGATTTAAAAACAAGCTGTGTTTTTGCTCAATTATTTTCCATCCCAAGTTTGGACGATGGGAACAGATCTCTATTTTGTCCTGCTGCACTCCCTGCCTTTCCCCTCCTTTTCTTTACAAAGGAGATAAACACGATCCTGTCCTCCACAGCTGTTCCTCCAGATGTTCCTGAACCAGGACCAAAGTCAGCTGATCTGTGCCTTCAATGTGGTCTTCTTGGGAATTCTTGTGGGTGTGCTAGCTTCTCTAGGTGAGATCTTTCACAATTCCAGTGCACAGCAGGGCAGAGACCTTTACTTCTTAAGAACATCTGCCCACCAAGAGCAGGAGGAGGCTCCCTGACCAATCGGCTAGGGACCAGGCAGCTCCGGGATCAAATGAAGACAGGAGAAGGCGAGAACAACAGCGCTCAGCTGGGAGCCAGGCAGAGAGGGACCACAGTGAGTGGTCTTGCTGTGGAGGAAATCTGAGAGCTTCTCTGCCCCTGAGTTCATTTACTGAGGATGTAACATGTGCTGCGTAGTTGACATACATCGTTTTAATTTAAATCTTACTCTACAATGTAGTGAATCTCATCACCATTTTACAAATTAGAAAAACCAAGGCTTAGGGAGACTATGAATAAAAATGGGGGGGGTGAAATTGGCAGAAATCCAACTCGAACTTTTTTAAGTAAAAGAAAACGTAGTTGGCTCAAACCACTGGAATGTCTACAGCGTTGCCTTCGGGCCTGGCCGAGTCCACAGGTTGAAAGTTTACCATCGTATTCCCGACACTTCATTTCTCAGCTCTGCTTCGGTCTGCGTTGGCTTTACTCTCCCAGAGGCTCCGTTCACGTGCGTGAGGAATGTCCACGAAGTTCCGAGCCAATGTCATCCTTAGAGCTAGCAGTCCGGTAGGGATAAAAAGCCTCTTTCCTAACAACTCTAGCAAAAGAGGCCCGAGGAAGACTCCGGCTTTTTAGCTTGGATTGCATCCCTATACCCAAACCAATTACTTAAACAGAGCGCTCTGGCCAGACCTGGGTCACATGCCCATCTCTACGGTGAGAGAGTGTGGTCAGACTCACCCCAACCGTAAGAAGAAGGTCTCCACGGAAAAGAAGACTTCAGTGATCACAAATAAGGAAAGGAAAACATGCTCGGCAAGAAAAGAAGTAGCTACCACATTCTCATAAGGAAGGTAAAAATCCTGCACTTGAACTGACTGCAAACCCCGGACACATTCATCCTGGAGAAGGAAGAGAGGAACCCACAGTAGCCCCTCCTTATCCATAGTTTCATTTCCGGTGGTCAACCACAGTCTGAAAATATTAAATGGAAAATTCCAGAAATAAACAATTCGTAAGTGTTAAGTTGTGCCCCGTCTGAGTAGCATGATGAAATCTCGCACAGCCCTGTCCAAGCTGTGAATCATCCCTTTGTCCCTCGGACCCGTAGACCCTCCCTGCCCGTCAGTCACTGAGTAGCTGCCTCGGTTATCAGATTGACTGTCACGGTTTCACACTGCCTGTGTTCAAGTCACCCTCATTTTACTTAATAATGGCCCCAAAGCACAAGAGTAGTGATGCTGGCAACTCAGATATGTCAAAGAGAAGCTAATAGATGCTTCTTATAAGTAAAAGGTTTGTGTGTGTTAAAAATATATACGAATGTACAAGATCTGATACTATCCATGGTTTCAGGCATCCACTGGACGTCTTGAACTTATCCCCCCATGGATAAGGGATGACTACTGTATAGTCAGACTAGGTAAGGAGAGAAGACATGTTATATCCACCACACACCTCCAAAATATTTCGGAAGTAAATTAAACGGTAGACTCAGTTGTTCATGGGTTTGACGCACTCTACCATAAAGTGGAGTTCCCCTGGAAAATGTAGCTTTCTGGAATGATAAATTTCTAATTTAGAGTTTACCCTCATAGTCATAAAAATGTTTACTGTTCAATCTAACTTGTAATCAAAGCATTCTAAAATATATTTAAAGTGTTCTTGCTATTTTTAAGAGAGCATTTACATAGAATAATGGCTCAAAAGCAACATAAACATGAGCAATGTAATAAAACAGAAGTGTACTCTAGGGTCTGGTGAGGTCTGTGGAACTATTTACCCGTATCTTAAATTTTAGTTGTCATGACAGCTTTTGTTATTTTCTTGTCACCACTCTCACTTGTCAGGACAATCCAAAAACTAAATGGCTGTGCTCTGCCATCCTCTTGTTTGAGGCTTCAGAGTTACAGTGATCTTAGAAATCAGACGACCTGTCTTATTAGAAAGGTATAGTTATGTTAAATTTATGCTCTAGGGATGTCTTTGTAAATAATCTTATTTAAAAATGTATTACCAATAATGAGTCTTTGTGGCTGGAGTATTAAAAATAAGATTTGATCAATAATTGTGTAAGAAAATCCCATATGTTTAAAAGAAAAATAAAACATCAACTACTTTATATGAAGTTGGCTTCAGGAAATATTGGGGGCAGAGAGACATAAATAGAGATTGGGGTGGGTTGGCAGATCTATGTATCCCTCTCACGTCCAGAGTGGAAAGGTGGTAGAGAATCTTTTCTTTTTTTTTACAGTTTAGGACTTAGAGACAGACAGATTTGGGTTTGATTCAAAGATTGATTACCTTTTTGTTATGTATCCACAAACAAGTCCCTTGGCCCCCGTGAGCATCAATTAACTCACTTGTAAAACACAAAGAGCAATAACTTCCTCAGGGAGTATTTATGAGAATTAAATACTATTTGCAGAGCTGGTCACAGTACTTGGAAAGTGGTGTTCAGATTAGAATTGTTATTATTGCTGTTGTTTCTCCTACTTTGATCCAACAGACCCTAATCACATGACAGATATAAAAAGTTCTGTATTTCAATCATATAGCAACATGGGCAGAAAAAACGCTCGCTAGAGACTGAAACCCTGAGGTTTAGGGTTCCGATCTTATGTCTTCCTTACCTTTCAAACTCTGTTGGGAAAGATAAAGAAAACAATTGGAGAAATTTTCATCCTCAAAATCAGAAGAAATAAAAAATTTTAATTCAGAAAATATATTTATACTTACTATTCCATCTATTATGATTTGAGTGGGGTGCAGGGACAGATACAAAAATTTAATTCAATGGAGTTGTCTTAGAAGGAATGGAGGCCCCTAAGTCAATGGGTATTATACAGACCAATGCAAATAGCCCATCATCAAATATGCCAGACCTGCCTGCTCTGTACATGACAGGCCTGTATTGCATATTTTAACAGAGATCCCGACATCTGTGCCTCCCCTGCTGATCAGGGGCCAAGATACAAGAGCAGTATTTGTGGACAGAATCTTGGCTCCAGTCCTATCTATTCACCTTAAGCAATCATTGTTGAGAGTAATTCCAGCCCCTCCTTATCACGATGATATGGGAATAGGAGGTTGGTGGCCAAACCTGTAGTTGACTAGGATTAATTGTTAAGCACTGACCCCAAACTAATGTGCATGGAGATTCAATGCAAGCCACTTTCTTTACTGGGAGGCCAGCTTGTAGGGGATCATGATATGTTGGACAAATTAATCCTTACATCTCTGGAGGTAAAGCCGTACTTGTGTATAATCAAAACCACCTTTGAAAACTCCCTTAAATTTATCAAAGTCTATAGGCAAATACCAGGGCGTTCAAATCATTTAACTTTTAAAACAACACTGAAATCTCTAGGTGAATGAGAGCTTGGAAAAGAATTCTAGAATGTTCCTACTCATACACAGAGCTTACTCAATTCTCTTTCACAATAAAATCTCTATAGCATTAATATTTATCAATATCAGTTCTTAAGTTAACTGGACTTTATTCCATTTCCACAGTTACCAGTAGAAACTGAAAAAAGAAGTTGACATAATAAAAAATACTAAATTATTTTTGTTTTTACATGGTATTTGAACTTTGTTAGTAGAGAGATACTTTGTGGTCAAATGGAAAACAACATTTAAAACATTACAGCAAGAAGAAAACTATTAAAAAGAAATTTATATTAAAGATTTAAACATGCCATTGTTCCTTTGACACATCATTAGAGGCAAACTACTATGAGCCAAGGACATTCCTACCCACTGTCTGATTCAATTCCTATAATGATTCTGTCATACTTATCTTGGTGATGTAGGTGAGAGAACTCAGTCTTCAAGAGAGGGAGTGACTTACTTTAAATTCATGCAGCTTGTGAATAGCAATACCAAAAGTAAATCTCTGTTTTTTTGCATTTATGACCATCTATTCTTCTCTTGCCTTTATATCATATATTTAAAAAATAATCTGCTATTTAGGTATCATAATTAAACTTTAAATACAACATAAAAATTCACTTGCCTCTTTAGTTAAATACATCTGCTAAAAATAGATATGAAATCAGTCTATCAGATTTAGCTAATGGTTTTATATATGTGTGCCAAATCTTTGGTATCACCTGGTTCTAGGTGTTTAGAAATATTGTGACATTTCTTGGTTCTAGATATCATTAGAAATATTTTAAATCTTATCTTACTGGGTTTACTCATATGCTTTGAGAATTATAACTCCTTAAATCTAACGCAAGTAGTTACCCAAACAAGTGTACGCATTCTTGAATTTCCTCCTTAACAGCCCTGGAAATAAGTCTGTTCATTGTTACAACATTTTAAAGGCATTTTATTATTTTTAATTGCTATTTAATCATTTAACATTATTACAAAGGATGACATTTTAATGTAAGAAATTGTAACACTTAGCAATTAATAATATAATTTACTTAATATGGAATACTCTAAAAATATCAGCTTAAGATTATTTATTGAGCCCCTTTTAGGTTGCAGAATCTCTTCTCAGTGCCAGAGACGCAGCAAGAAACAAGATAAACAACATCCCTGGCTTCATAAATCACCTCCTTAGGAGGAGGAGACAGACAATAAGGAAGTAAACAAAATCATAAACAATTAATGTGGATAACAGATTGTAATGAGACGGGAGACGTGAGAGGAACTAACATGGGTGATGGGTGGTGGGGGGAGAGGGGAGCCTTCTTCAGCAGAGAAGTCAGAGAAGGCTTTCCGGAGGAGAGTCGAATTTGCACCTGGGTGTAAGAGCCCATCATGTTAAGAGCAGGGATAAAGGCTTTTCAAGTACAGACGATGGCAGACCCCTAAGACAGAAAGTCATCCAATGAAGCGGGCGGTGGAGTGGGATGAGAGCAGAGGGCGGGCAGTGGCCAGGTCGCACAGGGACTTCTAGGCCATAGTACGGAGTTGAGATGTAATTCCGAGGCCTGGAGGGGAGGGCTGGGGTCTGGTTTGTGTTTAGCATGCCTGCTGGTGACCGATGCTCACTTGGTACCAAGCCCTGTACTCAGACTCTCCTTCTTACCCCATTTGGTGGTCTTACCACTATTGTGATTAAAGAGAACAGAACCACAGAAAGGTAGTTATCTCAAGTCACTTACTCAAGAGACATCACACTCCTACATCTGACTCCCAAGACCAAGTACTTAATGACTAGGCCGGCTCTGGTAATCACCAAATGGCCTACTCAATGACACATTCCACGTGGCTGATATGTTCAGCTTTTCATGTTCCCATTTCTTGAAAATCCTTTGAGGGTCAATGGTGGCATTAGTTTAAAACTAAGATTAAAAACGGAATAAAGATGAGTAAAGTAATTAGAACTCAAATATATTTTTTTAAATGTACGGTTGATGCTGACCAAGAGCTCTTCATTTCGAGGAAGGACTGGCTGCCCAAGGAAGGATTGAAAGGCCCAGAACATTCTTAAGAGCAAACATCTATGCTTTTGTACTTTTTGTCTGACGCCCTTTCCTCCCCCAACTGGAGTTTCTTTGAATTGATTTCACAGGAAGAACTCCCATTGTCCAAATGAAAGTTGCACCTGCCATCTGTAGAGAAGTCCTCACCTGGCACACAGGTGAGTGGTCTCATTTCATCAATGTTGGCGTGGCCATCACTGTTGGCCCAGGTGCCGAAGGTAGAGTCACTGACCCAAAGACGGATAACTTTCATCTTGTAGTGGCACTTACGCGTGTTAAACCAAGCAGGCAAATCTCTTCTTTTTGCGTTCTCTTGCAGCTTGACCACACTGTGTAAATTATCAACTGCACAGTGGGAGCAGGACAGATCGTGAGTGGGAGATTTGCCTGTGCAGCCTCACGTCACGCATTGCTCGGGAGTGAGCCAAACATACAAGAAGGACCAAATCCGAAAGGAGAGGCAAAGGCCAGCTGATATTTGTAAATCACGGTCATATCAACAAATGCTGGTTTCTTTTCTGGTTTTCAAGGCACAAAATACATTTTTAAGTACAATTTTTCCCAGTTTTTCTACCACCCAAATCATTTTTTCTTCTATTTCCACTGAGACCCCATGTTTTGAAAGATTTTTATCTCCCAAACTTTATTCACTAAGCAAATTAATTCATTTGCTGAGTTTCATTCATCAAAGGCATAACTGCCCATCATAAATATTATAATCCCATAGCTTCTAATCAGCCTGATTACAATATTTGCTCAGGGTGCTAATTATAATTCCAGACTAAAACAAAGAAAGTTGCCGTTTTAGTTAGCATGGGCAACTTGGTCATAGTACATGAATCACTTTCACTGACTTTCTGCAGATGCTGAAAATAGTTTTCAATTGTCCTATAGATACAGGTTACTTGGGTTCAAAATCAACTGAGTTAAGATGTCTGTGGAACACGCTACGAAGCTGTCCCACAGCCATTGAATCTACTGGTCTAGAACTCTGGACGAAGATATTTAAATATGACCATAACATCAGTAGACTTGACTCCGTGCAATAGGTTGCTTCAGCCTAGGCAAGTGCAGTATGAGGGAAGAAGAGAGACACCGATGACGCGGACCCCAGATGATGAGGTCCGAGACATCATGGATGAAATATGAGACAAATTCACACAGACCATTGAGTCCTGCGGAGGAAAAAGGACAGCATGGCTTTTCTCTCAAGGGAGCAAAAGCCTTGGCCCTTGCTCCAATAGGCTTTTATTGTCTTACTGGGCACATGACAGGAAGGTCCTCAATAACTATGCACAGGCTCGCTTTAGGTGGTTACCTGATACAGAAAACAAAGGAGAGGATGCTGGTGATCACATCACAGAAGAGGGATACTTGCACATGAAAAGGTGAAAATAGTTGAACCTGTTACACTCATCCTTGGAAGGTTTAGCATGGATTTTAGGAAGTTGCTTTGCAGTAAATGTTCTCAATTCAGGGTGAGGGAGTTTTAGCAAAAAGCAAGACTCATATCAGCCTAGGTACATTGCAGGCCTGATTCCCCACGGGAAAACCTATCCTTGGGCGTGGGTCCTGTGCATCTCCGAGTGGGAGCTGAGCCCACGCCATGCGGAACGGCCTCCCACACATCGACACATAAGTAGCAGAGAAAGAAGAAGAAGCCCACAGAGAGCCTAGGGGTGAGCTGCCAGAATGGAATAATGTAATAATCAGGAAGGAACTAATAGCTTGAAAGCCAAGGGAGAGAAGTCTCCAGAAGGAGACTGGTCACAATGTTGATGTCGTATAGAAATCAAGTAACACGGGACCACAATCATCCACTGGGTTTACTCCTGTTTTGTTAAGGTAATAAAATCGGTATGAAATTTGGTGGATTTGGAATTAAATAGATGTCTTAATTTCTTCTTATAGTTTATTTGTCTTTAATCCACATTTCATCACTAACAGTGTACATCTATTCAAAATGTTCTAGAACATGACTTCCTTATTTTCACAGCTATGGAATAATGATAATCTTAGGTGTACTTGAGGGGCCATACATCACCTTTGCTTGAACTGATAAAGCCGAGAATCCAGAGGAAACCAATCTGACATTGGCATAGCAATTATCAAGCACCAGCCATTGCCTAATGAAAATATAGCTGCATTAAATCTTTCAGGTCACTGGGTCAGATGTCGAATTGTATAAGAGGATAAATGCAGATTATTAAATGTCCAGAAACGTATCTCTTAGGAGAATCTGCCCTAGGACAGAGGTAATTTGATTTTTTTTAATCTTATTTTCTTCCTCTAGATACTATTGTCAGACAACTCTAAGAAGATCTTCAATCTAATCTGCCTAGTGCCTAAAAGTAACCAGTACTATCCTTTAGGAGAAAAGCATAGCATCAAGAAGTATTCTCCTACCTAAAAGACAATGCTTCACCAAAATTGATGTTGTGGGTACAATGCCATGCCACCCAACCCTCCCCCTTGAACTCACTTGCTTTGTCGGCTGCTCCCCACAGCCCCTGCTTTGTAGCAAAATTCACCCAAAATATTATTTGCACTCACTGCCTCTGGTCCCTCTTCTGCTATTCTCTCCTAAACCCACCTGACCAGAATTTTCTCCCAGCACTGCACCGAAACTGTTCTTATAAACATCCCGAATAACAATCACATGGACTAATCCAGTGGTCAATCGTCAGTCCATGCCTACCCAAATGTACAGTGGTGTTTGACACATTGGCTCAGTCTGTCATTCATTACACTCCATATCGTGGTTCCCTTCGGAATTTCTAGAGTGCCACACTTCCCTGACTGGCCTCCTACCTCACTGGTTGCTTCTTCTCCTCTCCTGGGCTGGTGTCTCTTTGCCTCTCAGTCCTCTCACTGTTGGAGCTCTCCCAGGGCCCAGTCCTCGATGCTCCTCACTCCTCCATCTAAACTCAGCGCTTTTGGTGAAGTCATCCAGCCTCATGACTTTAAATACTGTTTCCACTCCAACTCTCAAGTATGCATCCAAGTTCAGACTTACCTCTCTCCCAAGCTTCCACCTCAGGTATCCAACAACCCCTACAGCATCTCCCTTTGCTCTTTTTAAATTATATTTTTCAATTATAGTTTACATTTAATATTATTTTGTATTAGTTCCAGGTGTGCAGTATAGTGGTCAATCACATACTTTACAAAGTGATCCCACTGATATTCCCAGGACTCACATGGCACCATATGTAATTATACAATACTATTGACTACATTTACCATGCTGTGTTTTACCTCCCTGTGACTATTTTGTAACTACCAGTGTGTACTTCTTAAGCCTTTCACCTTTTTCACAGAGCCCCCCAAAACCCTCCCCGCTGGCAACCCTCAGTCAGCTCTCTACGACTGTGAGTCTATTTCTATTTTGTTTGTTCCTTTTGTCCTTTAGATTCCACATATGGATAAAATCACATGATATCTGTATGACATTTGCCTTTAAATATTTAAAGGAGATCTTCCACCTAACATGCCCAAAACTCTACCCCTGACCTTCCTTCCCCAACCTGTTCCATCCATGGTCTTTCCATATGAGTTCAGGGTCACTCCATCTTTCCAGCATTCAGGTCAACACTTCAGAGTCTTCCTTAACTTCTTTTCTTGCTCTCACAGAGACTTGGCAACCCAGGAAGCAAATCATGTCAGCGCCATCTTCAACAGACAGAATTTGACCACTCTTCCCCATCTGTACTGCTACTGTGCTGGTCCTACCCCTCCCCTTCTCCCCCAGGCAACGCAACTGCAGGAGACAGCAAAGTCATCTCCCAGGGGTCCTCTTTGCCTCCCTTCAGTATGTTCACAGTTTGGTAGCCTGAGTGATCTTTACAAAATACAAAGTCGGGTTATCATTCCTATGTTCAAATCACAACTTCCATGCAATATATAGTAAAAGTCCAAATCCTATAATGGTGGTATAGGACAGTACGGAGTTTGATCTACCTGATACCCTTCTGACCACCCTTCCTACTCCATTTTACCCTCTTTGCTGTTCTTAGAAGACACCAAGCCTCTTGGTTTTGTTTGGGGCAGTATCTCCCCAGAAATCTGTATGTCTAACTTCGTCACATCTTTCAAGTCCTGGTTCAAATGCCATTTCCTCAATGAGACTTACCCAAATCACCCTATTTAAAATTGAAAAAAAAAAAAAAAGACCCTCAGCACTGCTGATCCCTTCTACCTTAGTATAGGTTTTTAATTTTTTTACAGTACTTACCACCTTTGACAATTCTATATGATATGTCACTGATTTATTATGTGTTCTCCCAACTGGAGCACAGGTTCCATGAGAGGAGGGACTTTGCTGGCCTTTTTTTCACTGATGTATCCCAAGCACAGAGAAAAGGGCCTGGCCCCACAGTAGGTGCTCAATAAACACCTATTAAATGAATGGCTTCATTGGTGTAGGCTTTCTAAGCTGAGCACACTATTGCCTGTCTGACTTCCTTCGGTGGCTGACAGCTCCCAAGAGATGAGTGTGTTTCTGTGTATTCTGTCAAGGATAAAATTTTCTGTTGTCATTTTTACTGAAGTGAGATTCACATACCATAAAATTAACCATTTAAAAATGAACAACTGAACGTATACATTTGCTCACTTCTCTGATATAAGCTTATATTTGTAATAAAGTTGTTTATATTTTCATATGTTTTTCCCATTTAGTCATTCACCCATTTGACAAATAATTATTGGAAACCTATTATAAGCCAGGTACTATCTAAGATGCTGAGGATATAGCCATGCACAAAATAGTCAAACACTCCTGTGTTCAAGGAACTACGGTGCTTGGATTGTGGTCGGAAGAGATAAACAAGATAAATAAGAGTATGTTGGTCAAGAACTTCGGTAAGAAATACAAACGTGCTACTCATTGCCCCCCTCATAGCCCGGCATGACCAATGCCCCAGTTTTCAATCCTGTAATTCAAACAGGTTACTATTTACGCCCATCTGCATTTTTGCTTGCAAGCAATAGCAAAGAACCCTGGCCGTTGTATGCAGAGATGGAATTAATAAAACAGTCGGGGTGTTCATAAAGTAGAGATGCAGGTTTGAAATGTAAACGAGAGACAACAGGGCTGGGGGCTCTGGAGGCGGAGAGCAGGTTGTAATCACGCCACCCCCACGCCCCGTCGCTGCAGCCATCAGCACATGCGCACAGCTCCACAGCTCCTTCACCAGCATCAAGTTCCCAGGCGGAAGGGCCCTAGCGGTGGGCCTGAAATCTCGCGCATGTGCTCTGGCTGCCAGAGGGACGGTGGGGGCATACCTGGCTTTTATCAGTTTCCATCGTGAGAGGTGTGAATCTGCTCCCCACTGAGGCCCGCCTAATGAGATTATTTAAAACTCAAACTGGTTGGGTATTGACCTGACTGCCTGGCCAAGAGAGACTTATATCCATTATATTTTCACCACATTATTTCAGGCACCTTAAGTCCTGCTAATCTTGCTTTTCTATTTCCCTCTTTTCATAAAGAATGCTTAGCCTGATTTTTTTTCTCTCATTTAAGCCATGGCTAGAAACTGGATGGGCTGGGGAGAAGGCCATTTTAAAATTGCAAACACTTTTGACTTCTGACAGAACCAAATTAATCTTTGAGGCAAATTGCTCCTTCATTGGGAGGTGAGGGTGGAGAACTCGCCTGTGTGCAACCACCAGCATCCACTCTGAGTACAGATGTTTCTGGTAGAGCTATGTCTGAAGGTTTAGTTGGCTTGTAGAGGTAAATATTTCTAGTTTTCTGTAAGAAAAGAGACCGCCTTGTGTGTTTATATTAATGTTAGTTTTATGGAGGGGGGTGTGTGTATAAGTGCAAACAAGCACTTTCTCAGAGGAAATCTGGAAGCAGACTAAAAATAGAAGAAATATGATACATACTGTGAGCAGACAGAATAATTATTGTAAGAGGAACTGAAAATATAAAGCTCAACGCATGGTAGGTTCAAATGGGAATGACAAGAAGTTTGGATATATACTTATTTTGGACAATGTTTGGATGTGATTATCTTTTTGAGGCCCCAGGACAAAACCAGAACAGAGTGGGCTGTGAGTAGGCTCTCCCCAGGACAGGGAACGTTCCACCTGCAACATTTCACTTCATTTTGCTGCAGCCACATCACTTCTAGGCTCAGAAGCCCAACCTTACAGCGTTGCTACCTCTGCTGTGACTCCAGAAGTGCTGCCCACCCCTTCCTCATCCTACCACGGGCTCCGGAGACAGCATCTGGTATGAGGGATGCTGAGAGGCAAGCCAGGTGGTCTGCCTGTTCTCTGACTACAAGGCAAGCTGAGCAAGCCAGTTGGGGACCACTCTCAGCTGCTTTAGACGGACAAGGTCTTTACCAACTCTCCTCTCCCTCACCAAGGCAGGGCATCCCCAAACATGGGAAGGAGTTGGAATAAACAAGACGATGACAACTACCCACTGCACAACCCAACATTGATTAAAATATGGTGTTGTTTATAATACCATCAAACGTTCATTAGTCTTGCTACCATCACCTCCATTTCTACCAGGATCAGTCCTCTAGCATCCACAAGTCACAGCCAGCAGCAGCTCATGACCTCCTGAAGAGCTCTGCAAATCTCTCTCATCCATAAAGTCTATTTCCCATCTACTCAGCCCAGCTCATTGAATCCCTCCTCAGGCCACGGTCTATTTTCCCAACCATCAGCCTCTCTCCTCTCTTCTGGGCACCACTCCATCCTAGCTGAGCCTGACGTCCCCAACGAAGCCTCCATGGCTGAACATGAAGGCGATACAAAAGGGAACAGAGGGGCTTCTTGATCAACCACTCCCAAAGCATACTGTGCATGACAGTCACTTGAAGCACCTTCTGACATGTATGTCTTAGTCCATCAGTTTTGAGTGGATCCCAGAAATTCGCAGGAAGAACCCTGGATAAACTGGAAGCAGGTGGGTCCAGGACTTGGAAAAACATCAGCCCACACCCTACAATACAAACACTTGGCTGACCCTTCAGGAAGGACAGGAATGGTAAAATGCCTCTCAGCATCTTATGATGGACCTACAATTAGCCTTCAGTCTGGAAAGCAAGAGAGTTGATTCCTCAAATCAGGTTATCTTGCTTCGTATGTTTTATAAATTTTTTCTAAGACAGAAAGATTCTGGGTGTCAGGATGAGACTGCCCCTCTCAACTGATAATAGCTAATAGATTAAGTCTAGTTCAATTCTAGATCAATTAGATATTTTGCATATTGATCTAGTAGATCTAGTAGATCTACTAGTGATCTAGTAGTGATCTAGTAGATCAATATGCAAAAAACATATTGACATGATATATAATGGAATATTTTACGTGTCTATGTAAACTACATATTCATATTTTCAGATTTTGCTATTGTGTTTTCATTGTCAGCTTATTTTGTAAGTTTATATGTTATACATCCACATCTATTTGTGCCTTATTAAAAGAAAGTATTTTTACTTTTCTCATAGAAAATCAATTTTTTTTATTTTGCTTTTACCTCACAGCATATATCTACTCTTGTAATCATAACAATTTCTACCTAAGAAAGGGACTCTCTGAAGAGTGCAAAGCATGGTAATGAAGCAACTTTCAAAATTGCAAATTTCAAAGTGAATATTTCTTTGCTCCTTTTTGTCACTTCCAATAAGTATTCCAAGACATCCATTAGCTGTTCTTACAGAAAAAAATTACCTCTTTGAAATGTGGAATATTGAAAACTAGAAAACATAAAGTAATAATGATAAAAATGTAAACAGTAGCTTCTTGAGGAAAAGGGGCACCCAATACTGTTACTGTTGTCCTATCACCATCACACATACCAAGTAGGGCCTCCTGGGAAGGATATGTCTGTGATTCAGGTAAGATAATTTTTCTCCTTGAATTCTTATTCCAATAATTTTACGTTATTATGCCAATTACAAAAATTAGGGGAAAGTCTTGTGAACTTTTTTTTAATCCTTACCTGAGAACATCTTTTTCATTGCTTTTAAAGAGAAAGGAAAGGAGAGAGGAAGGGAAAGAGAGAAACGTTTATGTGAAAGAAACACTGATCGGTTGCCTCCCATACATGCCCAGGCCAGGGACTGAACACACAACCCAGGTGTGTGCCTCAACCAGGAACTGAACCAGCAACCTTTTGGTTATGGGATGATGATCCAACCCTCTGAGCCACACTGACCAGGGCTGTGAATTAAATATAAAATACAATCACATGTAAAATCACTTATAGATTGTTTTATTCCTTTGTGGTACATTACCTTCCTGCTATTATTTACCTGGTAAGAATTCAATGTATACTTTCCTGACCATATTTAAGGTGCCTCCCTAAATAGGGCAGAAGGGTACTCTGAGTCTTTTAATCACAGTGGGAGAAAAATTTCCAGACCCCAAGAGGCAGAGTCACCCTTTCTTCCCTGCCAAGTACAGTACATGCCGTACCCAGATCATCATAGTTCACATTGCTCTGCCCTCTGTTGGAAGGAGGAGTGCTTCGACTGTGTAAGCAGTCTTAAAACCCATAGCTGGATGGCTCTCTGAATAGCAGGTCAGACACAAAGCAACCAAGGACAAATAGCAGGACAGAAGCAACCAAGGCTTTGTACAGTAAGCCCTGCTGACCACTGTATAGCACAGAGGTGTACTACTACTTTCCCCATAGGAGAAATTATGACCCTTCATAGTAAATCTATATTTCAGATGTTAAACTGTGTTTCACCTTACACGAGGACACTGAATGAGCAAGTTGTGCCTTATTTTTCATAAAAATATCAAAAGAAAATAAGAATTATCTCCAAACAAAGAGAATATTTAACAATGGATTATCAGATGTTACATGATCTCCTTTATATTTCTTTTCTAAGAACAATACACTATAGTCACCAACCATTTGTTTGTTGGCATCTCAAAAGAAGGAAAATGGTCTTAGGTCCCAAGGAGAAACCCTAGTAGGGGAATTTCTCAGGAGTGTCATATAACTATGAGAAAGAGGGAAAGGAAAGAGAGAGGGAGGGAGAGAGGGAGAGAGGAAAGGAGAAGGAGAGAGAGAGAGAGAATTAAAACTAGACTTCAGCCTTGGCTGGTGTGGCTCAGTGGACTGAGTGCAGGCCTGTGAACCAGAGGGTCAGCGTTTCAATTCCCAGTCAGGGCACATGCTGGGTTGTAGTCCAGGTCCCCAGTAGGGGGCACTCTAGAGGCAACCACACATTGATGTTTCTTCCCCACTCTCTAAAAGTAAATAAAATCTTTAAAAAAAAATAGACTTCGATAGAATAGAAAAGATAAAAAAGATTTGTAGAAAGATATATTTCTGAACATGTGTGCAATCTATTTTATTGCTCCAAACTTACTTTTCAGTGCCGTATAGTTTTTGACATACCTCAGCTCCATTTCTGGATTATTTTGCTTAGCAATAGTTCCTAGAGGTCTAGCTCTCAGAATTTCTGCCCTTCCTTCTCCTTGCTTTTGCAAAGCTGTTAATGACTTGTTAGCCAAGACTTAAATACATCAAGGGAAGTAATTAATCATTTTGCAAAATGAGGTCACACTCTTTGTAATGTGGAGACTCATAATTTATAAAATTGTTTTATAAATCTCTGCTTTCTTAATCAATATGGTAGAAATTTATCATAATCTTAAAATTATAGTTCAACTGTATTTTGAAGTTAGTTAATTATTTTCAAAAAATCTAGAGAGTTATTTATGCAATCTAGATAGAGCTAGATCATGCCTCTAATGTGTAGAAAGTAATTCCTGCTGACAGCTCATGTTGAATTAATTCAATTTCTCTTAGGATCTTCATATATATATATAAAATAGTCGCTCTATTGTTGACAAAATAGCCATTGACTGTTGCAGGGACATCCTAATTGAAAGAATTCGTGACCAAGAAGAAGGGGGCTGAGACTCGGGTCTGAACCTCTCCCTGCCAAACTAGTCAGCCTCTGTAAGAAGGCATAGTTTCTGTGCTTCACAGATTAGAGAGTTTAAACTTGTTGGAAAAACTAATCCAAAATTAGCATTTGTTTCTTTATTTGTTTGTTTTTTAGCGTTTTTTAAATGTATCTTCCAAAATAAATCTCATGAAACTATTCTTACTCTTTTTTGAAAGTGTATATATGAGTGTTGAATGGCAGGCCTCAGGGACTAGGTAGTAGTATTAGAATTAGGCATTTCATTGATGAGCAACAAAATCTCAAGAATGTGGGGTTGTTTGTTTTTGTTTTGTTTTTTTCATTTTCAACAGGGAAATTTTGACCTGTGTTTTCTCATCTTGGACTTACCGTCAAGCTATTTTATCTCTGAGTATTCTCACATTTTCTTCATTAGTGATCTCTCCTCCAAGTGTTTGCTAGATTTGGTTGTTTTCTTCTACCTGTAAAATTTGTTTTCTTCAGAAAAAAATTAAGGAATTGATAAGCATATTGAAGGTGTTCACTTCAAGTAATGGTACAGAGTTCTTTCAAGAATGCAAGAACATCTACTAATGTGATCTCTGACTTAGAGTGCATAATCATCGAAAACTATAGAACCAGTCAATAGAAAACTAGAAGCAAACAAAAAGTATTAAAATACTTATATCCAAAACCATTCTGTCTTCCTGTTTCATTAGTTTTTCTCTCAATCACCAGTTTTTACCTAATAGTAAAGAGCCAATTTTTTTGCCATTAACATTTATTTTCATAATTTCCATTTTATTATATTGACTGTAATCAATTGCCATCTAGCCTTTATCCCTCCTGAGCGTACTTATTTTTACAACAATCTATGAAGATTCCAGAGTAAGGTGTGATGTCTGAATTCGACCATGCTTTTTCTTTCCTGGCTTTTAGTCTAAAGGGAAAAAAAAACAGAACTGAGATAAATGGAACAAACTGTTTAATTAGTGCTCTCTGGTAACAGCCGTATTGGAAACTACAGTCAGGCTTCATCCTTCTGGTCAGTCTTTACACTGTCCCGACTCAAACTTCACATCAAAGGTGAGATAATGAGGACCTTGTTTGCTTATTTTGTGGAGCTAGAAAAATAAAAATATTTTAATGCAGGCAATCCCTAGAGACTGGCAGAGAGCTACGAAAGCACTAACAAGGTCGCCTCGTTTTCGTCCCACCCCCTGACTGAGGCAGTTGGTACAGAAGTCAAACTTCTCCCTCTCCTACACAGAGACATACTTCTTTGAGGAGAAACAATGAACAAGTAAAGAGAGAAATCTTTTTTTTTTTATCTTCACCTGAGTGCATGCTTCTTGATTTCCGTGGAAGGAGAAGGGAGGGAGAGAGGGAGAAAAACGTCAACGTGAGAGGGAAATATAGATCAGTTGCTTCTCATACACACCCAGAGCAGGGATTGAACCCGCAACCCAGGCGTGTCCCTGACCAGAAATCAAGCCCACCACTTTTTGGTTTACAGAACACTCCAACCAACTGATCCACACCTGCTGGGGCAGAGAAAAGCCTTATTTTTTTCTTATCATACTGCCTTCTTCTTCCACCTCCTTAGCTGCGAGATAGAATAGATTTTCTCTAATAAAAATACTTGGACAGGTAAGTAATTCACACACACACACACACACATTATTATCCTTAGTTTCAAAAAGTATTATTGATGTGTCAAGATGTGAGGTATGATTTGAGAGATTAACAAGTGAGTGTCCATTTTATTAGCTTAGCTAATACATTCTGAGTTCCAAAGACACAGTTCTCGGAACTCTGGAGCAGAGATGAGCAGAAGGGGGAAGGGGGATGCAAAAACAAATGACATGCAAAGACTTCAAAGAGACTACAGATGTTTTGAGGTTTCAAATATAAGAACACTAAGCAACTAGTCTTTGACTAGATTTATATGGCTTACGATTTGTTGAGAAAAATGTTTAAATTATTAATAACACTAAAGGAAAAGGTAAATAATCATGAGCAAGTCAAATGTACGTCTAATTAATTTTTTAGAAAGAAAAAGAGAAATAATAGGGCCCAGGCAATATTTGAAAAAAAAATCATTGCTATAAAAATGATAAAAGCCACCAGTCCACAGATTTAAAAGTCCAATGAATTGGACTTTTTAAAGTTCAAAGACAGGCAAAATGAGAAGAAAAACATACGCACTCACATTGTATTGAAATTATGGACCACCAAAATCAAGTAAAAAACACTAAAGAGCAGCAAGGGAGAAAAGACCTTTAAGAAAGTGCAAATTGGGCTGCCAGTGAAATCTCAAAAAAGAAAAACAGAAGTCCTAAGACAGTGTAATGGCATTTTCAGTGTTAGGAAAAATAATTGTCAATCTACCCAGCAAAAAATATTTTTTAATACCAAGGACAAAATAAAAAGGTTTCCTGACTAATAAACTAATAAATTCACCTTCAGTAGACCTTTACCAAGAAAATTCTATTAGGGATTCTTCAGGCAGGTGGACATTTTTATAAAAGGGAAGGTCTGAGAAACAAAAAGTAAAAAAATAGAAGTACAGAGCAAGGGGGAACCCACTCATTCATAAGAAGAAGAGTCTTAATTTTCCAGGAAAATATTCAAGCTCTAATCTTGTATGCATAAAATAATATATCCTCAAAATACATAAAGCAAAAGTTGACAGAATTACAAAGAAACATTTAAAAAGTCTACAGTCACGAGGGGGGGTTAACACACCTCTCTCTGTAACTGGTCAATCAACAATGGTAGCTTTCAATCACGGCCATAAACTCCTCCAATCGCAGTATACACGGGTCTTTGCCTTGTGACTCTGTCACTTTTCCCATGAAATGTGAAGTCTTGTTCTATACCTTTCTTCGTAATTGTAATTTGCTCTGTACGTTGCTTTGGCCAAGGAGTCATCAGCAAACATGATTCAGGTGCGTGCGCATTGGGGCTAGCTCTCTTGCTGGTCTTGGGAACCACACAATCATCACCGAGTGAACAAGCCTGGCCCTCCTGCTACCTGAAGAATGCCTTTGGGTCCGGTTATCTCCACGAGCCCTCCTGGCAGCCCACCAGTGCAATGGCCAGGTACATGGCCACTGTGTAACCCTTGTGGAGCAGCTGACCAGCAATGTATCAGTAAGACCACATGGCACTCCTTGGAGCAAAGATGGCCATTGTAGCTGAACTCAGCCCAGACAGTGGACCAAAAAAGTTCTGAGCAAACAATTATCATTTCAAACCAGTAAGTTGTGGAGTAGTTTGTTTTGCAGTGAATGCTAACTGATAGGATGTCCATTTATACAAACAGAATTAAAATTAAATAATATATTGCTTATAGATACACAATACAGGGCTGATGAAAACAATTTTAAGAAGCAAGATAATCATTAACACAAAAAAGTTGTCCAGAGTGGAGACAGAATTAGAAAAGGGCAAAAAGAATATTTCTAAAATGTCTGTGTTATTTATTTTTGACTTGGGTAGTGGGTACACATTATTTGGCTTTTTTATTATAATCCTCTAAAAGGTACATATGTTTAAACACCCTTATGGAAGTATATTTTACATTTAAGAAAGTAAAAATACATTTTTTTAAAAAGTACTAACATCGAAATCAATACTATGTATTCAGAGAGGCCACAAGAAATAAACAGAGTGGAAAGAAAAGGCCTCAGAAATGGCTGAAAATGGACGTTGAGTCTCCCAGTACAGAAATAAAGTCAAAGACATCTGACTGAGCAGAAACAGTTGGTATCTGGAAGTGCATAAAAAGAATTACCCTTGTCTCTGAAGTATTTCTGCATAGCTCTACTTGGGGAGCGATGCAGAGCAGTTAAGCAACTACAGAAACTCAGGATATTGCCTGAAGAGTCTGGGTGAGTAAAAGACGGAATATTCTGGGAGATCACACTGAGCTCCTGGAAGGCTAACACGGAAAATGTAAGGAAGCTAAAATGGAAGGACTCCTCTGCCATTTATCTATTTTACGTATGAGTTGGGAAAAGAAACGACTGATTACCAGTTGGAACTTTGAACCCAAATCTCGGTTCAGGACCCTAACAAACTAGGTTGATCCATCTGAAGAATTATTTTTGTTGAGGCTTACATCAGCCCAGGGACCCAAAACCATGGCAGAAAAAAAATAGGGCTTTTTCCCCCCTTATACCCCTAAGCTCACAACTACCTCATGGACTTCTGGTGAGAAAAGCTGGGTCTAGAGTCCACACACCAGCAAGAAGAGAACGGTTCGCAGACAGAGCTGTCAGCCCGAGGCTGGGAAACGTACTCATTTACTGACTTACCACACTAGCACAAAGCAGCAGAAGAGTCGTAGGATCTAAAGAAGAAGCCAAGTAAAAGGAGATTGTTGGGGTTTCTCTGAAAAGGGGGTAGCCCTGGCCAGCCTCACACACCAGTTGCATTAGGCTGTGTGCTATGGGAGAAACAAAGGGAACAGAGGCAGGGGATTCACCCACCACTTTGGGAACCTGTGTACTTACGAATACTGATCCAATTTTAATGCTATCCACAAGAGAGGATGAAGGTGGTAATCATGGGTGGTGGAGCTCACACCACAGGGAACCTAGAGAGTAGACTGGTCACTCATTTCCATGTGCCCAGGAAAGCTGGGTTTACACCGTTCTCTGGGCATAATTATTGACAGCACACCACCTCCCTCAGAAAAGTGTCTCTGTTTTGACAATAAATTATATACAATCATCCTACCTATAAGGAAAGTCTTTGGAGCCAAGTTCATAGCAGCAAAACTGAAAACAAGCACCTGTCTGCTGTCTTTTGTCTTCACCCCTTTTAGACAAGAACCCTAGACATGTCTTCCAAGACATCATACCCTACCCTTGGCTCCTCCACAGGTGCTTCTCATTTTTCTCCTTTCTCCCTGTTTTTCCAACAATAGAAATCACACCACCACTATCTGCATTCCAAGTGAATGAAAATCTCTTTTAGTGCCGTGACCACTGAATTACAGGAATCCCAAGTTATGGGATGCTGTTTGGTGGGCACGAGAGGGCTAAGTATGGGATTCTGGGGTAAAACAAAATCTGAAAATTCCCATTCTGCGTATGTCTTGATTTTCTTTCTGTCATAGAATGCCTGCTCCAATATCAATAGATGCCATTTTCATGTTACTTTTATTTTTTATTGTTGTTCAAGTATAGTTGTCTCCATCCCCCCCACACCAATTCTCCCTGCCCCATCCCTCCCCTGCTCCCACCCTTGGTCCTATCCCCTTTGGCTTTGTCCATGTGTCCTTTATACATGTTCCTTGACGACCCTTCCCCTACTTTCCCTCATAGTCCCCCTCCTCCTCCTCTCTGGTTACTGTCAGTTTGCTTTTTTTGCAATGTCTCTGGTTATAAACATTTGCATTTTCCTCAGTGGAACGTATTGAAGTACATCTAACATCCCGGGACTTCCACTTCATCTGCGCATGTTTACTCCCATTTCTCCATGTGTGCTAGGTGTTTCCAGCTGCTAGATGTTGTGTCTTTTCTTTCCTAACTTAGAGATGATCAGATTCTCTATGTACAAAATGTATATGCTTACTACTGAAGATGATTGGCAGGTTGAGTTGTCATTGCGTAGAACTGAAAATATCTAAAATGCGTTAAAATAACCTCCTCGATCCCAGTTTTCCTCCCTTACTTTCCATTCTGATGTGATTTTAGCACTAGGCTTCTAAAAACTCCTGTTTGTGTTTTTTGAAAAAAGGTGAGAATTCTACCATCTGTTTCTACAGTGATCAAATTTTTCCCTAAAATAAATATAGTAAAGAACTCTCATTTTCTAAGCTAAAATTTTAGTCTTGTTTATTTTTTATTGTATTTTTTCCATTACAGTTTATCCCCCTTATCCCTTCTTCAACCTCTACCCACCCTGCTCATTGACATTTTGTAATTCAAGTGGAAGCCAATTTATTTGGGAGAGATGTTCTAGAAGAGAAACAAACATCAGGTTATGAGTTAGGCAGGAGCTACTGATTCATTCAATAAACATTTATCGAGTGAATACAATGAACCATTGATAGATTGTGAGCTCAGTTTTACAGCTGACAAAGGAAGTAAACCCAGTGATCCTGGAATCCCCCATCATTCCCTGCTACTCATGGCTCCTCCTTAAAAGGATTTCAGATTAACAATCCTACACCAAGGAGCAGTACCAGATCAGAAGTCGAAATACCAAGGTATTGGTCATTCAGTGTTCTTCAGACAAAAGTCCAATGTTCTTCAAGCTCAACTCTAACACTGAGACCTAACTGTGACATTTTGTTTTTCACTCCCACCCTTGTTCCTAATATAAATGGATGGACTATTTCCCCTCGCAACCAGAAAGACAACAATCAGGAAAGAAGGAAGCATTCTGGGAAATTAAAAGAACAATAGCTAAAATAAGTAACTAAATAGCATAGGTGGAAAATAAAGCCAAGAAATCTCACAGAATGGAATAAGAGGTCTAAAATTGGACAAAAGCAGAAGAGATACAGGAATCAGAGAATAAACTCAAGAGGTCCAACATCCTATTCGTGGAAGTTCCAGAAAAGAAAAAATGGTAAAAGATGGCGGAGGAAATTTTCAAGGAAAGACTACCAAAAGTTGTCACTTAATTGAACACAGAAGGCTCCAGAGTGAAAGGACCCACCAGCCATCTAGCTCATCATTTTGAAATGTGAAATAATGAAATCATAAAAGCTTCCAGAGAGGAAAAAATAAATCACATGCAAAGGATTACAGAAAAATGACATTGAACCAGTTGTCAACAACATTTGAAGTTAGAAAGCAATGGAACAAGTCCTTCAAATATATGAAGAAAAATTATTTTAAGCCTTAATTTCCACTCCAAATCAACTGTTGAATTAGATGTGAGGGTAGAATAAACCTATTTTTACATGTGCAATACCTCAAACATTTGTTTCTTATGTACTTTTCTTAAAGCCACTGAAAACTGGGCCTCTCCTGCAATAGGCAAAAAAGGAAAAGACACAGGATAGAGGAAGCAAGGACTCGAACAGAGAGAGACACTCCAAGATAAACCCCAGGGTGCCAACCATGAATCAGGCTAGAGAATACCATCCAAACTGAAACTCTAGCAGGGGCACCTTCATGCAGAAGAAAGAATCTGATGAATGATCTCGCTCATTTCAAATATGTAAAATTGTATTTAGACACCATGGAAGGTTATGAAAATATTTAGCAACAGATACAAGGAAAACTCAAACAAATGAAAGTCACTCGGTGGAGGGGGGACATATTTGTTCAAGAAAATAAATGAAATTATGCAATGTTATTTGGCTCAGCAGTGTACAACATTGGTATAGTCATAAAAATTCAAATTCTGAATCTGAATTACCCCAAGTTGTGATGTAACCACATTGGAAAGAAGGGGTGTGAGGACTCAGAGGTTATGCAGAAAGTGGGGAGGCGGGGCAGCAAGTCTATGTAAGAGAGCTAAACTCTGATCATCCTTTGTCAAAGTTATAAGGCAACGCCTGAAACTGATGAATCCAGATATAGTTTAAACAATATTTAGAAATATCAAGATAAACACAACAAGAAATTACTAAACCCATAAATGATTTACCTTTGGAGAGTAGACAAGAAGTAAGGAACTAAGGGGAGGGGTTACTATGTTTCACAAGCATTAGGGCACTCTTGCGGTGTTTGATTTTTTTTACTTTCTCGGAATAAACTTTAATTTTAGAAGAATATAATCCCAGAGCTGGAGATACCATGGTCTTGCAACTCTGAGCCATTGGAAAAGATCTTAAAGAGCAACAAGACATTTCACACACACACAAAAAAAACTAGCAGGTTCAAATACGGACTTAATCCACCCCCACCTCCTACACTCCAAATTCTACTTCCAGCCTAGTCCCACCCCTGTCCTTGGTAACCCTGCAGGAACCACGTGTGACTTGGCCTCGTGTAGACTCCCTTCACAGACCCACTGCTTGCCTGGGCTCTCACACTGAGCTACGGACTGACCCTGGTGGATGGTCACATGCTCCCACCTCCACGGCTTACGGTTTCCAACGTCACTGGGAGACACTGAAGGCTAAAAAACATGACTGTGTAAAGCCAAAGCCAAATCTGTGGCCAACAAGAACGGCTGGCCTAAGGCTGAAAAAGATGAGATAGTCTTCCCAAAAGTTCACCAAGATGCCCAGCAGCATATTTCTCCCTTAAAGCTCTTTAGGAATCACTAGAATTTTGCATGCCAGCTCCTTCAACATCATCACTTAAAGGCTCCTCCTGGGGTCTTTACTGAGGATCTGGTCCCCAGCTACCTATCTCAATAAGTCTCGGATAGTATTAAATTACATGCAGGGAAGAATATTCTGATCTATGCAACCAAAGGTGATCTTGTTTATCTTATTCTTAGAAATTTTTGTCTTATTTAAATTAAAATATTCTAGAAAGAAAGGACAGAATGTGAAAAGACAGAAAAAGAAAGGGAGGTTATGGCCAATTTAAAGATTTGAAGACAACTTGGGTTGTCCAGAGAGCACGTGTCTCACTGCTGGGAGAGAAAAGACTTAGGGCATGAGCCCTGGCCGATGGCTCAGTTGGCTGGAGCGTTGCCCCCCTACACCAGAAGGTTGTAAGTTCAGTCCTCAGTCAGGGCACATACCTAAGCTGCAGGTTCGGTCCCCGGATGGGACATGTACAGGAGGCAGCTGACTGATGTTTCTCTCCCACATTGATGTTTCTCTCTCTCTAAAATCAATGAACATATCCTTGGGCAAGGATTTAAAAAAAGTAAAAGATTTAGGGCATGAAAACCTCTGTATGCCATGCTATGAACTGGGGCTTTATCCTGTTGGGCACAGAGAGTCAAGTTGTTAAGAAGATCAGAATTGTGTCATAGAAAGATTATACTAGAGCATCAGTGTGAAAGACAAACTTTGGCCCAGGAGAGAAGAAGAAACTGAGGCTGCAAACAAGGAGCTGAATTGGGAGATGACATGGGGGACAAAGAGCAAGTTCTAACACAAAGACAGTGGGCAGAGAGGACAGAGAGAAGTCAGCTTATATTCTCACCCCCTCCACTGCTACATGCTGGAGAAGCCAGAATTGTCTCCTGACTGGATGGATTCTCACTAAAATCTCCCAACCGGCCTCCTCGTTTTCCTCCTTGCTTCCCTTTTAGACCGTTTTCCCCCTATGACCACAGCAATTCTGTTAAAACTTAGACCTGATGAGATGACCCCTGTTCAAAACCCTTCAAAAGCCTCCAATCATACTGTGAACACAAACCGAAGTTCTTTCAATTGCTCACAAGGCCACACAGCCTTGTCCCCTGTCACCTCTCTGACCTCTTCTCCTACTACTCACCCTCAAACATACCAGGCACAGTCCTAAGAGATATTTCTCTAGTTGTCCCTTTTTTTGGAATGCTCTTCCCCCGAATTTTTTCCCTCACCCCCATCACATCTTTATTTAAATGCTTTCCTGAGCATCCTATAGTAAAACGCAATCCCCAACACTTTCTATTCCCTTGCCTTGTTTAATTTTATTCATGGCTTTTATTATCTACTAGTATGCTGCTTAATATATTACTTATTTCTTTGTTTCTCATCTATGCCTCACCCTTCAACACTAGCCTGTAAGTCCATATGGGTCGTGACTTTTATCTGGTATATCTCCAGTGTCTAGAATGGTGCCTGGCACACAGTAGGTGCTCAATAGATATCTAGTAAAGGGATGAATCTCTAGGAAGTAAAATCAACAGGACTTGGTTGAGTAAACGTAAGGGTTAGGAAAATAAAAGAGTCTAGCATGCCTTTCAGTTTCCCAGCTTGTACAGCTGGGGAAATGGTGATACCATGTATTTGGTGAGAGGAACCAGAGGGAAATGTGACTCGTTTTATTTTGACAGATTGACTTGGAGCTACAAGGGGGCCATTTCTGCCTATGACCAATTGTTGTCTCTAAGGCCCCAAATCCATCCTTTGCTTTGGGTACTGGACCCTGTAGACAGTTCTCCTTTGCCAGCTGGCTGGTTACTAGGCTTTGCCAACAGAGAGCACAGCAGGGACTCGGAGGCCACAGCAGTAGGAGGCAGAGCCATAGGTAGAAGGCCCAGTGGCACTGACCTCAAAAACCCCTCAGACCAGCTCCAGCCTTGTGCCCTCTGGCCACGTTTTCCACTGTGTCGTTCACAGTCCCCTTCAGCCACACCCTGTCTGAAAAGGTCTGGACTTCAGGCCTAAGACAAGTGAGGAGAGGAGGGGAGCCCTTCAAAACTCTTGAGTTCTTACTTTTCACTCTTCCACAGCCATAGAAGTAGTAGTTGCTTTCTGCAATTACTAATTTTGTAACTTGATAGCCCTCTACTGCACCTTTTAGTAGTTAATCACCTTCGACTAGTTAACACTTCTTTATAGTAAACATTCTCTCTTTAAATTACTAGTGTGTTGTCTATCTCCTAATTGGAGATGCAGCTTTAAGGAGAGATTTAAACAACAGATTCATATTTAGAAGACTGTGGAATATTGTTGGTATTTCAACCAAAGGGTAGATGGTTAATCACAGAAAGTAAAAACGTTAGAGGCCGAGGTAGGGGGTGGGCAGGACACCATCACGGAGGGGAGCCATCAAGAAAAGAGCAAAATCAGAAACTGAGGGAATGTAGGGTAGGGGAGAGTCAAGTGGGAAATTAAGAAGCTGAGAAGGATTTGTCTTGGACGTAAAAATGAAATCGGGAGAAGCCAGAGGCAGAGAGAGTTTCGAGTAGAGTTTGATCAATAATGCAAATGCTCCAGGAAACTCAATTAAGTTAACTGGAAACTTAAAATGAAGTTAGGAGTAATCTTTTCAGGAGCAATTTTAGTACAGTGGCTTGAGAAGTCAATAAGAAGAGAGGAAGTAGGCATGAAAAATGCAAACCACTCTTTCGCTAAACTTGAGAGATGAGGCTGCTGGAGAGGTGGCTGCTGGCACACTGGCTCCGGGAAATCATCCGTGTCACATGGCTCTCCCAGTGTCCCCCACATGTTGCTCTGTAAGTCACGATTATAACATGGCTGCAGCCCTGGATTTTCACATTCATGTTCCAGGGAGGAAGGGGAAAGTACCCAAAGACTTCAGTTTGATCTTAGTTGGAAAAAATTCTATCTCTTGGCCACCTAGTTATAAGGGACCCTGGAAAACCAAGTTTTTAATCTTTGTATTACTTGGATAGCAGGGTCGGGCAAGAGAAAAGGGGGTTGAAAATGAAACAAGAGAGAACTAACCTCCAGGGTCTAGCAGGGTTCCAGCTAAGCAAAAGAGCTGCAACGGAGGGAAGAGGCTCGCTCAGTTAGTTTTAGAGATGAAAGCCATGGGGATTTATCTCTGAGGGGACACAAATGCAAAACGG
Organism: Tonatia bakeri; assembly: GCA_004024845.1. Taxonomy (NCBI): domain Eukaryota; kingdom Metazoa; phylum Chordata; class Mammalia; order Chiroptera; family Phyllostomidae; genus Tonatia; species Tonatia bakeri. The sequence continues at coordinate 112,212 of PVIA01002461.1, read as the reverse complement.
AGACTGGGGGTTTTGAATTCATAGCGGCACTTATCCTCCCCTCGGGGGCAACTTTCACAGAGACTTACAGCACGAAGGTGGAAAAGTTCACAGAGAAGGTGTGACAAAGTCAAATGCGGGAAGTGAACCACAAATAGTGCAAAACTGTTATGATGGACCACTGAGTCTTTCTAGGGAAGGAAGGGAAGCCAGAGGGGGCGGGTAGTTTGGCAGTGAGAGGAGGGATAGAGACACCGTAGAATCTAATGGGGTTAAAGACCTCATAAGCACAGTCAGGGGCAGAAACACCTGGAAAGGTAAGAGGTTCTGGACAGAAATGGGGATTTGAGATGTTAGGGGTGAGGCAGCTCTGAATGATGACAGAGGGATCGAAGTCCAAAGTAAATGACAGCCGTGGCATCGAGCCAGGGAACTGTGAGGACGCATGTTGGAAGGGCCATCTGCATGAGCACTGCCCAGGATGATGCAAGAACCAGAATGCTCGGGTCAAGAACCAAGTCCTTGGATATTTTAGGGGTACGTGGCCGGGAGATGAATGGATGAGTAGAGAGCGATGACATGCAGACCGTGTCTCCTGGGGGAGCCTTTAGCCAAAGACGGAAAAGCTTACTAAGCTTGTGGAAGGCCAACGATGAAATGTAGCTAACATTCTTAACCCTAGTGTAAAGAAAAATGTTTCAGCATTTGTACAAAAACCTCTGTTGTAGTCCCTTTACTTCTATTTTATGTCTTCAATCATTGATATGTGACCTGGACAAATATAAAATCAATCCTCCATCTCTCATTCATTTCTCAAATCCATATGAGGAAGTATCCGCCGCATTGAAGGTGCGGCAGCAGAACAAGGCTCCAGAAGAAAGATCACGGAGATGACTTTCCAGAGGCCTGGGTTCTAGAACTGACCTGCCTTTAACGAGGTATATTTCAATTTTGTGGGGTGGGGGGCAGTTTATATTTACGGTAAATTGAGCTTGTTCAGAGTAAATCATCTCTAGGGTTCTTTTGCTGTAACAGTCTCTTCAGATGCTTCTTTTATATCTATTCAGTGGTCCACTTTGGTCTCTTCGCTGCTCATTTAAATCATCATTCAGAAGTGAGCAGTAAAGACAGAAAAGTATGAGAGGTCAAGAGTGAATTTTGTGTAAATTTATCAGCTCTAGGGGAGAACCCTGGCTGAACTTGGTCATTTTGCATTAGACCATCTCAAAAACTGTGGGCGTCAGTAGAAAACAGATTTCTCTCTGAACTTCATTTAGTTCCACGTCTATTTGAACATCCTTAATAGTTTTGCACTTACTGCATTTGCCATTCAGCATAGCTACCACAGAGGTGACATAGCAGACACTTTAAAAGTCCTGTGGACAAGTGGGAGTTGTTCGTATCTGTTGTTTAAATTAGTAAGACATTCTTTTCAGGATGAATTTTATGGTGAAGTATACAAAATGGTTTCAATTATAATTCCATGTTCGCATGTTCATAACTTGATGAAAAAAAATTCTTTGGGGCTAAAACTTTCCATTGCATGTTCTATCTCCACCCAAATATAGTTATTTTTTTCTCCTGTGGAAAATTTGAGGAACTTGTATGATCACTTATGAATGTGGAAAAAATGCATTCTTTCAAATGTTTAATTAAATAAAAGAAGCAATGATTACAAAATCTTTAATATAAACCTCCCATACATATGTATAAAAATATAAATATATCCAGCCTCAGAAAAGAGAGCAAGTCTTTTGTCCATTTAGAGAAAATCCTAATTCTGAATGCTTGCTACTTTGAAGTTTAGAAAAAGCTGCATTATACAAGCACAATAATAACTTTCATATTAAACGTGATATGCTCGATATGCTTTTATGATATTACTTTATTAATTTTTGCTAAATGATTCATGATGGGTCAAGCAATAGAACTGGGAGTACAGATTGTTTTTGAATGTTCAATGCTGTACACATAGTGTGTGCTCAATAAAAGCTTATCAAATAAAATGTATGAAATATGCCAAATAATTTTAGTGCTTCGAGTTAGCTTCAGAAATGACTTAAAAGAATAAAAGAATTGCCCTTTACAACTTTCTAATACTTAATAATAATAACATTATAGTATTATAATGGCTACTGCTATTTGGCCTCTTACTGGGCCAGGCATTCTGCTAAGCACTTTGCATAAATTATTGTCACAATAATCTTATGAAGGAGGTATTAATCCACTTTATAATTAAGGAAAATGAGGGCCAGTGAGTCGCACAGCTAGTAAGGGTCAAGGCTAAGTTTCAGACCAGAGTCCAGCTGACTCTAAAGCTGCCCCTCTTACCCACAGTGTAGAGACCCACAGTCCCTCACGTGCAAATCGGGTACCCAGGGGCCCTTAAAACTCAAAGCCATTCCTCTGCAGTCAGCATATATTCTTCCGGTAACTAAATCTGACCTACATTGACAGGAGACTGCTTAGAATTTTTAGCTCACTTAATTCAATACTTACACTTTCCATTGCAGACATCTGAATGCATCTGACTACGAGCTGCTCTCTGAGGCCTCACTGGGGCACTGTGTGGTGTGTAGTGCTATATGCAAAGTGTTACTTCCCTATAATCTGAAATATTCCAAATTCAAAAAAAATCTGGCTACAAGAATTTCAGAGAAGAGATTGTGGAACTGTATATGCAAATGTTAATCTTTTGAAAATATTCCAGAAGTCACTGGAGCAAACTTGGGAAGACAAATGTTTATAAAGAAAATAAAAAAGGATTGGACAAAATCTATATTGACCTTTATAATCTAGCTAGAAATATATTTTTTCAAACAAAAAGAACTTTTATGAAATTGTTGGGTTTCACTTATCTCTTTCTTATAAAATTTGATCCATGAAAGTGAAAAATAAAGATTTTTTAAAATGTTCTGATAGTTGGGACCGCAATTAATTGTAAAAACTTTGCAAATGTTTTACTTGTGAACTTTTGAAAAGTGAAAATTTGTCTTTTCACCAAGTTCAGATGAGACAGAACAAGTGATTATGACCTTCCTTTGGTGTGAAAGTGACATGTCGATTTTGCTCGAGCCAAGAAGTGTTTAGTGTTTTGAATTAACCAATAAAATTTTTAAAAATGCTAAAAATAAATATGGAGCTACAGCACATTAAAACAATTATTCAAGCGTTATTCCTAGTAAACAGACTTAGATGATATTATTGTCTTTCTACTTTTTCTTTCCAAAAGCACTAACACGTGAAAAGTAAACAGTGCAATTTTGTGGCTTAAAATGCCACTTCCATGTAAATGGGTGGGCGCTGGTAAGCTGCTCCTCTGTCTGAAACACACTCACTTGTCACAGACTGACGCTGGCATTACCACTGGGCTTCTGTGAACTTACGTGAACTGATTCTCTCTCTCGTTTTTTTTACTATGACTGTTTAAGTACATACCGTGTAGTGAGAATAGTGCAGTAAATAGCCATAAATGCGTTACTTGGGTTCAGTGATTGTCAGCATTTTGCCATACTTGCTTTATTTATCCCAGCTTGCACGCTCTCTCTCTTTCTCTCTCTCTGGTTCTTGCTCTCACTTTTTGTTGCTTTTTCCCCCCTCATGAATCATTTAAAAGTAAATTCAAGGTATCATGGCATTTCACTTGAAAATACTCCAGTGTGAAATTCTAAAGAATGAGGACATTTTCTTACACAGCAACATACATTAAAATGCTTAACAAAACTATAACCCCTTAATTTTATCTAATACCTAGTCCATATTATAATTTTAGCCATTATCTCAATAATGTCTTGACAGTTTTCCTGGCTTTTTCAAATCGTTGATTTGTTAATGACTGTTACATTAGTTATTTGCAGTAATCAGTTTTGTGTGAACTTATGAAATATATTCTTTATTACATGAAACCTAAGCAAATCTACATCTGGGTTAAGTAAGTGGTCATCGAAGCTGGAAAATTGGATTCAAATCCCAGCTCGTCCTCTTACATGCTGTGATCTTGAACCGGTTAGGCAATGCCCGTATGCCTCACTTTCCCGCTCTGTAAAATGGGGGCAATAACAGCAACGACCTCACAGGTCTGTTGTGACAAGCGAACGAATCACTGCGTCTAAAGTACTTACGACAATGCCCAGCACACAGGAAGCACTGAGTGAACTGTGTTTATTTCCTACACTGTGCTTACCTTCTGGCTTTCCACAATCTGCTCCGTATTTCTAGCACTCTGAACCTATGTGTTTACATACTTAAGGAGAAATACCTATAATGTAGGCTTGAAAACAGAAGCAGAGATTTCTGTACCAAACGTGACATTGTACTCAGCAGATGCAGCCCCCTAACATCGACCAGCACTTACAGAGATCCTCATCCAATTGTGAAACCTGTGACATATTTACGTAAGTATAAACAAACATTTGATACAAATACTATCAAACATACATTTATATATACATATATTTGAATATAGACATATTTCTACAGTACCTTACAATCCTAAGCAGTTTTTCACGTCACATATGACGCTGTTCGCAACCCTGTGAAGACGATGCTGTCTCATTTCACGGTCAAGGGAGCCGTGGCCCAGAGTCGTGTTGGAGGGCCCAGAAAAAACCATTGTCACCAGCATTCTTACCAGCGCCTAAAGTGACTTAGCCACATCTCAATTAACAATGCAGAATGATACATTTTCATGTTTCTTCTACTTTGAAACTGATTTTGAGGCTTGGGGGAACCCACTTTGTGCCTCCATATTAGTTTCTTTTCTTTTTCAGTTTTATTGAAATAAGTTCTTAGGTGTACAGTGTACTGACTAGCGTACACAGGTGAAGTGATTACCACACTAAGTTCAGTTAATAGCCGTCGTCTCACACAGAGAGATATAAAGGTTTTTGTGACGAGGCCCCCTAGGACCTATTCTCTTAACTTTCACATACACCATACAACAGTATGTACAGTACATCCCCAGCACTTATATGTTTTATAACTGTAAGTTTGTACCTTTCGACCACCTTCATCCAGCTCCCCTTCCCTGCACCCACCGCCCCTGGTAACCACAAATCAGATCTCCTTCTCTGTAAGTTTGTTTTTCGGTTGTTGTTGGTGGTGGTGGTGGGTGTGTATGTGTGTGTGTGTGTGTGTGTGTTCTTAGATTCTACATATAAGTCAGATCATCCAGTATTTGCCTAGAGTTTCTTTTTAACTATTGGTAAAAAAAAAAAGATTAAAATAAGTTAGAATATTACAACCCTTTAGAAAACCTCTCTTAATTTAGACAGATTTTGCTTCTCCAAATTCTGTCTCAGAAGCAGATTTTAAAAGAAGCTGTTGCTGAAGCAGTTGTGGCATTCTGCTTCAGTTTACACGAGGCTGGGTAAGGCAGCGAACGCCAGGGAAGAAGCAAAAATAACCACAGTTGGTGTGTGAGTCTCAGTTCCTGCAAGAGGCAGATGACAGAGAGAGCAGGACTGTGGAAGCCAGTGAAATTCTACCCCGGTGATTAGTGAGGAGCCCCCAAGTCCCCTGCACACAGGGACTTCCCCACAGCAGCCCTGACTCTATTACACTCCCCTGGAGTGGGCTTTTTGACTGTTAGTTAATAGAAGAAAGTCATATGCCCCCAAAATAATGGTAAAGTTGTACTTTTTATAATTTTATAATATCAGTGACTCATTAGAGGTTAATGTAATACATACTGTTACACAATGACAAGAAATATATCTAGTTAGGATAACTTGCTTTGTATACTACGCTGTTTCTCACACCAAAGTTATCCTTAGAAGACTCTTTCTATATTATATAGATTCTTTAAATAATACCTGCTCTAGTTGCTCCTTTATAAAAAATATTCCCAGCTGGAAAGTTTTAAAAAGAGTTGTAGAAACTGGTAAAATATTTAAGATATAAATATATATTAAATATTAAACTCAGAATTTTTTCATTCTTTTTTGGAGGATAAGGTAGTTCAAGACATGGTAAATGGTAGTGGAGGATAATAATATATGTAACAGCAAAAACTCTGATGGTGGCATATTTTTTTAATTGAAGGAAATATACAGAGGAAAAGGATTGAGAAAGGAAAAAAGAAAGTAAATACTACTGTCACGATTGCCCAGTAAGTATTTATTTGTTAAAAATTCCAAAGTGCTCCATAAGCCATAGAACCAGACAAAATACGTGCCCAGGAAAACAAATCAAAGACCTCAGAGTGTTAATGTGTAGAAACTCATTACCTGGACTGTACTCGTTCCTTAAACAGGAATAACTGGGGAGTGGATCTTTGTCCTTAACCTCACGATGCATTCCAGTTCCTGCTGTGACTCAATGGTGCTTTGTATTTTAGCCTTAATTGTGCTGCTCCAGTCTGAATGTTTGTGTGCTCCCGAAAAGGCCTACATTGAAATCTTAATGCCCAATTAAGAGGTAGGGTCTTTGGCGGGTGCTTAGGTCAAGAGGGCAAATTAGTCTTCTCCTAAAAGAGACTCAAGGGGTGATGGAGAGGTAGTGAAGGGTAAAGGGGTCAAATGTACGGGAGCAGAAGAAAATCTGACTTTGGGTGGTTGGCGCACAATGCAATATATATGATGTATCATAGAATTGTACACTTCAAACCTATATAATTTTATTTACCAACACCACACCAATAAATTTAATAAAAATAAATGAATGAATGAATGAATAAATGCATAAATAAATAAATATTTTTAAATGATAATAATTGATAGTGACAAGTCTTCTTAGACAATTTCAAAAGAAAAGAGAGAGACCCCACAGAGCACCCTGGCCCCTTCCGCCTTGCGAGGACACGGTGACAAGTCCATAACTCCAGAGAGGGTTCTCCCCAGACCATACTGAGACCCGAACCTCAGACTTCCGGACTCCAGAACCGTGGGAAGTAAATTTTTGTAGTTTCTAAGACGCCCAGTCTTTGCTAGTTTGTTATAGCATCCGGAATGCATGAAGATGCCTGCTTTGTTGAAATGACCTGCTCACATCCTGCCACCTCCCCTAGATTATACCCTCCTCCAAGGTGGGAATTACATCTCACTTGTTTCCGCATCCCTTTTCCCCGGCAGTGCCTCCACACCCACCTCCCCACACAGAGAGGGCTTCACCTGGAAGGGTCTCAAATGCAACTTCCTGTCAAGCCCCCCATCCTCGCCCCCTTTCCTGTTCTCTCACTTTCAGTTCATGGTGTCAGGCACTCTGGTGACTCTCCACAGCACAGCCAAGGTGGCCATCTTGATTTTTTTCCCTTTCTTTCAAATGTGCATCAAATTATTCAACAGCAATGAAAAACATCAATTAATGTTACATTTAAGAAGTCTTTCAAATCTGCTGTCCTTTCCCATTCTCCCTGCTATGTCCTAATTTTGGTTCTCATTTCTCACTCAAGGGATTTGAACAACATCATAACTAGTTCTTAAGTCACACATTCCCCTACCCAACTCCTATGCATCTCTCACTAGAAAGACAAACCTGAAAAATTCAGATTAGGTTGTTAAATAAATAAATAATAAAATTCAGAGGTTGTCCATCACCAATGAGAAAGCTCAGCCTTTTCTTCGAGACACATGGGTATTCCAGGATCAGGTTCCATTGTTTTCCCTCAAGCTCATTACCCACCCCTCCTATTTTACCCATACTCTACCCTCCCCCAAGCTGACTTTCTTTCTCTCTCTCAAATAAGTAATACCTCCATTCCTTCATCCATGCTATTTCTTCTTCCTCGAAAACATCCCTCTTTTATTCTATTTATTCTCTAGGATTTGCTATAATATCATCTCCTCTGGGGGGAAAAATGTTTTTAACCTCCAGATAGAGATTGCTTCTTCAACTTCATGTGACCACAGCATATCAGTTATATGTATATTCAAGCATTATTTACATGGTATCATTCATTATTACTTACTCATATAATCATCTCCCCACTAGATTCTGAGCTTCCTGGGGGCCAGGACTATGCTATACCCACTGTACAACTGGTTCTCAATACATGTTCTATCCATGCTTGAGTGAAAGAATGAATTGGCTAATTAATTAATGAAAAAATGAATATAATATTAGAAAGAATGTTTAAATAATTTAAGAGAAAAAATTCTCAAGCAATTCTGAGCACCCATTACATGAACACTAAACACAGCCTGTTGGGCCAATAAACCTTAGTTATATCTTCCCTACAACAATTAAGAGTATGAAGGTTATGGCATTACTGAAAATTATCATTCCAGTAATTCTTGCTGATTCGGGTGGTTGTTCTTCCTCTCAAGTTCTGTGGGTTTTGTTTATTTGTTTAAGCTATACCTTCCTCATGCGATTTTAAGGTACACCAGAAAGAGACAAGAGCTTGTTCTTTCAACATGGTAAATTGAATGACTACACATAGTGTCCAGCCCAAAGCGGGCTGTCAACAGATATTTATGAAATGATCAAACGCTCAATGTGTGAGCTATTATTAAGGCAACTATTGTTGTTACATTATTTTTTATTTCACCACACTGGCCCTTATCTTCTGTAACAGGGTCAATAAACATTTACTTAAAGGGCCACGTAGTAAATATTTTAGGTTCTGTGGGCCCAGTGCAAAATCAAGGCTATTATGTGGGCACATATAAATATTTAAAATTTAATAATATAAAAATGTAAAAGAAAATTAAGAGGCATCAAAAAACAAGGGTTAGTCAGGTTTGTAGTTTGCCAAGCCCTATTCTAGAAATGGTCCAACCAAAATATAAGGGGAACCTCAAATGTGAACCACATAAGTAATTTAATTTTCTTTGTAGCAGCCATTCATATGTTTAAAAAGTAAAAACAAATAGGTAAAATTAATTTTAATAATTTATTGTATTTTATCCAAAATAACTAATTTTATCATTATAAAAATGTAATCAATATAAAAATTGTTAAGGAGATGTATATTCTGTCTTTGAGGCGCTATGTCTTTGAATTCTGATGTATATTTTACACTTACAGCCCCTATCAGTTCAGAAAAGCCATGCTTCAAGTATATAGTACACAGTTTGGACAGTGCAATCTGGAACTATAAAATAAAAAGTTTGAACTAAATAATATGCAAGCTTACTTTTGTTCTAAATGCCACCAATTATGAAGCTGATCTTACTTTCTAACCCCTTACCAACACTCGTTTATTGTCTCATTGATTTGTGTGTATCTCTCTGAGACTCAGTCTTGTATGTGCCAGGCTCTATATGAAGCTCCAGGAAAAGACAAGCAACTTCAGAATGATCCTTATCTCCAGAAGTTCACTATCTAGTGTGTGGAGAACAATTTCTAAGACTGTAAAGAATATAACACAATAATAAAATAACCGAGATGGATAATAACAGAGAAAAAAGCAAAGTGGGGTAGGGGGTAAGGGGTATGTTCCTCACCAAGGAGGAAATAGCCAGTTCCCTGAGTACTTTGGAGATCATCAGAATGGCATTACAGGAGGGGTGATGCTTGACCTGAGTATGCAGAGTGGGGATGTTTTCAGTTCCAGCAGGAAGGCAGCATGCCGAAAGGTAGAGAGGCATGACACAGTCTGGCCCCACCAGGGACCTGAAGGTCATTCTAACTGACTAGACTTCAAGATGCTAGGAAGGAAAGTCATAGCCAGAGACTCAATTAAGAACTACACCTTGAAAGGATTTATTGATAATGATGCTAAGAAGTTGGGACTTTACCCTGTAGGTCACAGGGAGACATCAAATGGTTGGAGGTAGGAGTTGGCATGATCAGCTTTGAATTTTGAAAAGGTCATTTGCCTGAAGTTTGAGGTCTGGATTAGAGGAGGAGACATAGGGGACATTGCAGTAACCTAGACAAGCGACGGTGAAAAGCCAAACCAACACAGGAACAGAGAAGGACACATGGATATAGGAGAGAGCAAAGGCAACAAGTAGATGTGCAGCCAGAGAAATAACTAAAGGAAAAGAGGCAAAGTCCCAGATTTCCAACCTAGATACCTGGAAAGAGAACCAGGATTCCATGTGTGACAGGCAAAACAGGAAGTTCTTCAAAGAGAAAACAACCTGACACTTCCAGAGAGACTGCCTTATCGGAATGTTCCTCTACAGTAAGTCTGTCTTGGTCAAGTGCAGTGTAGCGAGATTCAATCAGTTTGTCCTTTAATGAAAAGCTCAGTGGAAGAAATAGATATATTTTATAATGCCTGTGTGAGTTCCCAACTCTACATTAGAACAATCATACTAGTGTATTGTTTGGTGCTTATTTTCTGACCAATCGTCTTGAGTTCATGATCTAATGTTCCTGAATCTACCATAGACTCCCTACAGAAAAGTTATTTGCCTGAACTACAAACGCAGTGCTCTTTTCTGATGTTTCAATGATGAAAATATATTGAGTTTCTTTTCATCTCCAGCGGTCATTACTTTTTATCTGGTCAGTCTCTGACCTTTACCTTCATGATTCACAGTCTTTCAATGCAACTTCAAGCATTACACTCTCCCTTAGCTTTGTTCAAGGCAGGCAGGAAGGGGCAAGATTTCTTATCTCAACAGCTCTTTTTATTAGGGAGCAAAATCCTTCCCAGAAAGTCTCCCCACTCAGCAGTCTTTCCTTTGTAAGTCACCAAATGGAACTGGGTCACATGTCCACTCCTAAATCACGATCAACAAAGGACAATAGGTTACCATGCCTTGACTTAGGCCAAATACGATCCATTCCATAGTGCTACTAAAATATTAATCCATGTATTCATTTCATATTGCTGTTATAACAATTTACCACAAACTTAGTGCCTAAAACAATACAAATTTATTATCTTACACTTTGGGGTTCAGAAATCCAAAATGGTTTTCACTGGGCTGAAATCAAGAACTCAGGACTACATACCTTCTGGAGTTTCTAAGAAAGAATCTGTTTTCTTACCTCTTCCAGCTTCTAGAAGCTGCCTGCACTCCTTGGCTTATGGTCCCACCCTCCATCATCAAAGTCAGTAGTGTAGCATCTTCCTCCGTCACACTGACTTTCCAGAATCCAAGTCTCCTGCATTTCTCTTACAAGGACTCTTGTGAACACATTGGGCCCACGCAAAAAATCCAGGGTGATGTCCCTACCACTAGATCCTTAATTATGTCTGCAAAATCCCTTTTGCTGTATAACATAACATATTTCCAGTTTCCAGGAATTCCGATGTGGGTATCTTTGGAGTGTCATTATTTAGCCTACCCCAGTCGGGTTTGTACAACCCAAGGGCAATAAATGATTGCTACAACAACATTTAGTGTCTACCATGTATGGAGCCTTGTGCGGGGCACTTTACAAAGTTATGCGTTATCAGACTGACACTAACACTGGGAGGGAAGCAATGTCCCCATGCTAACAATGAGGACAATGACACCCAGAAGGTCTGTGGTCATGAAGCAAGGAATCAGCCTCAATTCAAAGCCAGGTCTACCTGCATCCCTAACCTGTGCTAACCCACACCTTCTTTTACTTGTAAAAATCTATTGGAAACCACCAAGTGAAGCATTTTGAATCCCCAAATTTATATGATTTGTTCAAGTGTACACCTTAACAACAGCAAATATATACCTGGACATTATTTCTCTGAATTCCCATTAAAATGCAGAATGTAGATATTTTTAAAGGAAGTGAATAACAATTTAATTTCAATTTACTCTGGAGGACTTAATCTCACAGAAATAAGCAACTCCTACCCACCTCTTTTCATTTCCTGCCTATGTATTTTAAGGTTATTAAAACAAAAAAAATTAGAAAATGATGTTTTAAATACTATTGGTAATATCTAGTGGGTTTATTGTTCTATTTGCTTTTGTTTTCAAGTGCCAGGGTAGTTCATAGTTGAGTTTTGGTAATTCTAACAGGTTGTCTCCCTGGGAAGACTTCCCCTATCTATTTGAAAGTAGATACACAATTTAAAAAATTAAAAAAATACATTTGTGGTAAACAAAATGCTAATAATGAGTTTTTATGGTTTTGAAAATTGACAAAATGGATGCATGGATTTTAACGCATGTAATGATAAGTCGCTGCTAATATTAAGGAACAAAGGCAGTGTCTCTTTGGAGAAAGGCAGAGAGGTGATGAGTCAGAGACAATTTTCAATCTTTACACATGACCAATTACGAATAAGACCAACCCTGAAGCCAAATACAGAGGCTTGAACAACAGCGTTACGTATTACAAGGAGATCTAGTCTAAAAAAGCTAAGGAATAAGGTAAAGTCCCTAATTACACCTGGCCTTGAAGACCATCTTCAACAACATGTTGACAACTTACCCTTCGCTCTTTTTCCTCTTCCTTTAACACTGAACGCTGCAATCAATTCAAGTCTGATGAATGCCCAACTAATTACAGAAGCTTAACAATTAAACCTTCTGGGGGGCCACAATCCCCATCTCGACAGCTTCAACTCTAGTGGCAATACTTTGGTTTTCCTCTTTTCCATTCACGTTTAAATATTAAGGATGAAATGTAATAAAATATTTATTCAAATAATTACAGAAACAAACACTACAATACCGCTAACACTGAGCTACTGGCTGGCAGGCAACAGCGCTAGCCAGTAAACATCATGCCAAATTCAGTGTAAGACAGACAGTGTGGGTGCATTATTGTGTAGTGTATGGATGAGAATTAAGTATCAAATAGAAGAGAATGAACGCCTGTAGTCCTGTTCTCAAATGTGAGGTCCCCAACATCCTCGCTGGTACCTGCAGTGGCTTCCCGTGTGTGTGGTGAGGGAGGTGTGCGGTGGAGGATCTGTCTGTGTATCTTTCTCTCTGCGTCCGTCTTAGAAGCAAGTGTGGATTTGGGTCTGGACCTCAGACAATTTCACAATGAAAATGCTTCCTGAACGATGTCAGCCCAGCCATCTAGCACCCTTCCTCAATGTCCCCATAAGTCCATGTCCCTTTTATCTCCCACCAGAGTCAGAAGTCAGGCCCCAGGCAATTCCAGGTGCGTATGACTTGTGGCACCCAGTGTCCACCCTCCGGCAGCGATCTGCACAGCTGCGTTTCCAGATGTGCGCCCGTTCACTGCGTGCCACTGTCGCTGCCGCAGACTCGGAAGTTTCTATACGTGAGTCATGAAGCAAAAGTGACTAGGAAGCTCCGGCACAAATCATTCCATGGAAGCTGAAATTTGGACCATCCACTGATTCCTCCCTCCTTTAAAAGTATTGATAAAGGGGATTGCCTTACGACCAGAGCCACAGTCAATATTGGGCAGAAACCTGTGGATAGTTTTTCTCAGGCCCTTAGAAACATCAGACGGTTCTTATTAAAATGAACACTGAGTAATAAACTTTAATAGTCTCCAGAGGTACGTAATGCCAGAGAATAATACATTAAAAATGCTGATTTAATAAGAATACTTATAAACTCCTCATAAATCATTTACTGCAAAGCATAACTTTGAATTACTCAAAAGATGTTAAAACCGTGATAAATTATAACTCATGCTGAACTAAGCCCTATGTTTCCAGTATCAAACAAATAGATAAATTAATGTCCTTAATTAGCAGCTGATGAGGAGAAATCATGCATAGCTTTAAAAGAATCTTATAACGTCTGTGAAATTTCCACGTCTGTTGGCTAAAATAAGCTTTTTCCTTTCACAGCTTTTTTTTTCTTCCTGGATCTCCCTACAAGCTGTCAACCCAATATATCATGGTGGTTTGTGAGGCTGCCCATCACAGGAAGTTGCTGTCTAACCAAGGTATTTCCAATCTGTAACAATTACCGTATCTGTCAAGCAGATAGTTCAAGTATTACAATAAAAGTGAGAAAATTGGATGCTTCCACATATGCCTGGGTAACTAGTATTCTCCCACACGTGCACTTAACAGATGCACTGTATTTGTTAGCAGAATACAAAATAAAACGTAACAAAGCCCATTTTTTCCAATTTGCATAGGCAGCAGCAGTGCGGGAGGGGGAGTTGAAATGCAAGATTCGAGCCTTCTTTCACTTGTGTCTTCCAGTTTTCAAAATCTGAAAAGGTATAATCACCCTGACAGGGAAGGAATCAGCGGTTTCTATGGCAATGGTGAGACGGGAGTGCCAAAGAACGGCCAAAGGAGGTAGATTCTCACTACAATCTCCTTCCTCTCTGTATCTTGTTCTTCTTGACATTTGACTGCCCCCCCAAAAAAGGCAATTTTAGTGACTTTCTTTTTTGAGGCTTCACGGAAAAAAATGTCTCGAGGACAAGGGGGTAAGAAGGAGATTCTCATCATGAAATCAGATCTCTGAGGCCTGAGCTCATAGAAGAACCTCAAAGGTTTCACTTCTATGAAACCTAAAGTGAGGCAGAGCTAGCACCTAACATCAAGGCCTTCCTGAGAAAATGAGAGGGAAGGCTACTTAGCAATGGATCCTTTGAGACATATTTTTTCAAAGATATAGTGCCAATCTGCCAAGTCCCTGAATATCACACCTTATCCCAGATAACACAGTTATCTGCCATTTCCCTTGTTTAGGGAAATTAGGAGTTGCAGAAAGTTCCTGACTTGTGTACTGCCAATAACCTAAGACTTCTTTGTGATAAAAATGGCTTTCTGGGGCAAGTACTTCATCTTTGTGCTCCAGCTTCCTTACAGTTGATGAAGGTATTTAAAATGTCTGTCTTCTCTCCAATTGCTACTATATCTAATAAAAGAACTGAACAAGGACCAGTGGAACAGGGCATGCTGAGAAGGGCTGATCCAACACTGAACCTGGCTAGTGGGGAGGGGGCAGATACCAGAGGAGCCAGGGTCTTGGTGCATGGGGTAGGGGGGTGTCAGGGCAACAGAAGAGGCACAGAAAAAGAGGGAAGGCCAAGGATGAGCAGCCAGATGGAAGAGCACAGAGAAACAGGTTCTCCCAGCTGCCACCACTGAATGTACTGAAGAGGAATCAGGAGTATTCACTGGCAACACGTTTTTCCTAAGCACCCATTACCTTTTAGCAAGGCCATCATCGAAACTTTCTAAGATGACAAAAGGTCAGGAAACCAGCAGTTCCTTCAATCATCCATTCATTTTTTAATTTATTCCTCTAGTATTATATTTACTGACTGACTCCACAAATGTTTTTAAAGTTCCTTTCAACATTTCAGGCTCTTAGGCACTGAGGAGACAGCTCTGAATAAGGCGGGTCACCTGCCCTCATAGCGTGTACATTCTGGTGATAAAGTCTGGTGTATCAGTTATAAGAAGATCACTCTGGATGCACTGTGGAAACAAACGTGTGTAGAAGCAAGCGGTTACTGGGGGAGTCTGGGTGAGAAACGGAAGATAGGTCCATTTTGAACTTTTATCCATATCTGAATAGCACCGTGAACACGGGAAGAAGTGCGAAGGTGCTGAAGAAAGGTTGGGGCAGTGCACGGAGCTTCTGGACGGGGAGAATTTCTGCTCCATGCAAGGCAAACACTGTGTCTTCTCTGTAAACACTTGCAGTTGATTGACGGTTTGTGGAGTGCTCCTATGTGGAACCGCAGACTAGCACATATCATTGGAGTTAGTTCTGCTGAAGTCTGATGCTCCCGTCCTGGCCTATGTGTCGAGTGTGGTTCAGGTCACAGAGGAAGGCTTCTGGACTCGGTGACGGGTAGGTTCCTCAGCGCTTGGTCTGTTTCCTCCTCTCAGCCCCACGCTCCGAAAAACACCACCTCGCACAGTTAGATGAGATGGCCGCTGGGGCCAGGACACCACTACTGCCCAGAGGGCCAAGGAATCGCTTTAAAAATAGAATACTGACCCATTTAGCAATCTAGTAAAAAGTCCAGATGACATCAGGTAGGGGCTTCAGCTGGCTTGAGACTGATCAAGGAGGGTTCAAGTGCCCTTCTAGACATGTACTTCCCCTGTTCCTCCTTCGTCTCCAGCTCAGATTCTACCCATGAAGACAGCTGCTTCCTCATGGCCTGCTGGACACTAACTTTGAATACTGTGAAGTCATCCTTACATGAGATCATCATCACAAACATTATAGGCTCATCTTAGTGGCTAAAACACAATGTCTATCTGAACCTCTGAGAGAGCTCTCTCAGTAAAGCCTCCGTGATGAGCCCACTGCCTCTCCCTCCCCATACAGACCTACTTTTATTTCCTGTAAAATTTGTACCACGTGAGGGCACAATGTATGATGGGTGTCACTCATGTTCTCAGTGTTCCCTGCTAGTTAAACCACATCTCTCCAGGTGTCTCCTGGAGAGACACCAGAGCGGCTTAGGGCAAGGAAGGGAGGTACTTGCACACTTTCAGGGTGTGTATTCATAGGTACAGCTTTCCTAGTGTGCCGCTGGAAAGAAAGCTGACGGGGAGCCACTGGTGACAGAGAAAGAGGAATGCAGCCGTCTCCATCTGGTGATCCGAGCAGACTGTGGCTTTATTCGTTCCGAGGCTGCTTCTCCTCACCCTTTTGTAGGATTTCAGCTGTCTCATCAGATGGCTCCTCGGCACTAAATAGTCCCTCCCAATCATTTCCATTTCTAATAATAAAAATAGCCCAGTATTTCTAAGCCATTTACATATAAAAACTTTTTACATTATGTTTCTCAGTCGAGAGAGATTTCTGGGAAGAAAAAAAATGTTTATATCTCTTGTCATCCTCACAACTGTTACAGTGAAATCTGCCTGGCATACTAACTTTCTGTACCAGGAAGGAAAGAAGCTAAAGAGATAGTGTATCTTTCTGTCAGTTCTGATTCTTTCCAAATGCTGTTAACAGTAGAAATTAAGATGGGAAAAATACAAAAAAATTCAATTCTCAGACTATTCTGTTCCCTGTATTGCCTTCCTAACACAAGTATTTCTTTAAAAAATGGGAACCAAGTGGATAAAATAATTATGGGACATTTACACAAATGGAATACTACTCAACTATAAAAAAAGAAGGAAATCTTACCCTTTGCAACAGCATGGATGGTCCTGGAAAACATTATACTAAGTGAAATAAGTCAGTAAGAGAAAGACAATCACCATATGATTTCACTCCTATGTGGAATCTAATGAACGCACTGAAGTAACAAGCAAAATAGAGACAGACTCATCGATAGAGGCCAGGCTGATCACTCTGGGCAGCAGTGGTTAGGGGGCTGAGGGATCAAGCAAAAAAGAAAAAGGATTCATGGACACGGACAACAGTATGGTGGCTGCAGGGAGGGTAAGGGGATGGGCGAAGGCAGAAGAGGGCATAAAGAAGATAAATGGTAACGGAAAAAATACAATAAATTTTTTTAAATAAAACAGAAAGTTCAAACATTAATTAATTAATTTAAAAAATGGGAACCAGACTACTCCATGAAGGGAAATTATGTTATTTGATCCACTGCACTGAATTTCAGGACTCAGGATGATTTTATTTTCCCACAGTTACCTGTTTTTCCAATAGAAGGGACAGATTTATACCGGTAATTTTCCAGACTACTTTTCCCATGTTTAATACATGTATTTCTTAACTTGCATACTGTACAGTTTACTCTGTGATGTACAGTTCTACAAGTTCCAACAAATGTGTAGGGTTGTGTGTCCACCACAGTCATGGAGAACAGTCCCGTTGCCCAATAACGTTTTCCCACGCTCTTCCTCTGTAAACCACCTGTGCCCCACCTTCGTCTCCACCTTTCTCCTGTCTCTACTATGTTGCCGTTTTTAGAAGGTCATATCAATGAAATCATACAATCTATAGCCTTTTGGGTCTGACTTTTTCACTTAGCAAAATGCTTGCACATTTCAATTCATTTTTGTGTGTGTGGTTTTGAGTGGCATTACAGTGTATGGACATACCACAGTTTCTTTATCCATTCACACTCTGAAGGATATTTGAGTTGATTTCAGTTTTGGGAGATTACATATAAAGCTTCTACAAATATTTGTGTACAGATTTATAGATGAACTTAAGTTTTTATTTCTCTTGGGTAAATACCTAGGAATGAGATAGCTAGATCATATAGGAAGGATAGGTTAAAATTTCTAAAAAACTTTGAATGTTTTTAACGGAATTGTGTATTTTGTACTTCCCACCTGCAATGTATGAGGGTTTTAGTTGTTCCACATACTCACCAGCACTTCATACAATCATTTTTCTTAAATTATAGCCATTCTGGTAGGTGGGAGGAGGTATATGATTGTGCCTTTTTTATTTATTTATTTTTAGTAAATAAATAAATAAAGAGGGGAAAGGAGGGAGAAAGAGAGGGAGTGGCATCAATATGTGGTTGCCTCTCCTGTGTCCCCTCTTCGGGACCTGGCCCACAACCCAGGCATGTGTCCTGACTGGGAATTGAACCAGCAACCCTTTGGTTTGCAGACAGGTGCTCAATCCACTGAGCCACACCAGCCAGGGCTGATTATGCTTTTAAGTTACATTTTCTTAATGATGGCCCTTTCAGTTCCATCCTCATAGCCATACTTTAGGCAGGAAGAAGAGATAAACACCAGGCAAAAAGCACATGCCAGCAGAGCTGGCACCCTTTTTAAGTGGTGTTCCTGGAAGCCCCACCTACAACAACTGACTCCATATGATTGGCCAGAACTAGTCACAAGGCCTCTCCTATGTGCAAGGAAGATTGAAAAATGTAGTTGGGGTTTTTTTTGTATTATTTCTTTTCTTTTGTCTGAGTGTATTACCACTTCAGTGAAATTAGCAATTTATAAGTAAGAAAAAGGACGTGGACCTTGAGGTGGAAGCTCACAGACCCCTCTCACATCGATCTCCCCTCTTCTCTTTATTGTCTCCAAGCAGTCTATTTTTCACCTGCAGCCAGAGTGATTCTCATTAAAATTCATCAGATCATGTTTCTCTGTGCTCAAAATAACTCAGTGCTTCCCATCTCCCTCTGAGTAAAATCAAAAGTCCCCTCGATTGTTGCTCAGCCCTTTCCTGATCTGCAACCACCCCACCTTTCAAACTCATCTCCTACCGGTTTCCCCCTGATCACTATGCCGCCGCTGTCCTGCTCTCCTTCCTCATCCGTGAACAAACCAAGCATGCTCTCACCTCTGGGCTTCTGTCCTTCCTACTCCTTCAGCGTGGAGAGATTTTCTAGCCTGGCTGCTTTACTCTCGGTTCCCACAGTGCATGCACAAATGCTCCTGTATCATAAAGGCCTTTCCTCTTATATAAAATCATCTTAGAGACACTAGAATGACCAATCCTTCCCACATTCTGTTTTATTTTTCTTTGCCTCTAGCATCATCTAATATAGCATACAGCTTGTTTACTTGTTAATAGTTTCTTCACTTCTAGACACTACAAGAGAGCAAGAAACTTTTTTGTTCACTTCTGTGTCTGGAATGGGGCCTGGCATTCAACCAATATTTGCCAATGAATGAATGGAGTTGCAGGGAACTCACAGAAGAGAGAGTGGTGTGGCATTTCTTCTTCCCTTACTGCAGCATCTTTTGTTCCCACTTCCCAAATGGATGAGGAGGGCCCCAGGAGAGCCTGAGCCTTTACAAAGGAGAGCCCAGCATCTCACCCCTGTTGGCATACTTGCTGCAACAGAAAATTCTGAGGGCAGGAATGACCTGGGGTTTCCTGATATGGCAGGGGACAGAAATAGAAGGGGAGATTAGGAATTCAAAAGAAAAGGGAGGCCTGAATCTTCCTGCCTGCCAAGTAGACACCATGACGGCTGCCAGGCTGGGGCCATATTGAAAGAGTTCTACCCACGTGCCTTCCAAGGTGTATTAGTTTGCTAGGACTGCCGTAATCTTTATATAAGTGCCACAGAGAGGGTGACCTAAACAATAGGAATTATTCTCATTCTTGGAGGCTGTATGCAAGACCAAGATGTTGGTGGGGTTGGTTTTTCTGGACCTCTGTCTTTGACATGTACATGGTCATCTGCTCCCTATGTCTTCCCATGGTCTTCCCTCTGTGTTTGTCTATCTCCTAATTTTCTCTTCTTATAAGGACATCAGTTATATTGGACTGCAGCCCATCTCAATGACCTCATTTTAACTCAATTACCTTTTTAAAGACTCAGTCTCCAAATATAGTTGCTTTCAATGGTGCTGGGAGTTGAGACAGCAACACATGAATTTTGGAATGACACAATTCAGCTCATATCCAGCCCAGGTCTAAGAATTCCAGGCAGAAAGCATCTATGTAGCACGTCCTTCCAGAACGCAGGATCTGGGAGCATAGTGATGCCTGCAGGAAAGAACACCACCAAATCAGGCCCTGAAGAACCCATAAGAAGAGCCTCATGAGAGAAGAATTTTTTATTGAACACCAGACATTATCAGCCAAGAGAATTATAATAATCAGGAGGGCTTATTCCCTTCTCCTCCATTTTCTTTCCTGTGCATTCAAACCCTGACCCTGGAGGATGAGGATGACGAGAGTGAAAGTACAAACCACTGGCCTCTTTGCCTGTGGGGCGCAGATCTATGGGTCACACCCAATCCAGGGAAAAGAGAAAAGGTCAGATTGCATGAGAGATGAAAGCTGGATTTCTGAATTTGGCCTGCTGTGGACCAGGGCTGCTGGGGAACAAGGAAGGTCAGAAATGTGAAGACAATGGGGTTTCTCCAGCAGGAGACACAAGCCTGCTTTGGAAAAGTCTCAAATTAGTCTCTCTTGAAGAAACCAGAGCTTTCTGGGAGGGAAAGCATGGCCTGCACCATCAAAATTGCCCTAAAAAAATCAAGGGTCTTCCCAGTAACTAGGAATAAATCCTTCACTTCCCAGTCTTTTCACAGAGTTCTGCCAGGAAATATAATTTCCCAGTAGTCACTTACTAGGCCTTTGTTCTCCGGTGACCTTGAGTCTAAGGCCTTCCCATTCTCTGTGATCCACTCTCTGATTTTCCCTAATTATATCTCATGGATATACCAGGCCCCAAAGTTCATTCATGTTCAGGCCCGATTCCAGCATCCAAATCACAAAAAAAAACCAGAACCCCAGAGAACACTTCCTTCCTGTGGACCAACACCCCAGGGATGGGGAAGGTTGTTATTTCTAACTTCAAGGTACAAAAGGTCTGGTGCACCCCTTCTCTAGGACAATTCCAGGATTACTTGTCCTATAGACACCTTTCAAATGGAGGCCATATGCAGCAATTCCGAGATGATGCTCTATCCCCCTGCATGTGATGTAGCTGGCGAGGTCTCTGTGTTGGCCTGCTAGGGCTCCCACAGCAAAGTGCCACAGACTGGTGGCTTAAGCTATGTGAATTTATTGTCTCACAGTTCTGGAGGCCGGAAGCTCTAAATCAAGATCTCTGCTGGGTCGGTTCCTTCTGAACACTGTGAGGAAGAAAACTGTTTCATGAATCTCTTCTAGCTGCTCCCAGTTTGCTGGCAGTCTTTGGCATTTCCCAGCTTATAGAAGTCATACTCCAATCTCTGCCTTTATTTTCACAAGGCATGCCCTGTGTGCCAACCTTTGCTAATCACATGCAATTGCCATTAGTTGAGAGAAAAAGAATATATGCCTTACAGATGAGTTCCTTGAATGGGATATGGAGGCTCGTATTGAGATAGGAGGTTTCGTGTTTTATCTGTTACTTTAGCTGCTGTTGACTCATCTGTACCACACTAGGATTAAATGTGAGTAGAGCTTTGCTTTGAAGTCAAAAGGATGTCAGGAGCTTTTATTTGTTTTGTTTGGAAATATTGTTCTTGGACTGTCTTATTCGATTTTCTATTATTCATCCAGGGAATTTAGGGAAGGCAGAAGCTTCTTTAGTGCCCTCTATCATTGAATGACATTAGAACGGTCTTAAAAGAATGGTCCTTGAGTGCATGTGGTCATTTTATTCAGGATCTTAGGGTCTTTCACAACAGGTATTATTTTCTGTTTTATAGTATTAGAGGTTGTTGGAGGCTAGTTCAAGGCCCGAAAGTGGATCTGGGAGGGGGAGGGGGAACTCAAAGAATAAAGTATTCTGGTTGAATTCCTAGCCCACAGACTCTACTTCTTAGAAAAATGAACTCCCTCTACAACATAGTATCACCTGCTCTAATATATCTGGGCGTCCGCCATCTAAATGAACTCTACCTTGACCAACCACAGGGATTATTTACTTTACTAAGTCCTGCTATGTGTCTCAGACTCTCCTTTGGATGAGGAATGCAGTGATGAGCAGAGTTCTCATGAATTGACATTTTAGTGAGGGAAAGAGACAATAAACAAGATAAATAAATACGAGGTCTGTCCTGGAGCTATCCAGCCATGGAATATGAAAAATGGAGACATTTATTAAAGAAGGCCCAAGAACCATTGTACATAGGACAAGGACACCTCAGCCCACTTCAAAGTAGGCACCTTGGGACCTCGCACAATTCTCCCAGTCTCGCCATCAGTTGCTCCATCTGTATTTTCCTGAATCTCATCGATGGTCTGAAATCTCTTCCTTTTCAAAGGTTTTGGAAAAAGCCAGAAATTGCAGGGCATCAAATCTTGGCTGTAAGGGGTCTGAGTCACCTCGGTGATTTGATGTTTTAACAAAAAACTCTGCACAAGACATGATGCACAAGTGGGCATGTTGTGATGAAGCTGCCAATCCCAGTTGCCCATAGCTGCAGCCTTCTGGGTCATCCAAATAGTGTCTATGGAGGAATATTCAAGCCTAATGCAAAACTGATGCAGATTTGTCTTTCTACTCACTCAGTCATCTTGAATGAGACAACCACACAGTACACATACTCACTCAGCGTTCCCAATTCCCCCCCGACTAACACAGTGAAGTCGTCATTTTTCATGCATGTGTATTCCAGTCCACTCTCTTTGGCTGCCAGGTTGTATCAATGTTGCACAAACCATTCTCATATAAACACTGACGGGACTTGTTCCAGACAGACCTCATACATTAGCACACTGAGTTGAATAGTGTCTACCAGGAACTTCCCCCTAAAACTTATGTCTACCAGGAACTTATGAATATGACCTTATTTAAAAATGTAGTTTTTATAGATGCAGTCAATGTAAGATGAGATGATACTGGATTAGGGTGGGCCCCAAATTCAATACGATGGATGTACATCTAGGAAGAGGGAAATGTGGACACAGGGAAACATAGGGAGACATGAGTTAAAGATTGGAGTGATATGGCTTCAAGTCAAAAAAAAGTCAAAGATTGCCAGTAACCCCCAAAACCTAAGAGGGATACATGATCAGATTCCTCCTCAAAGCCTCAAGAGGGAAACCACCCTGCCATCACTTTGACTTTGGACTTCTAGCCTCCAGAACCATGGGAGAATAAACATCTGCTGTTTTGAGATACTTAGTTTGTGGTTCTTTGTTATAGAAGTCCAAGGGAACTAACATAATTTATAAGCAATGATAAGAGTTAAGGAAAAAAATAAAGTAGTGAAATGGGATAGAGAGTCCTAAAGAGAGATTGCAATGTTACATTGACCAGAAAAATCCTCAGTGTGAAGGTAACATTGATTAAAGTCAGAAGGAGGTGAGAAAGCAACACGTGATGATACCTGGCCAAAGTGTTCCAAGCAGAAGGAAGAGCATGTGCAAAGGCCCGGAAAGCACGCCTGCATGTTTGGAAAACAGTAAGCAGGCCACCGTTTACTGTTGATCTCTCAGGCCACTGTTACCGGGTGGAATGAGAGATAAGAAGAGCAGGAGAAGAGAAAGCCCTCAGAGAGGTGATGGGCAGGCAGATCATGCAAATGCTATAGGCCGTTGTAAAGTCTCTGGCTTTTACTCCGAATCAGGCAGAAGCAAAGCTCTCAGCAGCTTTGGAACAGGGGAATGAAACAGAGCGACAAGATCTGACCAAAATTTTGCCAAGATCTTTGAGTTATTGAGATTATTGGAAAAAGAACAAGACAGAAGTAAGTAGACCAGTGAGAAAAACTATTGTAATAATCCAGGTGGAAAGTGACAATGACTTGGACCATGGTGACAGCAGTGAAATTGATTGCATGGGGTCAGTTTCAGGATTTATTTGTAGATTTGGTGGATGAGACTTATGTGGTCAGATGTGAGACATGAGTAAAAGAGAATTTAAAATGGCTCAAAGGTGCTTTGCCAGGAAATGGACTTGCCATTTATTGAAAGGAGAAGGCTGTGGGAAAGGAAGACATGTTGGGGGAGGTCAAGACTCAGTTTGGAACACGTTAACCTTGAGATGCCATTGAGATATATGTGAGAACATGGAACAGCAGCTCAGTATACAAGATGGAGCCAAGAAGAAGTCTGGCAGGAGACACAAATTTACAAGTTGTTGGAATCAAGTTAGAGTCACATGTCTGCGTATTCATTGCATTTCTTCTCAATGCCTGTTGTTTCCCTGCAGAGGTGCTGCATGACTTGACAGTACAGGAAGGGTGACCCTGCCCCTGACTCGTGACAGTTCTACACCCTTCTTGTGGGAAGAACTATAAAATGAACTTACAACATCCATCCAGTGTTTTAGATTGTTATATATTTATTTTATAACCTTTCTAGCAAAAAAATAAGCAGTTCATAATGTTAGAAAATACAAAATAGGAAAACACAATTTAAAAAGTAAAAGTGGCAATCAGGAAAGGTAATTAAGTAAACCGGACAACTTAACTTCTCTAAGTTCTTTTTTGATCCTCAAAGTTTGTGGGGAGAAGAAAAGAAAGCAGGCATAGCCTTCACGGAAATTTTTTAAATCTTTTTATTATAATTTCACTTTTGGGAAAAAATATGTATTATTTAAAATCAGTCAATGTAAGGTTTGTGCCGATCAGTGAGATCTAACCACAAATTTATTTTGACTCCCACTATTAATTAAACATTAATAAATTCTCTTTGGAAGATTTAATAACTAAGGCATGACCAAAAAATTCATTTGACAAAATTCAACATTTATTCATGATTTTTTTTTAAAAAAGAACAGCCAACAAATAAGGAATAGAAGAAAACCTCAGTCTAATAAAGGGAACATAAAAAAGACTAACAGCTAATATAACACGTATACTGTGAAGCATTGAAAGCTTTCTCCCCAAGGTTGAGAACAAAGCAAGCTGTTCACTCTTACCATTGATATTCACTGGACTCCGCTGGTACACTAGTAATCTTGTACCAGAAGCAATAAGATAATAAGGCAAAGAAAAGAAAAACAAGGCTTGTAGCTTTGACAGGAAGAAGTAAAACTGTCATGTTTGCAGATAATATGATTGTGTATCCAGGAATCCTCGAGGAATCTACTAAAATAAATCCTATTAAAACTGACAAGTGAGTTTGGTTAGAGACAATAGGGAAATATGCAAAAATCAATTCTATCTCTACATACAAGCAAAAATTATTATAAAGTACCATTTTAAAACAATACTATTTATAATAACAACACAAAACATCATATATAGGAATAATTCTAACAAACGATGCACAAGACCCCAAAACTAAGAACTACAAAAGTTTCTAAGAGAAATTGAAGAAAAGATACACTATATTCCTAGTTTAAAGAACTCAATACAATTAAGATGTCTGTTTTACTGAACTTGATCTTTTTAATACAATCCTAAAATCCCAGCAGGCTCTTTTGAAGAAATTGACAGGATGAATCTAAAATTTTATAGAAATGCAAAGAATCTGAAGGAGTTTTCTTCTTTGAAAAAGAAAAAAAATTGAAGATGTACACTGTCTGATTTCAAAACTACCATAAAGTAATATTAATTAAGACCATGTGCTATTTGCCACAGAAATAAACAAGTAGGCCAATGGGACAAAGTGGAGATTCCAGAAATAGAACACACATATAGGGTCAGCTGGTTCCCCCTCAATATGCCAAGGAAATTCAATGAGGCAAATACACACATACACACAGAGAAGCATCTTTTGTGCAAAGGTAGCAGAAAAACTGGAATCTACATAGAAAAAATTAATACACACATAAACCTCAACTGTTATCTCATTCCATATATAAAAATTGATTTAAGGATCATAGACCTGAACTTCCAAACTACAGCAATAAGGCTCCAGGGTAGATGAAGCTTTCTTAGGTCACAGAAGCACTAGCCACAGGAAAAAAAATTGATAAATTAGATATATCAAAATTAAAAACTTCTCCTTCTTTCTTTCTGCAGCATAGTATTCCATTGTGTAATTGTACCACAGTTTTTAGAAAGAAAGATCTCCTACCCTTCTCGGCAGCATGGATGAATCTGAAGAGCATTATGCTAAGTGAAATAGACCAGGTGGTGAAAGACAAATATCATATGATCTCACTTGTAAGTGGAACCTAATCAACAAAACAAACAAGCAGACAAAACAGAACCAGAGACACTGAAATAAAGAACAAACTGACAGTAACCAGAGGGGAGGGGGAAGAGGGATAATGGGGGGAATAGGGGAAGGGTCGTTAAGAAACATGTATAAAGGACACATGGACAAAGCCAAAGGGGGTAGGATTGAGGGTGGGGAGCAGGGAGGGGTGGGGCAAGGGGAGCAGAGGGGGGGAAATGGAGACAACTGTACTTGAATGACAATAAAAAAGAGAAAAAAAATAAAAACTCTGCTCATTGAAAACCTGCACTATTAATAGTCAGAGACTAAGGAAAATAATATTTGCTAAACTTCTGTTTTTAAAAATCTGCTCTCCAGGATATATAAAGAACTCCTACAAATCAGGAGTATAAAAAATACATGACAACTTAATTTTTTAATGGACAAAACATTGGAACAAACACTTCACAAAAATATACAAGTGACCAATAGGATATAAAAAGAAGCTCATTATTATTCAAAGAAAGTTTTGAAGTAAAATCAAAATGAGATACCATTCGCACTCACTGGAATAGTTAACGTCAAACCCGGACAACTCCCAATGTCAGCGGTGATGCGGGGCACCAGGGACTCCCCCGGGTGGCTGAGAATGTAACATGGCACACGGCTTTGGAGGACTGTTCAGCAGTTTCTACAGACATGTATCTGCCCCATAGCCAGCAACTACATTTATACACATTTATCCGAGAGAACTGAAAACTTATATCCACAAGAAAGATAGGTATAACAGTGATCATAGCAAACTTATTCAGTATAGAAAAATCTGGAAACAACCCAAATGCCCATCCACAGGTTGCCTCTTGTTGGACGGGGGACAGGATGAGTAAAAACGAGCACAAGGGAACATTCCAGCAGAAATGGAAATGTTCTATATGGTTTCTGTGGGTGGTGGTTACATGGGTGTACACAGCTATCAAATTTCATGAAACTAAACTCTGAAAATCTATGCATTTTATTGTACATACATTATACCTCAATTTAAAAATTTGAAAAAAGATTTAGCAGAGTTTTTAAAGAAGTCAGGTGCTTCTGCTATAAGAGAAACACTGAGATGGAGGACCCAGACTTTTCTTTCTGAAGCATTCATGTGCTTAAGCACCTGGACACAGTCACAGCTCCAGAGGTCCATGCCATTCACCAGTCATTTTCCAAATGCACCTAAGGAACAGAAAACAAAATCCTATGTGGGAGCCAAATAACGTTAAAGGAAAACAAAGTAAATCAGTTCTGATTAACCCCCTGCTGACCCCTAAGCCAAGTAGCCCCTGCGCCTTCTTCAGGAAAGCTGTGTGATGTTCGGAAAAGCCTGAGTGTGTCTAACGCAGCAAACACAGGTCAGTGTGTGGCTTTCAACATTTTATATTCTGTTGAGAGGTGCATTACATGTACATTTGGAGAAATTCCTAACTAAGACTATAGTTTCAGCTTTCGTTAGTGACATTGGGTCGATTTTATTGGCATAAGGAGCCCACCGTCTCTACTAACAAAATTTAAAATTCTGCATGGCAAAAGTCAGCAGAAGCAAAGCCAAACTACAAATGAAAAATCACAGTAAAGCAGACCTGAAACTCATACCATAGACAAAAGGATACTTTCCTTCACAATGAGCACAGGAAAATCAAGAACACCAACAAGCCATTAGAAGAAGAGGGGAAAGAACAGGAACACAGAAGCACCAAAAGCATGAGTAGCTCTTAAATGCATGGAAAGATGCCCAATCTCAGTCAGAAAAAAAATAAACTAAAATGAGGTACAATTTTTTGTCTGCCAGATTGACAGGTTTGAGGGGCGTCAGTGTTGGTGAAATTGCAGGGAAACAGTAATCTCGCCCATGCTGATGAGAGAATGGAGACAACAGAGGCAGTGCGGACAGTACAGATCAGCTTGGAAGTGTCCATCAAGCGTGCAAATGTACAGCGATATTCACCATCATGGTGTCTACAATAGCAAAGGATGTCCATCAGTGGGATGAAGGTTAAGGAAATGATGGGGTATACATAGAGCAGAAACGTGACATTGGAAAGAACAGGGAAGTTCCGTATGTGAGGAGGGGGAGGGACGGGGGAATCTCCATCTTTAAAGAAGGGACTTCAAGCCCTAATCTCCTCCCCAAGCTCAGGTCTTGGACTAAGCGGAACTACAGGTGAAAAAATGCTTCTCTCCAGATAATTTTGGCATTCCGAGAGCAAAGGAGGACTCATTTCATTTCCAAGTGGGGTCCATAAAGATAAGAAAAGTCCTTGTTTTAGCCTGCAAAAGAAAAAACAGAGCCCTAAGAGGGCTTATTTGCCACTGTTTTCTAGGGAGTACAAAGCAGCGTAAGTGAGGGGTAAGGGGAGAGAGTCAGGGAAGGGCATGAGAGGATGCGTTACCAAGCTGGCCCGCTGCAGAAAGTGATTACCACATCTTTCCGAACCAATCTCTGAGAAGCATTGGGCAGAAAAAGCCCTAAAAACATACCTAATCTGAAATACTTCATGACAACTGGAATTAACTGGGTGAATATTCTTCTACCACCAGGAAGAAATTCAAGGTAGAGATCAGGTTGAGTTACAGAAAAACCCAAGTCCAATTTCTAGCACCTCTGAGGACATGGCTTGAAAATACCAGTCATGCTACTTACATATTAACTGATTCAGCAACAGCAATATCAAGGCTCAGAGGAGTTCAAATTGGTCTAAAAAAAAAACTGTCTCAAAAGTGCAATTTGCAAAGAAGCATTTATCTGTTACAGACAAGATCCACCAATGGATATTAATATTGATGGGCAAAAGCCTGAGGAAAAAGAGAATATTATCATACTCTCAAAGTAATCTTTCTCACTATATGTATCAATTTCAAATGTAAAAATAATAACTTTATGGTGGAAACCCAGCAGACACCACTTTAACCAAGTAATCAAAATTAGCACCACTGGTAGTAAGGTATATCACCTTCCTGATATTGCTAAGATAAACGTCACCTGGGGTGTTCCTGCCAAAAATGCAGAGCATCTAATCATGACAAAACATCAGACAAAACCAAAGGGAGAGATATTCTGCAAAATAACTTCCCAGTGCGCATCAAAATGTCAAGGTTATGAAAGACATAGAAATGACGTGGAACTGTTGTGGACTGGTAATGTGGAACAGTCGAGGACTGGAAGAGACTGAAGAGGTAGACTAACATGTGCGAGTGAGGTTCTGGACAGGGTCCTGGAACAGAGAGAGCACATGGGCAGGTGTGGGGGGAGGATGGAGAATGCGGGATATTTCAACAAGGCCTGCAGTTGAGTTGAGCGTAACTGTACCAATGTCCATTTCTTAACGTTTTAATCATTGATTTTGATCACTATATTATACTATGGTTATACAGGTTAACACCAGGCAAAGATTGGTGAAAAGTACATGTAAACCAGATACTATTTTTGCAACTTTTCTGCAAATATAAAATAGAAAAGCTTTTTTAAAAGACATTGGGGAGGAGAGAGCATCTCTTACCACAGCGAGCTACACAAGAAACAGTATTCAAAAGAGAGTTCTGCAGATAAAGAGGTTCCAAAATAACAAAGCAAAAGGAATTATAAAAGCAAAAAATTGCACTATACACTGAAGACTTAGTTTAACTAACTGGTATGTTTTCTAAAAAAAAAAAACAAAAACACCCTCCCACTCCTAACCCAATGGTCCATTTACACTCTTGACCCTTATCAGAGCACATCCTCTGAGGGGTGACAGGGCGGAGGAGAGAAATAATGGCTTCTAAAGATCAAATCGTGCACCGTTAATATCTGACCACCAGGTCAGTGTGAGGACTAATGAGAAATGTGCACGAAAGACCCACCCGAGCTGCTGACTGATAAATAAGGGCAGCTCCACAAAAGTATCGAAAAGGCAGAGATAGGTCAGTGTTTATCGCTGCCCTCACGTGCCCACGGAGGAGAGGGGGCTTTGGTTCCATCCTGCAGAGAGGGGCAGCAGCAGGAGTCAAATTTCCGATCTCGCACCTCCTCCTCTTCCTTAGGAGGAAGAATATCTCTTCTGAGTGTCAGAGTCACAGAGCGCCTGATGAGACTGGATCGTATAACCAGTGAGCTGCTCAAAATCAAGACAGATTCCATGTCCCACTCACCGAGGCTACCTGCTGCAGATATCTGGGAAAAACAAAAACGAAAGTCTGGCTTTCTCCTTTATGCAGTAAAACAAGAGAGAGCTGCCCCATCATGCCGGCCCTCCCGCAGCCTTCTGTGTGGAGGTGAGTGGGCGAGCCAGGAGAGCATGGGTCCCAAGACCATCCCTCAATGGGCCTTCTCAGTTTGGTCCATACTAAAAAAAGCACTGCTTTTAGTAAGAGATTCATAATGGCCTGTTGTCTGGTCCTTTAATAACTCTGGTCCTGTCTTTATGGACAAGTTTAATGGACTTTGGAAGCAAAGTAGAATGATAGAATGCAGGCCTAACGTTAAGCGTCCCGTCATTCGATTATTTTATCTTTATAGGAGACTTGAATTTAGTGTAATTATGATGTTATATGATCTTTCTCTATAAAGGATTCCTGAACTCTAACCATGCCTATTTCATGAAGAAAATAATACGGTCCAAGGGCAGGGACTCTACTATGTCTGAAAGACCTTGCTGGATTGATTTAGATTCTAATAATTCCTAGCTGCCGAAGTGCGAGAAGGGAATTCGAAAGCATGTCCGAAGAATTCTCTGTCATAGGGATAGGCAGCTCCTTGAAGCAGTCACCATTTACGGGAGAGATCCTTCCCTGGGCTTCGCTCCTCCCCCAGAGTATATTGCATATTATTTTAAATATTCCTTGAGTGGCTTGTGTTTACCTAGCACTGAGTGAATGCCATTAGGAACACAAAAGATGCACACATTTCCTCAAGAATTTACAGTCTCACTGAGGAAATGGCAGAAACACAAAATACATACACGGAGTAGAAGGAACCATCAAGAGTACTATGGACCATGTGACAAAATGTGGGAGAACCAGTACGTGCCACAGGAAGTCAAAGGGGAAACAGATCAGCATTGCCAAGTACAGTATATTTTAGGAAAGCTTCAGGGGGACATGAAACTGAGATAGGTTCTGAAGGATTTGTATTTGTCATAGCCAAGCCAAGCATGAGTCAAAAAAATGGTGTGATGGGCAGAATAATGGCTCCCCAAAGTGTCCGTGCCCCAATCCCTAGAACCTATGAATATGTTACGTTACATAGTAAAGGGAACTTTGCAGATATGATGAACATTACAGACTGGGTAGGGGGTGTGGGGGTGAGATTATCCTAGATTATTCTGGCAGGCCCACTCTCATCATATGAGTCTTTAAAAGTGGAAGAGGGAGGCAGAAGGATTGGGGGAAAGAGAAGAAGAGGCAGGAAAGATTTGAAGCTTGGGAGTGATTGATCTGCTGTTGGTGGCTTGAAAGGCAGAGGAAGGGGCCACCAGCCAAGGAAAGCAGGCAGCTTTCAGAAAGCGAGTCCTCAGCTGACAGCCAGCAAGGAAAAGGGTCTTCAGTCCTACAATTGCAAGGAACTGATTTCAGCTCCACTAGAGTCCCCAGAAAGGAATGCAGCCCTATCCACACCCAGATTTTGGTCCAGTGATACGCACACAGAACTTCTGACCTACCGAACCTATAGGCTTTAAGCCACTAAATTTGTGGGAATTTGTACACTAAAAATAAGAAACTGATACACATGGGCACAGTTCCCATGGCTTGCACAGGAAGCTTCCATTAAAATATTTATTTCTTATTTCTTATACAGTGGTTTTCTATGCAACCCTTTGGGAACATCATTAAATGTGGCCACAGTTATTGTCTCTGCTGAGGGCGCTCATCCTGGCTGTCATGGCTATAACCCACTGCTGAAGGTTTCCTGATATGGAGGTCCCCAGGCTCTGAACCATGTATCCCCAAAACCTTGGACATAATTAAATGAATTAGGGAAAGACATCCAACCCAAGTCAACCAAAACAGTTCATCAGAAGCTCATTGGGTGACCCAGGAGCATGCAATAATCCATGGTGAATGGACAATGCGATGGAATCCTCTATTCAACCTCAGAAGAGCCACCAGGAACAGATGCTTGCTGGACAGAAGGAGACACAGAGAAAAGTGGTAAAAAGAAGCTGTTCAGAAGCTAACAGAAGGTGTGAGCCCAAGCCACATATTAGCAGAAACCCTGATATTAAAAGGAAACAGAAGAGGGGGGCAGAGGCAGTCACTTGATAATAGCAGGAACAGTAAAGCCGAGTGTCCACACTTATGCAGCAGAAGGAAGCAAGAAACATCTGCTGTTGAAGAGGCTGGAACGGAACAAACTTCCAGGCTGCATGAAGCCTTCTGAGAAACTGTCCCATTGTTTATTTGCTATTTTCTTATTCTCACAAAACCTCCTGCCCCTTAGGTAACCTGACATCTCTTTTATCTTGCAATCTGCAAGAGCCGAACAGTTCAGAGGTTCACATGACTGGGTACTTGCTAAGGGTGACCTACCCCGCTGAATAAAAGATATTTACGATAAGGGGGCTCTTCACTTATGACCTCTGTGAGTTTTGTTCACTGTTGTCCTTCAAGTTGTTTACTGAGAGGTTGGCAATGATTCCCCAGAAATTACTCTGGTAAGCATCCATTCCAAACATCACAGAAATGAGCAGATTACACGATCAGGAAATCAAAAACTACCCTAAATCCTACACAAACATCTCATTAAACAATTAACTACATACATAATCATAATCTGGTATTTTCATCATTTCATGTATTAGTCCTTTCTTTCTTATTAAAGTATAAATTTTTAGAAGAAAGAGTCAATATCTTATATTTCAATAATGAAGATCAGGGGTCGCCAACCTCCAGGCCATGGACCGGTACTGGTCTGGGCTTGTCAGGAACCGGGCCACCCAGCAGGAGGTAAGCTTGAGTGTAATGCTCTCAAATCATCCCAGAAACCAAACTCCCACCCCGATCCATGGAAAAATTGTCTTCCATGAAACCCGTCCGGGTGCCAAAAAGGTTGGGGACCACTGGTGGTCAGTATTTAGTTTTATACCTAATTAATAAGTATGCCTTGGTCCATTACATTTTGGGACTTTTGACAAAACAATGTTGTTTCTGAGAAAGATGACCACAGCCCTCACAGCACAAAGACTTTAATTTTCCTCTCTTTCTACCACTTAATGCCTTTCCCTTTGCTCATTCTTCAGGAAAGAATCCCCTTCCAAACAGTCCAGTTGCAAGAAGGATACCCCACCGATAGCAGACACCGGACTAATTACTTAGACATGGCTTTCAGAGAACAAATGGGTGGGGAGTTAGAAGAAGGTATTTTCATGGTTTCCTTACCTCCACCATTTGCAGAACAGCTAGCATGTGCCAGCCGCTGTATGTACATGACTAATATTCACAAAAACCATTGGGAAAGGTTGGTGCTGGTCACTCCCCTTGGGAGGGGAGGAGCTAGAGTTGAGAGGGGTTGGGTTGCTTGTCCAGAGCATTCAACCCTAATGAAAGGCAGAGCGGATATTCTAAAGTGAGTGCGGCCCAAAGCTGGGACATCTTCCACTTCCTCGTGCCTGCCTTGTAGTCCTTGCTTAAGGATTTGAGGTGTGTAAGTAAGCAGACCCTGACTGCATCGGCAAACAGGGTTATGAGCCCTACTTTGATCTGCCTGATTGAATTGGTTAGGCCCCTGGGAAGGTCAGTGGTCTGGGTGCTGAAGCTTCAGGGAGGAAGGTTTGCATTGGGACCTGGTGCCACCTGTTGGTTAATCCATGAAACTGGTGATGTGGTTAGTTCCACCCCCACATCCCCACAGGGAAAATCAATCAACCAAGAATTTTTTTAAAGGAGAAGCCATATCAAGAACTTGTCACTTGGCCCCACTCTATCCCACCTCCAGCCTCCAAAATCTGTGTCCGGTCAGCTGGTGCTGTAAAAAAGTTACTGAATTTAAAAATCTATCCCGTTTCCCCAACCACTAATATAAACTCTGAGCAGGAGAGTTAACTTCCCCAAGTCTGGATTTCGCACCCAGAAACTAAAGTGACACCTTCCTATATCCCAAGTTCATTGTGAGGATCAAATGAGATCACGTAAAGGAAAGTGAGGTATAAATACAATAACACTCTGTGGGTGTGAGGTTCTTGCTGCACGTTAGAGGCACCTACTTTTCATTTACCGTTAAATTTATACAGGAGTTACCAGTGCACGGTACACCTGTCCCTCGATTACTATTTCACAGGTTTCCTCACTTTGTCCCTGTCTGCCTGGGTCAGAGTTACTTCTGTACATAACAGTCTCTTCTGCTGGATTAGGGGTTTCCCCGGAAAGGGGTAGAACTCACAGCTGGAAGCAAAATGTGGCATCTATATTGGGAGCTCAGGTATGGATTTAAATTTTAAAATCTATTCCTCAATGAACCTGCACTGCTGAATGAGAATCAGCTTTGAAATGCTTCATTAAAAGAAAAAAGATGACTTTGGGGACCAGTGAAGGGCAAGAAAGGGAATGGGAATTTCAAACAGGCATAGTCATGAACTCTTGTGTGAAAGAGCTGAGGGTAGAAATGCTGACTGACGGGAGAGAATAATCTCCTTACATTTACTGAGTATTTTTTCTTTTTCAAAACACTTTCACCCAACAGTCTGCAGGCTAGAGATGATAAATGACTCACTCAGAAGCCGGAGTGTACAAATCAGGACAAGAACGTGTGTTTCTTGATTTCCTGCCTGGCGTTCTTCCCACAGTCTCAAACTATCACCCTGCCACACAGCTAAAACTCAGATTACCATGCTGCACATGTACATACTTGTTTTGTTTGTCAAACTCCTATTCACACTTCAAAACCCAGCTCGACTGTCACCTTTCTGGGAAGCCTTTCATTGTGCCGTCAAGTAGAACTCATGACCTCATCTTCCGTACTGATGGGATGCAGCCACCCACTTTCTATTTGTGGGGCTTCCTTTTCCCCCAACTCGATTGGTGTTACACTCACCCACCCTTTAGCACACACTGGGCACACATTGGATAATCAATAATCGTGAATGCACACTCACTCAGTACTGGAAATGCATTGCTGATGGACAAACAGCAGGATGGTCCCTTTTACCTATTTATATCTAGAGAAGTATAATAAGGAAACATGGCAAAGAAGTAAATCTCATGATTTAAAATATTTACCAAGGCTTTGAACGGCATCTAGAAATTGCCCTTTTCTTTATGTTAAATGTCGGTCACCTGTGACCCCTCGACAGGAGCACTGGGGCATACGATGTCATCTGATGGATGAGTATGCATCAGGAGTTGGGTTCGAATCCAAGTGCTCTGAACTTGCACAAGTGACTTCAATTCTCTAAGCCAAAACCTATTGTCTTTAACCGCTCTTCTGTTTAATCTCATTAAAACACTGTATCCATTCTCCCTCCTTCCACTTGGCCTCCATGTGGTATATTCTCAACACAGCACTCAGTGACCCGCAACTTTGCAGCACTGCAACTTTAGAACAGAAGACCTCTGCCTCGAAACCGCCAGCTGCACCATTAATGCAAGTGGATGTGTGGGGATGCGTCTGCTGCGGACACAGCTCCAGGACAAACAAAGCTCTATCATGACTCCGAAGGGCCTGACCGGAAAAAGACTGGATTCAGAACCCATCCATTTTCACATGAAATTTACCATTGACTATGTCAAGATTATA
Organism: Tonatia bakeri; assembly: GCA_004024845.1. Lineage (NCBI taxonomy): Eukaryota > Metazoa > Chordata > Mammalia > Chiroptera > Phyllostomidae > Tonatia > Tonatia bakeri. The sequence goes on along the minus strand of PVIA01002461.1, from coordinate 76,347 downwards.
AAGGGAACCCTTAGATTTATTAAATATAACTTATCTATTATAAATGACCATGTAAAGGACTTCAAATATTTTTCACCTGTTTGTAAAAGGCTGCTACATTGATGATAGCTATCGAGAATTTGAAGCAAAGCTCATACCAAAAATTCATGGTCATGAAAGTGAGTTCATGTCTCTTATTTAAACTGTGACAAGATTTTATTTATAAGTTCTATAAAAAAGTAAAAGTGTCATATGTTCCTTCATGCTTTGTTTTTATTTTTATAATAGTAACACATAACATAGGCAAAATATAATAATTTGTTTTTCACCAAGTTCCAGTATGTATCCTCCCAAATTCCCCTCCCAAACTCCCCCTGGGAGTTTCTCCAGACTTCATAAAAATATCGTCCCTTTCCACGAGTGCTATTGCATGAATAATTATTGGAAATTACTGGAATAATGGTCAAGAGATTGAGACAGTAAGCTGATTCACATCCACACTCAGGGACACACTAGCTACGGGTACTCTTGCATAAAATCTTTCTGAAACGTAGTTTCTGATCTGTAAAGTGGGGATAACGACACCTACTTTATCCAGCTCCTGTGCAGACTCCATGACCTGCCGCATGTGAAGCCCTTGGCACGGGGCTCAGTGGATAGTGACTGCTCAGCAAACAGTCGTGATGGCTGTGGGACAAAGGTGTTGGTCGATGATGCTGAAAAGCCTCCAAACGCAAGGCTGATTTTGCAGGGCAGTTCCGGAACTCTGATTTTCCTGTATCTGGAGCTTTAAGAAGTATGGTCAGGATTGCACACACGTTGCAAAAACAAGAGTTAAGAGCTTCACTTGCCACCTACTGACATTTTTTTTGTTTATTAAATTGGGCTCAGTACAGACAGGGTCTCAGCCTACTAGCCAAATTCCAGGGCACCTAATAACAATTTCTTTAATTCGACCCTGAAAAAATAAGTGTAGCCTAAAGAAAGTGTTATTTTGTTCTGTCCATTTGTTCACTTTTCTTGGGATGAGATGCAGATAAAAAATGAAAGTGGCCTCCTCACCCTGTGAAGGAATCTCATGCGTTTTTCATACACATGTGACATTCAGACACCTGGAGTATTCTGAGCCTGTTACTGTTTTTTTAACTTATATTTATGACATTCTACCAACTGCAAGTGAGGTCCCAACTAGAAGGAAATATTTATATACACCAGTGAGTCGTACATAATTTAACGCTGGAGTGGGAGAGAAGAAAGTGTTCCAGCGTGTAGTACAACATTCCTTACAAGGATACATACACTTAAGCAGGAGTTCAAGATCAAAGGGTTTTCTTCTTGAGCAATACCAGGTATTGTGAATAAGCACAAATTTCATCTGGATTTTTTTTTCATTGACTGTTCCCTAGAAAACCAGGGCTTGCTTTATTTATCTCTGAATTAAGAGATAAAAATTAAATGTTCTTTGGAATAGTTAGAGCAGAATTTTTTATCTCTAATTTTTTATCATCTCTGAGAAGGTCTAGTAACAGAACAAATTGGCACATGCTGTCTAGATAGTAATAGACTCAGTCATATGCTGGCAATGATCACTGACTTGCTGAAGACTTGGTACATTTCAGTCAATACTGTGTAATGTGTTCACACTTCATGTACTTCATATTTATTGATTTATTAAAAATAGATGTTAACTGAAAATTCTATAGTCTCTTTAATTTTTGATTGTGCAATTCATAGTACTTGCTAACAGCATGAAAACTGTAAATTAAAGACTTTAAATTATATAATGCAGCATTTTAATCATGAAAATACATATCAGCATAAAAACACAAAGATATATTAAATAATGTCAAGTGAAGATATTTTTCTATAAACTGGGATGAGAAACTAATGAAATTATGTGTATTTTACATAAATAAAGACATTGCAATAGGGATTAATGTTGTTCATAAACATGCCAACTATCTCCTTCTGGGTACACAGTCGGTGTACTAGTTGCCAGGGCTGCTATACCAAAAACTGAGTGACTTAAGAAACAGAGAGTTACTCCCCCACAGTTCTGGAGGCTGAAAGTCCAAACTCCAGGTGTCAGCAAGGTTCGTGCCTTCTGAGGGCCCGAGGGGGCTCTGTCCCAGGCTCCTGTCCTCGCTTCTGCCAACCTCAGGCAGCCATGGGTGATAGGTCACATTCCCCCTGTGTTTTCACGTCCTCTCCCTTCCATGCATGTTTGTGTCTGCCCACGTTTTCCCTGTGTAGAAGGACACCAGACACACTGGGTGAGGGCCCACCCTGAGGACTGCATTTTTATTTGATTATCTTGGTAAAGACCCTACTTCCAAAGGAGGTCGTATTCACAGGTACCGGGATTAGGACTCCCACAAGGAAGGACTCGCAGACTGGACTTAGGCCTGGCCACGTGACTGACCAAATGTGAGCGGTGCAAATGTGTTTCATTTCGGCACGTAATCCTGCCATGCACACCCCCTTTTTCCTGCCCAGGCAGCCACCCCAGGCTGTGCTCAGGAGACTCCCCATCGCTCTGATGCTCTGAGTCATATGATGAGACAACCCTCTTTGAATATCATGAACAAGAGGTACATTTTCCCATGTTAAATCATAGAAGATTTGAAAGTTGTTTGCTGCTACCAGAACCGAGTTGTTCGGACGTTTGTAAAAACTGGTACCTACCCTTGGAGTGCTGCCGTAATAAAAACCCAGACTTAGCGCTCCATTGGCAGACAGCCAGACACTGCTAACGGAGGCTGGAGAGGCGGGCATTGGTGTTATACAGCAGCAAAAACTAGTAAAAAACTGTCATGTGCAGTCACTTGGGGAGCAGATCACGCACCAGCTGGACTTACAACTCCAGGGGAAGCAGTGAGGAAACTGTTAAACCTGTGTGCCTGGGCTGGTGCTGCATTCGGCCAGGTTTGTGAGAGGGAGATGAGCTCAGAAACAAATTGGCCCAGAGAGGACGGAAGAAATGGAGAGAGAGAGAGAGAGAGAGAGAGAGAGAGAGAGAGACGCAACAGAGTCCATGAATTCAGAAAGCCCCTAACAGAAACATGTAAAATTTAGAAACACTTTGAATAACAAAGCTGATTAAAACCCAGCCTTGAAGCAAGGATCAAGTCCAAAGGATCATACCCACTGCTTAAACCTCTGAATGGATTAGGGTACCTGGGAGTCACGGTTAACTCAGGGCCTTTTCATAGGGGGTAGAGAGAGAGAGATGAGAGGTTGGGCAGAGCCTCTGCTAACCCTCCTTGGAATGTAGCACTAAAATAATAATAAATGTTTGAAGATCAGCAAGTCAGTCAAGAGAGAAAAGCAAGGGGAGCGGAAAGATAGAGAGAGATGACAGACGTGCAGGGAGAGGCGTGAAAGTGTAGAAGTCTAGCAAGAGGCTGTGGTATGGTTATTGATACATGACTTGATTGGACCAAATAGAGGAAAAGCTTACTTAGTTCCCAAGAAAGGTGTGCTGCCCCACAGCCGAGGACACTAAGCATGTCCTGACTGACTCGGAAATGGCAGGGACACTAGAGGGAATGGAGACATTGTTCCTTCTCTGCTCTGGCAAGGAGGTAAAATTTGAGGTGAAATTAGAGTTTTGTTTCCTTTCACAATGTTTTATAGTTGTTTTAATAATGTCTTATGAGAATAAAGAAATAATATGTAAAAATGTAAAGTCTCGTGGCTACTTTGTTCTTTCTTAAGTAAATAACACCCCCGCCCCCCCCACCCCCACCGAGCAGAATCGGTCCAAGGTCAGAAGTGGGAGCAGTGACTTGGCACTGTGAGAATCTCAACAGGAATCAAAAGAACTTGGCTTTGCTGCAAATTTCCACAGACCTGCAGGCAAGTGAGTGCAAATTATACTCAGGGAAAGAAACTCCATTTGGTAAAACTTGGATAGGATGCATTCATGTCTGACTTTTTTTTTGAAGGAATCTTTTTTAATTAAATGTATTGGGGTGACGTCGGTTAATAAAATTATATAGGTTTCAAGTGCACGATTCTATAATACATCATCTGTATGTTGCATCTTATGTTACCTACCCAGTCATATCTTGGACGAAATCTTTTTTTAATTTTCATTTTTTTGTTTATTTTTATTGAATTTATTGGGAGGGCATTGTTAATAAAACCATGCAGGTTTTGAGTGTACAACTCAACGAAACATTATATGGCCACTGTGGAAAACGGTATGAGGAGTTTCCTCAAAAAATTAAAAATGGAAGTACTACCCTTGCTGGTGTTGGTTGGAGTGTTGCTCCATAAACAAAAGGTTGTGGGTTTGATTCCCAGTCAGGGCATATACCTAGGCTGTGAGTTCAATTCCTGGCCCATGTACATACAATACGATCCCTGGTCTAGGGACATGTACGAGGCAACTAGTCAATGCTTTGCTCTTGTATCTATGTTTCCCTCTCTCCCTCTCTTTCCTCCTTCCTCTCTCTTTCTAAAAGCAATGAAAAAAATGCCCTCAGGTAAGGATAACAAAATTAATTAGAAAAATGAAATTACCTCTTGACCCAGTGATCCCACCTCTGGGAATAATATTCAAAGAAGCTCAAAACCCTAATTCAAAAGAATATATGTCCCCCTATGTTCATGGCAGCATTATTTACAATAGCCAAGATCTGGTAACAGCCCAAGTGCCCATCAGTAGCTAAGTGGATACAAAAGCTCTGGTACATTTACACAATGGAATACTACTCAGTGTCTGAATTCTTTTAAAGATTTTTTAATTTATTTTATTTTTAGAGAGGAGGAAAGGAGTGAGAAAAGAAGGGAGACAGACATGGATGTGAGAGAAACACCGATCATCATCAGGAAGGAGGAAGGGAAGGAAGAAATCACCAAGGTTACGGAGAGCAGATGGGACACTGTTCGTCCCAAGGACTATCATCCAGTTTGAGGCAAGGTCTCAGTGAATTATCTGGGGCTTGATTTTGATTTTGAAAGTAAGACACCAATTCTACCTCAGTCAAATCTAATCCCTTTGACCTGGGGAAATCCATTTCAGTCTGGAAAAGAGATGTTATGATAATGAATCCTTTGGGAAATTAGATTTCAACAATTTGGCAATGCTTTCTGAATGGTCATTATGTCTCTACAGTTTACATATTTATCTGCAAACTCAAATGGGATATTCATATGTAGAATAAATTCTTACAGTGTCTTCCTTGCTTTGGAGAATTACCTGTAAAGATGAGGCTAACTCTTCTCACATTCCACCCCCAACAAGCATGTGAGTATACAGGCAGACACACACACACACACATATGCACACACCATATTATTGTCAGTCCTATAACTACAGCCAGATCCAAACATGCCCCAAGGGGCCAACAAAAAATCAAGCCCCCAAATAATTATAATACACCAAAAACTATTCAGAATGTTGCTTGTTTACATTGGTCAAACTCTAGGGAATCTGTGCAAGAATGTCTTTTGAGGTACATATTTTTCAGACCATAAGATGCACCCAAGTTTTAGAGGAGGAAAATAGGGGAAAATTTTTTGAAGCAAAAAATGTGGTAAAATATTTAATAACATAAATAACATAATATTTCACCAATGTAAATGTAAACAGAACTCAACAGCAGCATTAATAACCATTATTCCTCCCAAATTTGGTGGGAGAGTGAGGGGGAGTGCATCTTATAGTCCAAAAAATATGGTATTTGGCCAAGGAAGAAAAGAATGCAGCTTTATATTGGGGCTGAATTTATCAACACAAGAACACTTAACAGAAATTCTGGGTTGGATGTCCTTGCTCAATCAATAGCCGGGAGTGGTTCTAACAGTGTGCTCAGCTGGTCCACAGAAATCTCGATTCAGTATCTGAACACACAGAACAAAGCTGAAATGCCAGGACTTCCTCACTGTAATATAGTGAATGAGCTTGAAGACTTTGGAAGACAGGAATGCTGAATAGTGCTTACCATATGACCCATGCTCACTCTGTCTCAGATTGTGTGTCCTGAAGTGATCCAGGAGGTACCCTTCTCAAGAGGTCCCTTGAGGACAGTGACAGTATCTATGAAAAACTGATCTGTGTTTAAGTTAGAGATTCCATTGCAAGATGCTATAGTGAAATGGGCTTTCTGATTTCATTTGGATTTGACAGATCTTGGACTAGCAAATGCCTTAACCTCTAGCTACCAAGTAGGGTGGCTTTCCTGGTAGGTATCAAGCAATTGAATGACCCAGCTCATTGGCAGTGACCAGGGGGTCCAAAAGACAGATTATATGGGTAGCTTGCTGAGACACTACTTGATTTTTTTAAGGAAAAATGTTCCAAACCTAATAAACAGAGGTCTGATGTGTCAACCAAATAATGCATGGAGTCCAGACATCTTAACAGAGTGCAGGCATGGTCATCTCAGTAAAGCTTCCAACACATTTTAAGGTACCCCCCATTTCTGAGCCAAGAGCTCAAATGGATCTCTTCAGGAACGGGAAGCCTTCCTGTACTGGCTCGCTAGCCATGACAATAAAGGATAAGATGGGAGAAAGAGAAGTAGAAGTCTGTTCCTCTCCATATTCCCCACCAAAACGAAATGGTCAATCCCAAACTTCAAGAGCCAAGAGCTAACCACTGCCCTGGGGGATGCTGTAGAGAAAACACTGTCATGAACAACTTAAAAGAAGCAGGCGTGGTGACCCAATACACCCCATTTAACTCTGACAGCGCGGCCCGTGCAGAACATGGATGTGTCTTGCAAACAGAAGTGGATTCTAAGAGGCTAAATCACAAGACAAAACAGAGTACTTGTTTTAGAAGTTGTCCCTTTATGGGAGCAAAGCCACAGAGGTCTGGCACCAGGAATGTAGATCTTAATCTGGCAAGGGCTTCTGTTATATCCCAAGGTAGAGATGATGGCAGAAGTCAATGTCTGCCACTTGGCAAGAGAACTATGCACCTTAACATTCTCACCCCAGGGTTAGATGACCCTCTGATCTGTGCCGAGTTTGAGTCTACAGAATGTTGGCCACCTTACCATTATGCTGGGTGGCTGCTTTGATGACATCACCTCACAATGGCAGGACCCGGAGTGCAGGAAGTAGCCAGTGCTCTCAATGCATCAGAAAGAGATATAGGTGCTAGAGGGCAGAGGTGGACCCTACAGGGTTAAAGAGGCCTGCTAACTCAGTGAAGAAGACAAGCCAGGAATCAGTGGTTTTAGGTGTGTCAGACATCCCCTCTGAAGGAAAAGACATGTTCCTCACCTCACCAATAAGAAAACAGGCACAGTATACAGTGTGTCTCTTCATATACTGAAGGCAAAATAAGTCACATTTGGGGAGATGGTCTGATACATTCACCAAGTGACCTGATAGCCACTGGCCTTGAGTGAGGCCAAGGGCAAGATAATGCTCTCCGGCTGGGTAGGCAGTAGAGCTAGGAGTTCTGCCCTTAACCTTATGACCCAAAGATGTTGGAGAACTCAAGGGGTCCCAGGTAATCAGGCTGTTATATGGAGACTGTAACAAACCCCTGGCAGAGAATCAGAGAGGAGGCCCCTTGGGTTCTAACGGAAGGCCCCCTGTAGAAGTTCATGCACTGCTATAAAGCCAAGGTTCAGAGTGAATGGCTTACAACAGGATACAGGTGACCACGGGATCTAAGTTGTATATATGACCTGGGTGGCACAAATTCTGGCATATCCATCTTCAAATGCAAAAGATGTACATGGAATTTGGCCCCGGAAAGTCTGGAAGACGCAGGAAGTTGCCTGAACAGGTAACTTAGGCCTCCCAGCTGGCATACTCCTGGTGTTCTGCCAGCAGTTTTCAACCCTCATGGTAACTTCCGGTCAGGAAGGCAGAGTGGCTGAATGCTGTGCTTGCCTCCTTCTGCAACCTCATCAACAACACAAATGAAGTACAGAACCACCACCCCGGAGAACCACCTAAATAATCCTCGTGGTAAGAATATACCATACGTTTCTTGTGAACACTAAGTCCCCATCACAGTCAAAGGAGAAAGGCTGTAAGCCGACGCCCAGGAACTTCACTGGTTCTATCATATTCCGTCCCTGCAGGCAGCAGACCTTCTGGCACCAGCCTCAGAGCCTTGGGGACAGGGCAAATCTGTGCAACATCGTGAAGGATTCTGCTGAAGGAGAGCCAGCAATTTCGGGCATCTCCTGAAAATGGGTAAAAGTGATGAAAAGGATACTGCAGTACTTGTGATTATTTCTGACCACTGGAAAGAATAGAGGGGCAAATGCTTCCTGGGGGGCAGGAAGCAGTATGGATGGAGCTGAGAGCACCACTTAGGGAATCTTGTGCAATCAGATCCGGGCGAAATGTTAATTAGTATCCTCTGTGCCAGGCTTGGTAAGAGGCATTTTAAATATAGAACATTTTTTTTAAAGATGAGATTAGCATCATCCTGACCCCCAAACACCTGAGGCAAAGAATTATCGAAAGTGGAGAAAACAAGTCATTAATTTAAACTGCAGCCACTCACACGGATGCACAGATTTTCCCCTCTTTTTTTCTTCTCCCTTTTTCCCGTTGTCACATACAAGTTTTACTGGTGATGGCCAACCTAACCAATTAGCTGAGATATGGGATGTTCATCTAGAAGGAAAGTGGGCATTTCTCAGAACTATTGAACCAGATACATGGTATGGCAAGGCTCCGAGTTACTTCCCACTGAAGAGAAAGTAAATAGTTTCTCGGTTATTTTGAGCAATGTTACTTAGTTTTCTTTTTCAGTATAAGTGCAGGGAAAGGATATATCCTTAAGCAGCCAGAGAGGTAGAAGCCAGCAAACATGAACTTTTTCTCCTTTGGGCCTCCCACAATCAACCCCTTCTCCAGTGCATGCAGGACTGAGGCGGTGCAGTGCCCCACCTCCATTCTGGAAGCCACAGCAGCGGCGTCTCTTCCTTCTGGGCCCAGCAGCTGAGGACACGATCTCAGCCAGCCAGAGTCTCCCACCTGGGCCCACAAAACTTCCAGCGGCATGAACATATAGGAATACTTTAGAAAGTATACGCAACAGCAAAATCATCAATGGGCCAATCACATATTCACCAACAAGAGCCAACAGCAGGCATCTAACTAATCAGGCTGTCTGCACGCACTCATCTTGGCAATCGTTCCAGCTCCCCTCCGTCCTCTGGATTCTATTCTCTGTGCTCTTTTCTCCAGCCATCCCATCAATCTTTCCAATATGTTGCCCTGCAGCCTAGGCTAATGAGAGATGTTGCTTGCTTACAGCTAGGACCCAGAATGTGTACGCACTGCCATGCCCCTGTGCTCGCATGCTTCTGCTTTTGCCTCCCTCTATTCTAAGCAATCCTAGATGCTCAAACCAGAGTATTCTAACGATGTTTAGATTCTGATCATGTCATTTCACTGCTCAAAATCTTAAGGACTGTCTCCCATCATCCTTCACTTCACCACCACCTCTGTCACTCACATAATAAATTAAATGCTTTCCTCTTACCGTGGATGAATTTTCTGGCATTGTGCTCACCACTTCTTCGTGTTTCTGTAGGACTTCATGACATTCTGTTCTCCAAACACATACCGTGGTTTTGTGGTGCTGTACCTTTGCTCCTTATGTTCTCTCCGTCCACAATGCCACTTCCTCACCTGTCAAAACTATATGCATCTGTTAAGGTGCATCTCAACTGTCACCTCCTACATGACACTTTGCAAATCTTTATCAAAAAACCCCATAATGTTTCCATCTTTTTAATTTTACAGAGTACTTCATGCTTCCTCTCTTATATCAGTCATAACATTCTATACTAATTTGTGGACTTTTCTTCTCATTTTATAAAAAAAAGTAGTTTATTTTTCTTTGTGAATCCTGAAGCTCCTGGTAGGTACCCCCAAATATGATTGAATTAGATTGGTTGGCTCATAAATTCAGCACATTATGCATCAACCTCTAACCCAGAAGTTGATGCGCGTTCTGTGCAAAGAAAAGTTAAAACACCTGTGCCTAATCTGGCAAAAGGATTTATTCGAAACCTACTCCACTGCCTTCTTGTGTGGCCTCTTGTACTGCAGAGGCTGGGGAACTGGCCTTTGTGGACAACAATTCAGCCAGAGTGTTGTGCTTCCTGGATTCCACGATAACCAGCGTTCCTTGTGTGATTCGGACGCCAAGGAAGCAAACACAACCACATTAGAGCTGGACGTGGACATGACCAAAGCAGACGGCTCCTCCCTTGGGGAAGTTGGCCGGAGACAGATTTGTCTGGTTATCATAACAATGTCCGGTGCACACCCAAGGCTGTATCACCCCAGATGCAGCCAGTGCCGTGAGCTGCTTTTTCCCTTCCTTTCTTCCAGTCCAATGTCACACGGTCTACCTTGGGCTAGGACCTTATGTTCGCAAGTTTTCACTTTGCATTTCCTAGAAAAGACACATGAGCCATTTACTAAAGAAATCATTTCTTGTTTTCATGGAATCTGAAATGAAAATTTTGATTACATTTCTTTGATTTATTTATAACACGTCACACTAATGTATCTTCTCTAGACACTAAGACTGTAATAAATCTAAATTGTGGACTTCATAAGAGATGTTAAATATCCACAACCACTAATTTTTTTATAAATTAAATCCTTTCTGTATATCATGTAGAAATTCTAGTCATTATTAAAGACTATTAAAGAGTTTTAATTGCTTAGCAATATGGAGCAGCTCTTTTGTTCTTTATTTTTCCTAATCTTAATCTTTCAATAATATATTCTATAGTGTTTGTTTGTTTGTTTGTTTGTTTGTTTGTTTGTTTGTTTTTAAGAGGGAGAAGGTAAGGGAGGGAGAAAGAAATGGAGAGAAACATCAATGTGTGGTTGCTTCTCACACACCCTCTACTGGGGACCTGGCCTGCAACCCAGGCATGCGTCCTGACTGGGAATTGAACCAGTGACCCTTTGGTTTGCAGGCCGGCACTCAATTCACTGAGCCATACCAGCCAGGGCCAATACTCTGTAGTTTTTATTATGTCGTATGCCGTTGTTCCCTCATATGTTATAGTAAGTACAGTAGGATAGGAAATAATCACACCATCAGATTTACTGGCATAAAACCACAGTAATACATTTATGCCTGACTAGCAACCCCCGGCTATTACCATCCATCCAAACCAGAGGATATTAGTACTACATTGCAGACACTGAATATGAAAGGGGCTTGAACTCCTCCTGCGCAAATTCTCTCAGCTTCCCAAAAGATACCCAAACCTTTTAAGATTTTCTGTCTTAAATTTCTTTCAGTGTCAGATCGTACATCACCCACACTGCCTACAGAGCTAGATTTAATGACAGCTCACAGACTCTCGGTATCAGTAAAGAGCTTCCAGAGAGGGGCTCGCCCGGGCTGCAGCTCCGCCGGCTTACTCTGACGAATATGTCGGTCAGGCGCCTCTGCTTGTGCGTCTCTCAAAACAGTCCGCGTGTCCTTAATGGCTCTCTCTAGGGAGGAACAGTCTTGATTAATAGTGCTTTTCATTCAGGAAATGCGAAGTCCTTTCCTCACCCACTGTTATTTCCTTTCTTAAACTACCATTGTTACAATATTGCTATAGAATGACAGTATGTCAAGGTTTAATATAAATATGAAAGCCTTTCAAAAATTGATACACCCTTTTACCCAAATTGCCAGTTCCAAAAATTCATTCTAAGAAAAAATTACCCTGGTGTCAGACATGTGCATAAAAATTTTGATGCAGCATTGTTTGCAATCTTAACAAATTAGAATGAACCTAAATGCCTGGCAACAAAAGACTGGCTAAGAAAACTGTGGTACATTTTGTTATGTGATGGTTACTGAGCATTGATGAAATATCGTGTTCTAGAAAAATATTTGTTAGCATGGGAAAAAGTTACCACACATTGCTACGTGGTCACTTAAGTTCTATTTTGTTCAAATATTTATCAAGAAGAGGGGCAGTTTACAAAACCACCACACTTCAGCTTCTGGCCCCTCTTTGCACCAGCCTCTCCCTCCAAGGTCAAGCACATCTGCCTCCAGTTGAAAAGAAGCTTCAGCCACTGCTCCAGACTAGAGGTCACCCTCTGTACCCCAGTGGTCATCTGGGGGTTCAAGAGCCTGCTGACGGCCACACCTACCTTCACATCCACTGAGCCCGGAAGAACATGCCTTGGAGAATCACCTACAACATCCAGATCTTATCTTTGCCCCAAGGAGAAAAATCTGAATTAGTTACTGCCTTGTTTCTGGTTCAGAGACCACTGTGACCTTGTCTCATGGGTGTCTCTGTGACCCCTCCAGACTAGACAGCCTTTCTGGCAGCAGAGCTGGCCCCTCAGCCAGAAACACTCAACCTTCCCCTAATCTGTAGCAGAGGAAGTTAGAGGTGTGGCAATACCAATCAGGTGTGTGAAGCTTAAAAAAAAAGACTTCTAAACAATTCATAATAACAAATGATTCTGATCAACTCTATGAGAAGGAAGATGGAAATAACTTTCTAGCTTCTCTATAGAAAATGGTATTACAAAATCATCTTACAAAGAAGCAATCCTTCAGTATTCAGCACAAAATGTAAGGGAGAGAGTATCATGTAGTAAAACACTAGAAACAGTAGTTATTTTTCTGGATTTTGTGATATTGGGGGTAGTTTTTAACCTTACAAAACTTGTAATTTTGTGATTTTTCTTTACCTTTCTACATATATATTCTTTTTTGAACTCAATTTTGTATGTATAATTTTGCATATTTTTTCTTCAAGCAAGTCCTCCAAAATGTAAAAGTTTGAGCCTTAAAAATTTCTAGATTCATCCCTCACATACGAAAAGTCTTGTAAGAATCAAGATAGACCATAATATTAGTGATGAGGACACCAGTGAGATCAAGAGGAATTCTTGTTTTGTTTTGTTCTGATTTCGCATGTTTTCCAAGTTTCTATACTAAGCATGTATTTCTTCATAATTATTTTAAAATGTATAATAAAAATGTTTATTTCAATGCCTCTGGTTATATTTTGCTTGCTTGTTTGTTTTTCTGAAAGAACAAACTGACAGTAACCATAGAGCAAGGGGGAAGAGGAATAATGGGGGAAAATAGGGGAAGGGCCATAAATGAACATGTATAAAGGACACACGGACAAAGCTAAAGGGGGTAGGTTCAAGGGTGGGAGGTGGGGATGGGTGGGGTGCGGGGGCGTGGTGGGGGGAATGGAGACAACTATACTTAAACAACAATAAAAAATTATTTAAAAATGTTTAGAGAATTGCAAAGTTTTTATGTATTAACAACAATACATGTTATACCTTGACCAACCCCTTAGGCTGAATTTAAAGCATAATTTAAAAAAAAGAATCACCACTGTATACACTCTCACCAGCTGGACACCTAAGAAAAATACCTCACGTACAGTAAGCACTCAGTGACTGTGCAAAAAAAAAACAACAAAAAACTCTTTAAAATATAGTCTTTTATATTTAACAGAGCAACATCTTGCTGATGACATTTTTAACTTTGCAAACTCATCGAATCACCTAAATTAGCCTGTGAATTGACCCGCCCACAAATGAATTTAAATCTATTCCAGAAAATATCCAATGGCAACCAAACCTATGCCTAAGAAATGATTAACCACCTTTCACACACACCAGCTCCCCTCTAGGAGAAAGGAACACAACATACTTACACTGAGATGCAGAGCTTCTCTCTGGAGGCTTACAGTACAATTAGGGAAATAGCATATGTGCAGTGAGATAGTCATGGACAGAACAAACATCCATGCATACTTGTGTAAAAGTACGTGGTAGAGACATTTAGGGAACAAGACAGTGCACATTAAGATTCCAGTTGGAAGAATTAGAAGAAGGAAATTATGAAAGTGTGTAGATATCCTGAATAAGGACTCATGTAGGTTGGCAAGATAGGACTGGGGGAAGCCTTCCAATTTGTGGAAACACATTTTTTTAAAGCCTCGAGGTGGGCCGAGCACTGTGGGTCTAAGAAACAGGCAGGAGACCAACCTGATGGGAGAAACGAGTGTTTGTTGACTTTTTTTCATGATGACTACATAGTAATGTTTGGGAAAAACTCATCTCTGCTGAGGAACTGAAAACTGAGAAGGTCAGTGATGTAAACATTTTAATGAGGGAGAAGCACTTAATTAGAAAACAAAAAAATGCAAATTATTTCTAATTATTCAACCAAATCCAGCTTAGATAACCAAGATTTGTTTGAATAACTAACTCTCTCTTATTCAAACCTGAAAAATGAACATATATTAAAAAATATGTATTTCCTTTATGTATTAGCAATCACCAAGAATTGAACTACAATAATTTCTGTCTTTGTGTAGATGTCGATAGATTAAGAAATCAAGTTTATAATTATCCATTTAGTGGTCACCAGATACACTGTAGCCAGGTATAGTTCAAGGGAAAAGGGAATAGTTTGAAAGGGAATTATTTTTCACATGCCCATCAGGGACTCTATTAACTGTGTTTCCAAAAATTATGGCAGTTAATTCATTTCCTGGTAGAAAGAGAACATTTGTTCTCCTGGTTGAGAGTCTCAGGAAATAATATAACAAATAACAACAGAGAATTTCAGCAAAGAAGGAATTTGTGCTTCAGAAACCAGAACTTTTGAAAAATATTTTGAGTCCTCATTCTGGTTCATATATATGAATGCAGACTTTGACCCACCTTAACTACTTGTTCATATCAAATATTGCAAATCTTTCATTGGATTTTTAAAGACCACCATTAAGAAAATGAAAATATGATATACATTGAAAATAGAAGGAAGACTATGAAAATGAACGATAGAATCCTGTTGGATTCTCTTGTTTCTAAATTAGGGAAAATTCCTTGTTGGATCAAATAGCTCAACAAACACAGCACTAGCATATGGAGAGTGTAGACCCTCTTATTTAAATTTCTCACAGATTTATAAACATCAGATTGTGTGATCCCAGTCTCCCCCCAAAAAAACTGGCCTAGAGGGTATGAAAAGGTCACAATCACAGTCACAGACCTACCTCCAGGGTCACTGTAATTCTAGCCCTGGACCAGCCCCCTAAGGTACACGAGGCGTTCGGGAGCATCTCTCCCAGGCACCCCAACAGCCATGGCTGACGCCACCTTCCCCTGACCCTCCCATTCTCAAAAGGCTCAGAGCACGGGGGGGGGGGGGGGGGGGGGGGGGGGGGGGGCCAAGTTGAGGGCCCCAGCTGCGATCCTCTTCCTTCCTCACTGTCCTGGGCTCACCTGGAGGAAATCCTCTGGAGCTACATCCTATTCACCAGCTCTGCACAGTCAGTCACTGTGTTTCTTAAAGAGACACTTAAGGGTGCATACTTTACTTTTTTTCATTTCATTGTATTTCCTTGTAACTTCTCATTCAGCCCCTCCCCTAGGGCATTGGCAAAGGTCCCTTGGGAGAGGGGTCAGATGCAAACCCGTGTCACACTATTAACCAGACAGGCATGGCTGGATGGGCTGGGCCCGAACATGAAGAATGCAGACAGGCACCGATCCTCTGCCTCATCCTCTGGTACATACCTTGCCCCTCCAGGTATTTATTTGCAACAGTAGGTAACTGGGTACTTTCGCCTTACAGGCAAGTGTTGAGAGTTAAGGGAAGGGTTGAGGAGAGAGCGAGGAGGGAGGCGGGGAATGGAGTGGAAAATACAGCTCTGTTCCCCAGTAATTCTCTCAGCCTCAGCTGGAGCAGCAGGCACAAGCGGTAGAAGGAGACCAGGCTCTGAGGACCACACCCGGGGACATCCTGGCTTTTCTGTTTTTCCATACAGAAGGGATTATTGTGATGATGAGATCATTATTTTGAAGTCTGGCATATGATACATTGTCAATAAATGTTTTAAATGATAGAAAACTTAGGCATCGAGAAAGAATGCTTTCTTTGTTTTGCCTACTTTGTAAGTAAATGTCAAAATTGCAAAATATCTATAGACCTCCTTATGACATAGAATATTTCATGTCATAACTTAGAACTTTCTAAGGTACATGCATAATTTAAAAATGTGTGTGGACCACGTCACAAAAGATCCTCAGCTCTTTCCTCCCCAGGCGTATTTATAAAAGAAAAATGTTCATGGTTTCTGTCTAGGGAAGGAAAAGCCCATTGCAAAGTCAATTTTTTTTTTTTTTTTGGTTAAAGACAGACAATGTAAAGAAAAAGCGGATATTATTATTGAGATTATTGTTCTGAGTACTTCACATTACCACATGGAGAGTTCCAGCAAAACACTTTGGGGAGAGCTCAACTTTTCAATATCAGCTCTTGGAAATCATTGAAAAGTAAAGTGCAATAATAAAGTATGTTGGTTTAGGATAACCAACATTAAAGTGTTATTTAATGCTCCCAACAGATTTCCACAGTCATGAACCATGTGAAAAAAAGAAGTGATTTCTCAGCTTCCTATAAGGACCTCAAAACTTCGAAAATGGCAACCAGACCTCAACTTGTAACGTATAATCTCTAATGGACAGAAGTTTTGTCATTCTGGCCCCTGTCAAGAGTCAAAAGAAAAATCTCTTGGCTATGCAATGCAGGATGTCATATTCTCACTTATTTATATCTGGTTCTACCTGCAAGGTTCTACTCCCATGATGCTTAAACTTCTCTTGTAAGAGGCCTAGATTTAGAATGAAATAAACTTTCTGTTTCTCTCCAGCATACCAATTAAAACTTCCACACTTAGTGGGAGGTGGTGGTCTGAGTCTCTTAAGGGTTAGAAGGAGATTAAGGCAAATTTATAAAATCTGCTTTTTATTCACCTTAAGCATCACATTGCTTAGTCATTATCTCAGTAACTGTTGTCCTCACAAAGCATGAATTTTAGGGATATCTGTCACACTTGTTCATACATCTATGCTAACCCCTTCCATTATATTCTCAAAACAGCATTTTATTCACTGGAATAGGCTACTTTTATAGCACTTTGGGACAAGACTAGAAACTAACCATCCCAGATTCTTTTTCAAGGATAGTCTGAGAAACATTCACTAATCAATCGTATAGGATGCAAGCAAAGAAAACTCAATTTGGTTGTTAAATAAGAATGGGAAATGCTACAATCTATACCATACTCATGGCGTATTAAAATGTATGAGAAGGACTGCTTAAAGACCTCTGAACTGTTTATAATTTCGCTCTTGTATATGTTTCTCTACTACAAAACCCTTTTCACATAGTACATCTATAAATGTTCTAAACATCGATCATTTTTGGCCTGCCCAGTGGGCAATGCTGGAGCAGAGAGCTGCAAGGCATGCAGCTGTGTGGGTGATATTTCATAGTCCTCCCAGGACATGATCTTGGATGCTTTGATTTATGGTGTTCTAGGACCTCCTGAGAAGGAACGCACTGTTATGCAATTCTGCAGTGAACTTTCTGGATCATGAAGTAACTCCCAGTAACAGTTCATTTGTATTCCATACCTATTCTAAGCAAACCAATTATTAAGTTCATCGTAAGTGCTAAATTATTACAATAATCATGTGTGGGTAGCACTATTATTGTTTAATTTCCACATGAGCAAACTCAGTTCAAAGAGGTTAATTAATTTGTACAAGGTCCCATTGCTATTAAGGAGCAGAATCAAAGTCTTTCTGTTTCAAAAATCAGAGCAGTTTCTAATACTTTAGAATGCAGAGTGAATATTAATATTAATATTTTGAGAACTTGCTACGGGGTTTACCAACTGTGCTCAGCCCTAGGGATTCAGTATTCAGCAAAATACATAAGACTCTTGCCTTCATGGAACATGGAAGCCAAAGGGTCAGACCAACATTAGTCAAGTAATTATGAATATGGATGAGTAAGGCCCTGTGTTAGCAATGCAAGGAATTACAGAGACTATGCATCCTCTCAAAGAATTTGCCATCTAGTTGAATAATATTTTTAAATGAGAAATTAAATAATAGCACATAGTAGCCAATACTAACATAAATTAAAAATAGAGGAAGAATATGACTAGCAGAATCAAACTTGATTATTGGGATAAGAGCCTCCAGATATTTGTAAAAACTTTAGGAGAACATCGGACTTTTTGAAGAAGGTGAGACAAGGGCCTGAGGCAGATTTAGCTAAACCTCAAAGACGAGATTCCTTAGCTGAAAGAACACAACACACATTTGAAGAGCAATAAACTCATCTCTGTTCCTCGAGCAGAGAGATAGAGAAATAAAAGACATTTACTTATTCATCAACAAAAATCTGTTGAACATTCCTCCATGTCTGGCACTATGCTGCCCTGGAACAGATAGTAGAGGACGTTTTTAAGCTAAACCAAAATGCTTGACCAGTGAAGCAAGCTCTTATTCCTGACTCCACCATAGAGAAGTTGCAGGAGGGAAGCAAAGAACTCTCTAAGCTTCATGTTGTCGTCTGTGAAAAGGAAATAGTAGGAATCTCTATCTCATTGGAGTTTTATGATATTTAAACCAGAAAATGTATGGGAGCAGCTTAACATGGTGATTGGAGCATTGAATGAGCTCAGGAAATACCAGTGATTGGCAGTCAATAGAAGTGAAGGGTCGTGGGAGTGTCCTTTGAGCACACAGGACGTGAGCAATAAATGAATGCCTTGAGAAGCTTAACCGGCAGCAAAGCTAGGGTTCATCGGAGAAAGACGAAGCCATGTGCCCGACCTTACCAGGCAGCACAGTCTGACGATGAGGTGAAAAGGAAGGGGACGAGGGCTGGAGTCACGATCTTCAATATTAGAGATTAGAAATCAGAGGAAAATTAGGATCTATAGGGCCTGGTAGTAGTATTGTACCATGTCCAGTGGGCTGGAATTGATTGGATGTCAAGTTGTTAAATATTTTGAACATCACCACTAAGAGTAGCAACAATGGCAGTTATTAACCTCTCTAAGCTCATTTTTCTTACCTATAACAGTGGGAGGGGCATATGACTTGTCCTATTTGGAAGCCATTCTATGGGTTAGAACTAATAGATGTTAAATGCCCTGCATACCGTAGACATGCGATAAGTAACTATTAATATGTTAAAACCACATATTCTACAGGAATTCAGCCTACAAAGCATCATAGCACCTTTCTAGCATGTTCTTCCATACTATATGGCACAGACAGTGTTCAGTGAAGGTTCTTAGGCTCTTTTTCCTTCCATCCCCTCTACACAAGCTACAGCATCTCAGCAGTCAGGCTGCCTCAGTGATTTCTCAGCATTCCTTGCACCCCACCCGCCAACACTGCCCCAACCCACTGCTTGGTTCAAAATGACTCAAGATTCATCTTGACCAATGAAAAAAAAATTAAACGCATCACTTTTGAAACCATACAGGCACTATTGTGCACCAGCTTTTATGGGGTACTTTCTTATTTAACAGATAAGATCACAGAACAAATAAAGACTGATCTCTGCCTTTAAAAGCCTACAAAAGAAATGCTTTAGCTTTGCTCTGCATCCCCACTTAACTCCAGAAATATTTCCCAGGAGCCCCACAAAAAGAGCAATGCAGTGTGCAAGCAGTTGTATGAATAATGAGTCCCGATTATATTCAGACCTCAATGCCTTGCTGAGCTTCTAAGAATACTCAGTGAAGTAGAGCTGTTTATTGCCATGCCATCCAGGCACCGTTTGGGGCAACAGCCAGAGTGGGGCTAACGTTTGGTAGTGTTTGTTTATGTCCAAATTAGGAGGAACTATGGAGGTGATGCATTGCAAATCCCCACCCTCAATGTCGAAGGATGAAATCTCACTGAAAAATGCCAGTGGGGGAGAGATCGTGGATTTTTCAGAGTTTATGAAAGTTCTCAGTGTTAGAGTTGCAGTCCAAAGAGCTGAAATTCTGCGTCCACGTTCCTTGGCCGAGGGGGTCTTAGAACCTGGTGTTGTCACTTAGTTTCTTCTGAATTCTTTCAAAACACGACTTCAGCTCATTCACAATATGCAGCCGATGAAGCCTTGTGATTTCTGTGCTTCTCAATGTTTCAAATTCAACCCAGCATTTACCAAACAAAAGCCAACACTTACAAAATGAAAATAATAATGAAGGGGAAGAAGAACAGAAGAGAGAAATGTAGGAAGAGCAAAAGAAAAGCACTTCCTAAAACACAAACCTTGGTAACCCTTAAAAAGATACATAGGATTTCCATTAACAGCATATAGACTAAAAGCTGTCTGCCATAAAATGCCTGAAAATGCTATATGAAATAGTTAAACATTTTGAAATGCATTGCTGAGGTTGTGGGAAAGTAAGACAAATCTCCAGATGCCACAAAAAGTAAAATCATGATCATGAAACCCAAACCCAGCTGCTGCCCCTCTCCAGTAAACTTGAACTTCCCTTTTTTGTAGGTGGCTCTTGGCATGTAAACAATGAATTAATAAAGATAAAAGAAAGTAACCACAAATGTGGGGGAAAATGCAAATCAAAATGGCCTTCTTGGTTATGTACAAATAAATATGAAAATACAGATGACATAAATTGCTTTCTGGAAGAGTCAAAAAGCAGTAAGATAACATCCAGTAAATCAAAGACTAGACTGGGCTGTTCTCACCACAGCCGCCTGGTGTTGTCCCCCACCTAGTAGGACAACCAATGCAATCAAATGAAAGAAAGAAACACTACGTACGAACAGTAGAAAGGGGGCAGTAACATTTCCACGTTTTGAAAATGACATGTTTATATACCTGGAAAATCCAAGAGAAGCCACTATTTTAAACACTATGGAGAGATACAACTTTAGACCTTAACAAATGGGAAAACATACCCTATTTCTAGGTAGGAAAATTCAGTGTTGCAAAGATGCCCATTTTCCCTACGTGAACATATATTTGTTGTCATTGCAATGAAAATAAAACAGGAGTTTCTTTTATCAAATAGGCAAGCTGATTCTAAAGTTACCATGAAAAAAAATGTAAGAAAAGCCTGAGGAAAAAATAAAGAGAAATGATGAGTAGACCAAACAGATACTGAAATCTATTTCAAAGTTACATTAATTAAAACAGTGTGACAGTAATAAAGTAGTCAAAACACACTAATCACTGAATCAGAAGAAAGAAGCCAGCAACAGGGGCAAATACACTGAAGTCTTTAGAAGATGATTGACGTGTCATTCCATTCCAAAAGATAAAGATGGATTACTGGATAAATTTATTATTCAATAAATAATGCTATCTCAATAGGGCAGCCAAATGAGGAAAAATGATTTCTATTTTGATCTTTATGTCCAAGTAGACATCACATGAAACAAAACTTTAAAACATTTTTTAAAAGAAATGGAAGAGGAAAATGATAAACCATGAACAAACACCAAAGGAAAAATATTTTTTTCTTTAATTTTAGGGTAAAAAAGTCCTTTCTAAGTATGACACAAAACCCAGGACACATAAGAGAAAACATTAACATATTCAAACATGTAGAAAAAAATCAGTTTCTTCATGGCATAAAACAAATAGGAATATACCTTTGCAGCATTGTGTCATTACCATTAAAATAAAATAGAATGCCTACTAAGGCCAACTAAGACAGAAAGAAAAAAAAAAAGATGGACAGAAGATATGAACAGATAAATCATCATAGAAGTGGCTTGAGCATTTAAAAGATATTGAACTCCACTAATAATAAAAAATTGTAAATAAAACTGTAAGACATCATTTAGTATCTTATTTACTACCTTACTAAATCAGAATTCCCGAAACCAAAATGTTTGGCCCTTTTGGGGTGAAGGTAGGGATAAACAGGCCCTTGCCCTCTTCGCTGATGCAAAACCAGGCAGCCTTGATGAGGGTAGTTTGTCAGTGTCTGCCAAATCGTGAAAGGCATGGTCCCTTTATCCCAGCAAATTTACAGCCCCAAATGTTTCCTTAGAATACTTTAAAATAAACTCAACATTGTAGGTACAAAGCTATTTGTTAAGCACATGCAAGAGTTTAAGGAAGAGGCTGAAGACAACGCATTGGTGGTGGACTGGTGAAATACATCTTGGCACACACAGCCACTAAAAAGTACAACTCTAAAGGTTCTCAAACCGAACAATCCCCAGTACATATTGTTTAGTGAGAAAGAGGGATAACTGTATTGTACACTAGCCGAGTGAAAAATAGAATATGTATATATTTGATTATCTGTATGCATAGACTATTTGGAAGGACATAGAGGTCTGTCCGGAAAAAGTCCAGCCATTGTTAATACAAGGAGAATGGTTGTGTGACATCAATGTAACCTGGCAGCCAGGGAGAAGGGACTGAAATGTGCAGGGGTGAACAATGACGACTTCACCACAGTAGTCAGTGGGGGCAGTAGACACCACTGAGTGTCGCACGTGTACTGTGTGGCCATCACATTCAAAATGACTGAGTGAGTAGAGCAACAAATCTGCATCAGATTTTGCGTTAAGCTTGAACATTCCTCTGTGGAAACTATTCAGAAGATTCAGAAGGCTGCAGCCATGGGCAACTGGTGACTGGCAGCTTCATCACAACAATGTACCTGCTTATGTATTATGTCTTGTGCAGAGTGTTTTGGTAAAATATCAGATCACTCAGGTGACTCAGCCCCACCACAGACCAGATTTGGTGCCTTGTGAGTTCTGGCTTTTCCCAAAACCAAAATCACCTTTGGAAAAGAAGGGATTTCAGACCATCGATGAGATTCAGGAAAATACAATGGGCAGCTGATGGTGATTTGGAGAACTGTGTGAGGTCCCAAGGTGCCTGCTTTGAAGGGGTCTGTGCGTCATTGTCTTACAGACAATGTTTCTTGTCTCTTGTGTTTTCTTCAGTAAATGTCTCTATTTTTTATATTACATGGCTGGATACCTTCTGGTCAGACCTCATGTAATAAACTGATCACAGTTAACTCAGGCAGAAATCGGGTTGCTGGTAGACAAGGATAAGTAGAAAACTTGTTTTACCTTTTATCTCATTTTGAACAACTTGAATTATGTACCAAATATTTGCATTAATTATTCAAAACTTAATTATTTTTAAAAGTATCACACACAGTGGCCACCCTATCAGAAAATAAAGTTTACTTGCAATGTCAACCTAATAACTTGAGCAATTTGAAGAGCCATGTGAAAGGATTGTGTTTTTTCCCCCAAAGTACAAGTATTAACCCCTTTTTGGATATAAGAAAAGATTGATCTGTGGCAACTAGAGTGCTAGAAGTAACATTGCCTATATGAACAGAATGTGAAGAGTAAAATGCTACCTGAAGGAAAATAAATTCATTTGCTCTGCAGTTAAAGCCATATTGGTTATTTGAGTATAACTTTGCAACAGTTGTTCTAATAAGATTGTTAAGAAGAATTTAGCAAATCACATAAAAGAGAAAAATTATTTTAATTCAGCTGATTTTTTTAAAAATCTTATAGTTCTTTAGAAAATGCACACTAAAAGAGAAATATGTATTATTCTGCCTAACTTCCAATGAAGATGTTCCATATTTCCTGGGGTGTGATACATCTATATTCATTAATAAAAATTCCTGTAAATCTGTTTTAGCAACTCAGATAAAAACAATTTTCTAATTGCTCATAATTAGATGAGGCTCAACAAATGAAGAAACCTTCCCAAACCACACCACCATTGAGAGTGGCAGACAGGAAACAGCCCCCCAGAGTGGGTGCATGGTTGGTTCACAACCCCATCCTCAGAATAGATTCCAAAATAAAATGATTATCTATACAGAGATAATCATTTTAGTGGCAAAAATTTGATCTTTTAAATACAAATGCCTAAGGAAATGGAATGGCAATTACTTTTAATATGTGATAATCCTCAAAGCTCGCTATATAAAAAATAAACATTAAAATATGATGAACTCTGTTAAGAGAATGTTCAGGAGATCTACTAATGAAAATACAGAATCTCTTAGGAGAAAAGCACAGCTGTGTGACAATTCACCTAAAATTATGAAAATATCATGTGGGAAAGGTTTATTAAAAAACTTGCTATAAATAGCCCTGGCGGGTGTAGCTCAGTGGATTGAGCACGGGCTGCGAACCAGGCATCGCAGGGTTCGATTCCCAGTCAGGGCACATGCCTAGGTTGCAGGCCATGTCCCCCAGCAACCGCACATTGATGTTTCTCTCCCTCTCTCTCTCTCTCACTCTCTCTCTCTCTCCTTCCCTCTCTAAAAATAAATAAATAAAATCTTTAAAAAAAAAAAACTTGCTATAAATAGATTTTCTTGTATGTTTCACTAAACTTATTTCCGGGACTTTATTCTCCTATTTCCTATTTCAGTTTTTGCTTTGAAAGATCTCAAAAATTAGAAATAAAAATTTTGTTGGATATGGCAATTTATTCCCCCACCTCTAACTTCTAAAAGCATACTTCGGTAAACAGTCCTTGAGAATATCAACATAAATAACCAAAAAATACACCAAAAATTGAGAAATAATCAACCCAGCGACTTAACTTACATGTACACAATGAGTATCTCCTGTGGGTTCAATATTATATCATGGTCACTGCTATAAAAAAAATGTTACCAACTGTGAGACACACACACCCCCAAAAAATATATAATATATATGAGAAGGTCTGTGAGTAAAGATGAATGGGGGATGCTACAGGTCCAAAATGTAGTAAGAGGCTAGAGAAGAGGGACATCAAAGAGAACCCTATAACCTGAAAAGGCCTCAAGACTTCATCAAGGTGTTATAAACAAGATATTTTTAAATTATTTTAGAGAAAGAGGAAGGAGGGCAGAGAGAGAGAAAGAAACATCAATTTGTTGTCCCACTTATTTATGTATTCGTTGGTTGCTTCTAATGTGTGCCCTGGATGCAGACTGAACCCACGCCCTGGGCGTGTGGCGACAGTGCTCCAACCAGCTGAGCTGAAAAGCTTACCCTACCGACGAAGGTACGAAAGCAGAAGCGTACCAGCCAAGGCAGAAATCAGCTGGATGCGTGTGGAAGGTGCATGTTGGGAAAGAGGAGGAAGTAAAGCAGGACAGGTGGAGAGAAGAGAGGCAATGAGGCTCAACAAATGAAGAAACCTTCCCAAATCACGCCGCCATTGAGAGCGGCAGACAGGGAGCAGCCCCCCAGAGTGGGCGCATGGTTGGTTCACAACCCGGTCCTCAGAATAGATTCCAAGACTGGCATGGTAGGAAAAAATGATTTCCGGGACAAACAGCTGTTTGGGTGGGTTAGTGGTTCCATCAGCATGAAAAAGCATCCTCTTCACTTTATTCCCACGTGACGGCTCTTCTCCAATCAGAACTTCCTCCAGCAGGTTCTCACTGGGCAAACATGTGCTTTTTGTTACCTCTTCCTCTTTGGTGGCTGCACCCCCTGGAGCACCGTTGCTCCTTCCCCCCAGCTCTGAACAAATTCTACCTTCCCTTCAATAACAAAGTCCCGAAACGTTCTGCCATCTGCCTCACGTCCTCTAAACCCACACTAATGTCTCCTTTCTTTGAAACTCTTTAGCATTTGCAATTTATACCACATGATTGATCTCTTAATTATATACTATCCTCTTTGTTCTATAATTTTTGTGTCACTCTGAAATACAGTATCTTATTAAAAACCCCATATGTACAGGAATCACATCACATTTTATTCTGTCTGCCATCGCTCTAGATACATATTATCTTTATTACTCTCTTCCCTTCTCCTTGAGTACAGCTTCACTTAAAGGCTTCCACAGGGCACGAAGACTGATCACTAACGTGGGCAGTGTCGTCCACGTCCTCTCCCGGGAGGAGAACTGAATAGGACATGGGCCGGAGAACATCTTGTAAATTTCCAAGTCACTTAACCTTTTCAAAGTGATCTCACTGAACACAAAGGCAGATAATTCAGAGAGCTAAAATAATAAAATGGGTTTTCTCCTCTGCTCATTTTTTTTTCTGTTTTAAAAAACATAGAGAAATGAATTATGGGTTCAAAAAGCTGAAACGCTCAATTCACCCACCTCAGAAAAAATAAGCATATTAAAATGTAATGTTTATTTTAACGTTTTTCTCCTAGCAGCATCCAAAAATTTAAAATCCAGATGAGTCACGAGTTTCTCTTTATGTTTAATTCAGGGACCAGAACTAGACAAAGGTCAGCTAACAGCTGAGCTGCTACAAATTGCTATGCAAAACTACATCCCTCTAGCAGTTGGTAATGCTTCTTTGAGTGAAATAGTCTCAAGTTTACTCAGCAATGGATTCATTTGATAGTTGGGTAGTTAGAATTTAAATTTTTTTATTAGGAAATCTGTTATTGCCAGTTTTGCAAAGTGGTTTGTGAAATACCTTTCTATTTTAACTTCTAATGATTCTTGCACATTACAGGTATGAGATAAGGTGATTTTAAAGGGGGTTTTGTCATGCTAACAGGTGCTTCCTTAAAACTCTTTCATTGAAGAATGACATTTAATATATTCTTAGGGGTCATACATTCTCCATTTTATTTCCAGGCGATAATTTGACTTGTCAGGAGATGCAGAAACTTTTCGATATGCAAGAGCATTACTCTCCATCACCTCCCACAGGATCTAGAGAGGACTCAGTAGGTCCTCTAGTGTCTTCGGGCCACTGCAGACAGAGAGCACACTGAAGGATCTCATAAAAGGCTACACCTGTAATTAACCAGATCACAGCGCCAAATTATTGATTAGGTGATTCTCAGGGCATGATTAGGGGTAGTGCAGCAGAAGAGGTATTGAAAGACAGAGAGAATGAAACAAATAAAAAAAAGGCATGATTCCTCTCTTCTAAGGAGCTTACACTCCAGAAAAGAAAAATACTCAATCACTGCTAGGGACTGAATTGTGCGCCTAGCCCACCACATTCATATGTTGAATCTCTAAACTTCTGTGTGCCTGTATTTGAAGACAGGGACTCTGAGGAAGTCATTAAGGTTAAATAAAGTCATATAGGCAGAGCCTTGATCTGATAGGATTAGTGTCAGTGTAAGAGGAAACACCATAAAACGCTCTCTCTCCCTCCCTCCCTCTCTCTCTCTCTCTCTCTATCATGTAAGGCATCTGTCTGCAAGCCAGAAAGAGGGCTCTCACCAAAAAACAAATCAGCCAGCACTTTAATCTCGGACTTCCAGCCTCCAGAACTATGGCAAATACGTTTCTGTTGCTTAAGTTGCCCAGACTATGATGTTGTGACAGCCTCAGCTGACTAATACAATCATCTTTTCAAAGTAAAGTAAGAATTCACATAAAACAAAGTACTCTTGTGCTTGCATGGATAAGGAATGGCCAACTTATAATTTAACATACACAAGGAAGTCTATTTCTTCCCATCAACTTTCCCTTACAAGTTCCACTGGCCTCCACAAGTGCAAGGATGTAAGCACACTTCTTAATTCTAAACAAAGTATATTAGTACTTAAAGATCAATCTTAGTTATTAAAAAGCTCTAAAATCTGATCAATTCCCAGTGAAGCCCTTTAGGTGACAAACATAAAGATTACAATTGGGAGGAAACCCCCAAATCCCAGCTTCTCGCTGAGAAGCAAAGGTTTTGGATTATCCATACAGCACCCCAATTTATAATGCGGCCACCTACAGGCCCCAAATCATCTAGTCTTGAGAGCCAATGGAGCTTGTATTTGCAAGTCCCACAGGACCATAGCAAACAAAGAGGCTTTTTCAAATGAGCATGCGTACACTCCCAGGGCAATCCCCCCAGGCTGAGCACAGAGGAAGCCGACCAAAACACCCTTCTTTCAGTTCTTTCCTGGAAGGGACTGGACTGCAGATCTTCCTAACCATGGTTGAAGGTCTGGCTTCTAAGTAGCCAGTGTAACTGGGATCCTCATGGAAGCCCAAAAGAGCAATTAGGCAAAAATAAATAAATAAGTAAAAGGTATCCAAGTCAGAAAGGAGGGAGTAAAACTGTCTGTTTACAGAGGACATATCATATATAGAAAACCCTAAATGCTCCAACCCCCCGAAAAAACTGTTTGAACTATAAACAAATTCAGTAAAGTTGCAGAATACAAAATCAAGATACAAAAATCAATTGCATTTCTATACACTAACAACAAACTATGGAAAATAGAAATTAAGAAGCCAATCTCATTTATAACAGCATCAAAAAGAATAAAATACTTAGGAAGAAATTTACCCAAGGAGGTGAAAGATCTGTGTACTGAAAACCGCAAAACTGATGAAAGAAATTGAAGAAGACACAGATAAATGGAAAGATATTCTGTGCTTATGGATCAGAAGAATTAATGTCATTAAATGTCCATACTATTCAAAGTGATATATGGATTCCATTCAATCTTTACCAAAATTCCAATGGCATTTTTCACAGAAATAGAAATAATCCTAAAACCTGTATGGCCCTGAATGGCCAAAGAAATCTTGAGAAAGAACCAAGAGAAGGCATTTCACTTCTGATTTTAAACTGTTACAAAGTTGCACTCATGGAACTCGGGAGCAAAAAAACAAATAACCCAATTAAAAGTGGACAAAGGACTTAAATGGACATTTTTTCCGAAGACACACAAATAACCAACAGGTGCATGCAGACATGCTCAGCTTCACTAGTCATCAGATACATGCAGACCCAACCACAGTGAGCTATCACCTTACACCTGTTGGAGTGGCTTCTATTTAAAAAACAAGAAATAACAAGTGCTAGTGAGGATGTAAGCGGGGGGGATCCTTGTGCACAGTTGACGGTAATGTAAACTGTCACAGTCACTGTAGGCAACAGTATGAAGTGTCCTCAAGAAACTAAGAGTAGAGCTACCACGTGATCCAGCATTCCTACTTCTGGACCTACATCCAAAGGAAACAAAGTTATTATCTCAAAGAGATCTGGGATAATCCCATGTTCACTGCAGCATTAAATACAATAGCCAAGAGATGGAAACAACAACCCACATGTCCATCAACAGACAAATGAATGAACATAATGTGGCATGTATGTATCTACAACGGAATATTATTCAGCCTTTAAAAAATAAGGAAATTGGCTCATTTGCAATAACATAGATGAACCAGGAAGTCTTTGAGCTAAGTGAAATATGCTAGAAAGACAAAGACTGCATGATATCATTTATATGTAAAATCTAAAGCAAAATGCATTTTTTAAATTGAGCTCACAGAAACAGAATAAAATGGTGGTGGCCATGGGTTGGATGAGGGAAAGAGAAGGGGATAAATAAGTTCTATGGGTTCAAGGACAGCATGGTGACTCTAGCTGACAAACTGCATTGAATATCTGAAACGTGCTAAGTTGGTGCATCCTAAGTGTTCACACACACACAAAGGCAAACATACCAGGTGCTGGAGGTGATGGACATGTTAACTCAATTGTGGGAATCCCTTTACAATGTAAACAGGATATGAAATCATCTCGTACACTTTAAATGTAACTTTACTTGTCAGTTACACCTAGGTAAATCTAGGGGAAAAAAAAGGAATGAAGTACTGATACATGCTACAATGTGGAAGAACCTCAAATGCATTGTGCTGAGTGAAAGAAGCCAGACAGAAAGGTTCACATGTTACATGATTCCATCTATATGAACTATCCACAAAGGAGAAATCCAGAGACGGAACACAAAGTGATGGCTGCCAGGGCCCAGAGAGAGCAAGGAAGGTGGAGAAACTGCTGAATGCATAGGGGTCTGCTTCAGAGTGATGGGCATGTCCTGGAACTACATAGAGATGGTGGGTGCACAACATCGTGAATGTACTAAACGCCACTGGATGGTGTGACTTTCTCTTTAATATGCTACTTTTTAAACACTTCTTAAACAACAACCAATAGACATTATATGTAATCAAGATGTAGGCATGAATTGCCAATTAGTTGAGCTGTAATTAAGCTTTGTGATAACTAACACAATTTATTCTCTCCAGAAATCTTAACAGAAAGACTTCCAAAAGATTAGATACACAGTGGATGACAGTCATCATTGCTGAAACATCATTGTCATTAGCATGACAAGCAAAATTGCAAATTTGTTTGCAATTTGCTGGAGGAACAAACACTGTCAAGAGAATGGAGAGGATTTGTTGATGCTGAATCTCTGCCACTTTTGTACGGGGAAGCTTTGAAGCACCTTCATCTTCTAACAAAAAAAAAACAAATTGCTTTGTGATTTAACATTGCTACCATAACAAGTGGGAAATTCTCCCACTTTAATCTTAGCCAAAGATGAGAATGATATCTAAGTGAATAATGAATGAGCGCTAGTTAGAAACATGAATACAAATGCCCTGTGGCTTGTGGGCCAGTCCTTCGTCTTCAGTAGTTTATGCGTTTGACTTCTCCCACTCATATTTACATTCTGCTTTGGAAGATAGCGTCTGAATCTTTGTTTCACATATTGCAACGCTCTTAGATATTGGAAACGCTGCAAGATGTGATTTCTTTTGGTTTAGTTTCATTTGTGTTTGAATGCAAATCCAAATGACATGGACACATCACAAGCATTTTTGCAATCTGCCTTTTCCATTATTTTTAACAAAAAAAAAATATGCAAGCATTAGTTTCTTCTCTTGGATTTCACTAAGGAGAAGCAAGTAGGGTTTCAGAGACTGAGAACTTAAATGGGAATCCTGGTTCAGCCCGTTATAAACTTACTCTGCAGTACACATAGTAGGTGGCTCTAAGTAGTATCATTATCAAAACAAAAACAGAAGTTTGGAAGAGAAGGGAAGAGTATGAGAAAAAAGGAGGAAGGGAAAAATAGAAAAAGGAAAGAGGCACACAGGAAAGAAAGAAAAGGATTTCTAGAGAATCGCTGGTTGTATATTCTGAAATATAATGCAAGTCTTTGCTCTGGTTATTCCTCTGACTTTACTATGGTGTTCCATTTCTTTGCTGTTTTCCATTTCAGGGATGTTAGAGTGTCCCGTCTGTTTCCATCTCTTCTCAGGTAATACTATATGAATCCACAGCATTTGTTAATGGGATAAAGGAACAGAAACCCAGTGACATAAACAAGATTTGTGAGCCAGATTTTAACTAGGTCTGCACATAATGGAAATCTTGTTCAAGCCCTAAAACCAGGAAATAATGATTTCTCCTGGTGAATCTTTCCTCACACTACTAAAGTAATAATACATGATCACTAGAGGGAGTTTAGAAATATAAGAAAGTGCTAGAAAAATTAAAATCATAGGAAACACCCCCACCCAGAGATAACAGTTAACATTTTATGTTTTGCCTTCCAGTCTGTTCCAGTCTGTTTTACTCGCCTGTAATCTCTATCAGCAGTGTGATGTTGTCTTCTGATTTCTTAGTTTTCATTATTTCATGAGCATTTTCCATGTCATTATATTTTCCAAAATGCTATTTCAGTGTGTAACTGTGCCTTAGTTTGTTTAACGTTAATAAAACATTGAAGATAAGCCTTCTACCCTAACCCGTGCCCCATCCCAAATACTTCCCCTCAGAATCGGACTCTAGCTACAAAAAATGCAGGTGATGCAGAAGGTGGTGTGGGCTTTGAGCTTACGCATTACCAGTGTCTTAGTTCTACAAAGAAAGATTAAATGTGTACGTGAAAAATCAAAGACATTGCAAGAGATTGACAATGAATACTGCCCCAACCCCAGGTACTTTTACTCTCCATAATAATACACGTGTCATTTCCACACCAACTTCACACCACACAAACATAAAGAAGGCTCTTTCCCTGCAACATCCTTCTCAGACTTGAGTCTGTGGCTTGCTTTAGAGGAGGCAAGGCCGTGTCCTCCAGATGCAAAGACATCATTCTGG
The DNA here is from genome assembly GCA_004024845.1 of Tonatia bakeri. Lineage (NCBI taxonomy): Eukaryota > Metazoa > Chordata > Mammalia > Chiroptera > Phyllostomidae > Tonatia > Tonatia bakeri. The sequence goes on along the minus strand of PVIA01002461.1, from coordinate 44,689 downwards.
CCACAGACACGATCCAGCCTTGACTTTTCTTTAGTCAAGGAGGCAATTTGCCAGCAAAAATGAACTAAGTCACGTATCAGGGGACTGCAGTCAAAAGTCTTCCCTGTAATTTGATCCCACTTACGCCAGCCCTGAAATGAAAGTTAAAAATAAAAATGAAAGAAAGCTGAGACAGGTGCTACCTTGAGATTGTGTTGTCTTGTTTATTTCAAACAAGACAGTGCATGTTTTCTTTTTAAATCCCTGGAGACAAGAATTAGGGAGAAGCATATGAAATATTTCAACTTCCTTGAATATTTTAACTTCCTCATAAAACACTGGACACTAAATAAATATTTGGGGACCAACGAGCAAAGAAATAAATAAATTTGAGCATTTAATAATGTCGAGGTCGCCCTAGCTGGTATGGCTTAGTGGATTGAGCGCGGGCTGCGAACCAGGCATCGCAGGTTCGATTCCCAGTCAGGGCACATGCCTGGGTTGCAGGCCATGTCCCCCAGCAACCACACATTGATGTTTCTCTCTTTCTCTCTCTCTCCCTCCCTTCCCTCTCTAAAAATAAATAAATAAAATCTTAAAAAAAAATACTAATGTCGGGGTCAGAAACCAGAGAAGAGGAATCGGCTCTCACAAGCGTGCATGTTGTGCAAAGAGATGGTGGGAGAAACACCTCTGAGCCTTACCCCAGCACTCACTGGTTTTCTGTTTCTGCAAGTCACTCACTCTGAACTTTTTTTTTTGGTCAGAAAAAACTACCTCTCTGAGTCTTAATTTCCCCATCTACAGATGGGGCGATCAGTTGCTACAACAAGGATTGTTTATATACATTATGAAGCAGAAAGCGTATGGATTTTGGAGACCAACAGCGCTCAGGCCCCGTTCAGTTCCTCCTTTTCAGCCGTGTCACCTGGGCAAGGTACTCACATCCAATAGGCCCGTTTCCTCACCAATGAAGTGGGTGATACAAACTCAGAAAACTGTGTGGTGTAACATGTGTAACAAGCAAGCAGAGGCCTGGCAGCTAAGGTGGTATTCAGATGAAAGTAATAACATCCTCACTCCCATTAAGATATTCTCTTATCATAGTTTAGCATTTTAGTAAATATTAGTAATATTGGTGATATTTATGCTTTTGTATTGAATATTTTCTTTGTATGGAATTCTTTAAACCCTGTGGGAGACTTTAAATTAGAAATTAAAAGACATTGAGTTTTAGCCCTGGCCAGTGTGGCTCAACTGGTAGAAGCAATATCCCAGAGACCGAAAGGTCACAGTTCTGATTCCCGTTCAGGGCACACACCCAGGTTGCATGTTCAATCCCCAGTTGGGGCGCGTACAAGAAGGCAACCAATCAGTTTCTCTCTCACATTGATGGTTCTCTCTCTCCACCGTCATCCTTCCTCTCTCTCTAAAAGTAATTTAAAAATGTCCTCAGTTGTGATGTTTTAAAAAATACACTGAGTTTTAAACTTTTTCCAGCATGACATGTCACTGATTAGTGCAAATATTTGGAGTTTAGAAAGCTCTAAAAAATTACAACTTCATTTAGAAGACAAGAGTATCTGCCACACGGTATTGATTTGCACCTACTACAACTATTTTGCCACAATTATCTTATCAATACTTTGACTTTTTTAAAGAGAACTAGATATTTTGGTTTTATTGTATGCTTCTGATCATCTCTTTTTATTGTTTTATTCCATTTCAAAGGACATTTGACTGCATTTCAAACACTTTAAAAAATAGATAAGCTTGGCTCCATGAGACGGGTTAATTTAAATATGTTAAATATGCATTTTTTTACAGTCAGCTCACAGTCCTTTTCATCTGCCAAACCATGCTTGAAAATTAAACAGTTGTTTTAACCCGGTGTTCGCAGAGAGTGAAGAGAGGCTCCGACCTTGCTTCTATACCTTTAAACACGTTTTGTCACTTCACCTCCAAAATCCAGAGTTAAGCCATTTGGATACTGGTGCATATTGGTTTCCAATCTTTGGGCCTTCGGCACCATTTATCACTACAAATTTCTCCTCTGTGATGTATGAAGCACAAGGGAGAATAAGCATGTTACTCTCTTGTTTTAAAAACCAGTCTCAGGGTAGATCCGCTTCAAAAGCTTGAGGCTCAACTTTGAAGTTCCTTCCACTTCAAAAGCTTTGCCTTGACGTGCGCTATGAAGAGAAATGCACACCAAGACATCCTGAAGTTTGAGGCTCATTGAGATTTACTTCCTGTGGTGAAAAAGAAAAGCAAAATAATAAATGAGGGAAAGTCAGTTTAAAAGAAAACTTGCGGAATTATAGAAATCAAATTTTCCTTTACCAAAAGAAATTGCGTATTTTGCGAAATTTTAGCATTCTTTTTGTTCATGGTTTATCCTATAATAACTTTCAACCAAAGAATACAAGTTGATCGTTTTACATAAGGCAATACTGTAAACTGTTTGAGTATTCTCAAAACTCCCAATAAAATTTAGAAGGGCATTAAATAGAGATCACCACATAGAGCCAAGGGTAAGAAAGAGTAGGGCTACTTGTCTTTGTCATGTAAAAATAATGTAAAGTGTTATTTTGTGAAATTAGGAACAGAAGAATGTTAGTATAAAAGATATATACCATTGGGCTTTTTTTACTTAGAAGTCACACTTGAACTACGCTATTTCCTTAAAGACAGGGGTGTTTGTCTGCTTTGTTCACAGGTTTGTCTCTTTCCCTTGAGTAATGCATGTCTCTTTCACTTGAGTAATGCCAGCTACATGGTCGCTGCTGAAGAAACACTTGCTAAATAAATTATTGAGTCTCTAATAAACCAGAGAGGGTACAGATGAAAAATAGAGAACTGTTCTCAGGAATAAAACATGACAGTTCACTACTCATATATCATAAAAATCTAGAGCTGGAAGAAACCTTCAGCAATTGCCCCAGCCCATGTGTCTCCATGGGTTACAGCATCGTCCTGTGCACAGAAAGTTTGCAGGTTTGATTCCTGGTCAGCGTACATACCTAGGTCCAGGATTTGATCTCCTGCTGGGGTGCCTGGGGAAGGCAGCCAATCGATGTTTCTCTCTCTTCTCTCTCCCCACTCCCTTTTCCTCTTTCCTCTCTCTTTCTAAAAGTGATGAGAAAAAAAATGCCCTCGGCTAACGATAAAAAATATATGAAGAAGTTCCCCAGGCCATGTTCCTCAGAGTGTGGCTGTCAGACCAGCAGCAGGGGCATCACCGGAGAGCTTGTAAGACATGCAGACCCTCAGAGCCCAGCCCACCAGGTGTCCTGAATCACAATCTACATCCAACAAAACTGTCCGGTGATTCACATTCAAGTAACTTTGGCAAATCCAAACTTACGTGACTCCGGTGCTCACAAAAAAGCCGTATCACTGGACCCAGGAGGCAAGTCTGGTAACCGACTGCAGGATGGGACAAAAATTAGAGGTTTTGGGAAAACTGATTTCACAGCTGATATATATATATTTTTTTTTAGTGATCTGAGGCTGAGCGGATTGTCAACAAAATATGGTTGAAGATCAAGTAGAAGCATCCCCATTCAGACAGGTTTCTTAGAAGTCTGAAAAGGTAGTAAGTACCTTTTGGTTCTTTGGATGGCCCATGAGGGTTACAGAACCTCAGACACAGAGCTGCAATGTGAGAGAAGGGCTATGAGGTCGGGTGGCAAACGGAAGTGAGAGGGGGAGGGGGGAAGGAGGGAGAGAGAGAGAGCAGAAGGAAGGAGGAAAAGGGTCCAGAAATGTGTGAGATGACCAAAAGATAACCTCAGAAGCAGAAGAAAAAAATAAACAAGTTCTATTAAAGATCTGCTATGGGAGAGAAATTGAACCAGATGCACTGCATACATTATACAATTAAATCCCGTAAGATAGGCATTATTATCTGAATTTTCAGATGAAAAGAAAAACTGAGGCTCAGAGAACAAAAACACACGAACAGTCATTTCAAAGGAATCCCGTGTGGCTGATACATAGGAAGAGCTCAGGTTCACGACAAATCAGGGAAATGCAAATCGAGACGACGTGCGATCCCATTTTGTAACTGTCCGATTGACGAAAATGAAGAAGCCGGACCGCATCGAGTGTGGTAGCAGATGTGGATTAGCCGAATCTCTGTGCGTCACCAATGAGAGCATAAGCTGGCATAATCACTTCGGAAAAAAATCTTAGTGTTATGTTTAAATAGTGAAGATGTGCATACCTTTCAACCTGCAACTCCATTCTTAGACAAATACCTTTAGAGATTACCTTGCATATGTGATCAAGAAGACATTAAAAAGAATTCCCATAGCAGCATGCCATAAAAATAGGAAAGAACTGGAAACAACTAAAATGTGTATTGACCACAGAGCAGATCGATAAACTGTGGGGACAATAGTCCCCCTTATGTGTGACAGATACGCTACAAGTCCCCCAGAGGATGCTTAAAAGTGTGGATAGCACCAAACCCTACATATATTATGTCTTTTCCTACACATACATACCTATGATAAAGTTTAATTTCTCAATTAGGCACGCTAAGATATTAAAACAATAACAAATAAATAAATAGAAGAATTACGATGATATACTATAATAAAAGTTGTATGATTGTGGTCTGTCTCTCAAAATGTCTTACTATCCTATAGTCACCCTTCTTTCCCTTGTGATGATGGATTGACCATGGGTAACTAAGACCATGGAAAGCAAAACCACATATAAGTGGATACCACGGCATATTCAGAAGATGGAACAATATACAGCAATGAGAATAAAGCCACATTTAGCAACAGAGCTGAATCTTTGTATTGCATTGAAAGAAAGAGCAAGTCCTAAAAGACAATATATAATATAAAACCTTTGTGTTAATGTTCCAAAGCAAACAACACTAGGTAAAATATTGAAGCAAATGTGAAAAAAATAAGGCAAGGATACGATCAGCATGAAAAGCACGGCAGCGGTGACAGGAAGGATAGAAGCAGACAGAGGGAGGGAGGGGAGCGCAGCTGAAGGTGCAGGCTGTGCCGTAACTGCTGCACCGCGTCGTGGGTTCAAGGGCGTCAGTTTATCATGAAACAAATAAACCCAAAGGCCAATCATTAGGCTATATCACAAGCAAGGATACAGCATTAACTCAGCACTGCATGTGGGACATCCATATTCAGAAAAAGGAAAGAAGGAAGGAAGGAAGGAAGGAAGGAAGGAAGGAAGGAAGGAAGGAAGGAAGGAAGGAAGGAAGGAAGGAAGGAAGGAAGGGAGGGTTGAAAAAGCATCTTTTTGACCAGGTTGTGAAAGTCAAACTTATTAAGAAGCCTATCACCTCATACCATCATATAATGTTAACAAAAATAGTGTGTTGTTTGATTTATTAAATGATTTATTATTTGATTTATTTTTACTGTAAGAATTAGTACATCTGTGCATTTGAAACCAGAACTTTGCCAACTTCCAGATAAAGTAAATTATAACATTCATAATTTTAATTTTGAGTCTCAAAACTCGTTTTCTTACTATTCACTATATTTCCTGTTCAATGGCATCATTTTATGTGGTCTTGTCCTAGAATCCATAAGCATAAACTAATATAGCTCTTCCCTGTTCGAAAGCGCTCCCTTGCCTTAGGCCAGAATCTTCCAATCTGTATTCCTCAGTGGACTCTGGTTCTGTCTTCTGGGCCACACCCCTGCTTCTTAGGGGCCACTAGCCCTCGCAGCTCCACCCCCTCCTCTACAAATTCTGCTCGGAGCACCACAGCCCTCATTCATGGCTGTCTTTTCGGAGTCCCTGTTTGTATCAGTAAGTTGACACTAACTCACATACTATAAAATTTCAATTGAATTTTGTAGGCTCTTTTTGGCCTCCTTAACTACATGATAAGCTACTCAAAGGCTATAGCTTTCCACACTTCATATCTCATAATATTCAAGATTTGGGGCATCAAACAATTTTCCTACCATCTAAGCCTCTCCCAGGAGAAAATAGATACTGGGAATCATATGGAGATCTAAAATCAATTTCCTTAATGAAGAGCTAATAACAAAAGAAAGAGAGGGAAAGAAACAGAGAAAAAAAAGGGAGGATAAATGGGAGGAAGGGAGAGAGGGAGGGAGGGAGGTGGGGGGAGGAGAAAAGGACCAAGACTGACAAAGCTAGACCAGAGATGTCAGTTAGAACTTGAGGCCAACGGCAGACTTTGACTCCTCCATCCCTAGTCCCTTACGAAGCCCCTTCCAGGGGCTTATGATGTGGAGAATTACCACGTAGCCCCGTGTTGCATGAACACAAGCCACAGGCGTTTCCCTTCATCCGGCAATGGCACTGACCAACAAAATTTGACTAATCCCGAGAGAAAGAAACCGAGGTGTTCGCCCCTCTGGTACCCCAGCCAGAGGGACAGGAGTAGTAGCACTCACCTCTGCGAGAAATACAAGGGAGACTACGGCAGCCCCTGCTGAGAGAATGAATGAACTGAAAATGCTCGTGAGATAAAAAGCACATTGTTAGGGATGGGACTTGCCCCTGCACAAACAGAGATAAACACAGAAATACGCAGATGCCTATGATCCCAACCTACAACCTTGTTGGCCCCTCGGACAACAGCTGCAAGTTAAGCAGTGTTAAGCTGGGTCATCCTCCCCTAGAAATACAATATTACAAACTGAGTTTTCCTGTCTAGAAACACATTTCATGCCCAAAGAAATGAAAGGAGAACACAAACACGTATGCTTTACAAACAACTGAGTACCACGTATAAATGTTTGTCTTGGCAGGAGGTTGGGGGGTCCTCTAACTTCTTTGGACGACGTGAGCTTCTTTCAAATATGTCCAAGGATGTGTCTCTTTTCCAACCCATCTCCCTGCATCAAAGACCTTTCTTCCCGGGAACTTGGATCTGCATTCAAAATCAAGGTCATCTGCTCCACAATTAGTATTGCCCATGCCATGTGCATGAATATATCCAGAAGCTTTTGACCAGTGAATGGGAAGAGGGTGGGAAAGCGAAGGGGAGAAGAGATCACAGTTTCCATAGTGACTTTTTCACTGTGGCCAATAGACACCACAGAACGGCCGTTCATCCTGCGTCGTTGTCTTCACACTGTCGTCGTAAATAACTGTAGGGTCAGGAGAATAAATAGCACAGAAGCAGCGACGGAGGGACTGTTAGAGCAAACTATTTATGAATGCCTTGAGCCAGTAAGTGATTTAAGATGTGCCTGTTATTTATAGCCTCGTCTCTGCTTTTTCAAATTAACTGAGACATTTTTAAATGGAAATGTATACATATTCATGTTTTTCAGGGACCCACACATAGTGACTCCTAGTTGATCATTTCTCACAAAGTGATAAACCCCTGGTAATCTATTTCAGGTACAGAGGAGTTTCAGATATCTTCAACAGACAGTGAAATAGCCATATGTGTGAATCTATGGGATGTTAAAATAAGAAATGGTAGCGTGTATAGTTCTGTATAAGTCATTTAGCTTTGTTGGGTTGGGCAAACAGACACATAGCTGGAATCAGCACTGTGTCATTATTTTTACAGCTTTATGGCGTGCTTCCCTCCTCATGAAAGAAGGGAGAAAGTTGCTCAATGACTAACTTGATATATGATCTGCATCAAAAGTAAGAGTATAATCATCTGCTTGCAATTCTTAAGCTTTTTGTTTGTTCGATGGACCTCTTCAGCGGAGAGATTTATGGGATATGACTTTCTTGAGAGGATAATTCGTTACAGTCTGGCACAAAGAAAATCAATACTTATGGCCAGCCATGACAATGATGCTATGTAAACATCAATTTTGTAATTTTCTAGTGAGAACTACTAGTTCAATCATAAAAGTACATTAAGCCTTTATGGCTCTATAAAATATCTTGGTGGATATTGTAAGGAAAGAGAATCTCAGTGAACTTACAGACTGGGCCAGAGGTGATAATACAAAAGTATGACAGCTGGCATGTCTGGAAGCAAAAAGATATTCTAAGAAATAACACCTGGGTTAACGAGGAAATTTCAAGGGACATTGTTATGTGCAGAAAGTAACAATGATTTGAAACAACTTGGGAGAGAAGTGAAAAAAAAGTGCTAAAGCAGGACTGTGTTTGAACATCAAGAAGACAAAAATGTTGACTACAGAAGAAATAACAGAACATTAACACAGACAATGAAGACACCTAAACTGTTACGTTTTGTTTCCTTTGGGTCAATTGTCAATTCAAAAGGAGACTGCAGCTGAGAAACCCACAGAAAGCTGAGACTCTGAAGGGCAGCAATGGAAGGATTAGGAGAGATCACCAAGAACAAAGATGTGTCATTAGAGACCAAGGCTAAGATCATCCACACCCTCATACTCCCAATTACTGTGTACAGATGTGGAAGTTTTACAGGCTGATAGCAAAAAAAAAAAAAAAAAACCCTGACTCATTTGAAAGATGGCATTGGAGGAGAGCTCTGTGGATACCTCAGACTGTCGGAAAGAGGAACAGGTAGGTCTTAGAGCAAATTAAGCCTGGAACATTGCTGGAGGCAAAAATGACAAAACTGCAGCTGTCCCACTTTGGGCGCACCATGAGAAGGCAGGGTCTTGAGAAAAGACAATAACGATGGGAAAATAGAAGGCGGCAGGAAAAGAGGAAGACCAAGTGCGAGATGGGTTGACTCCATCAAAGAAGCTGTGGGCTGGAGTCTGCAGACGCTGAGCAGAACTGCAGAGGGCAGGACACTGCAGATGTCACTCACTGGTAGGATCTCCGGGGTCAGAACCGCCTCAGTGGCTCCTGACACACACAAGAGCTGAGCAACAGTAAGGTACTGCATGTCAATATTTGTGGGACACCATTAAAGCCAATATTCAAAAGAAATTTTATAGTTAAAATAAGAAAAATTGAAAATAAAGAATACTACACATTCAATGTGAGAAGACAGAAATAGCAACAGAATAAGCCAAAAAGAGCAAGAAGGCAGAAGTTAACAACTACTAGGGATCAATGAATTACAAACCAAAAGAGTCAAGCATGAGAAACAACAAAAATAGATTCTTTGGAAAGTGTGGTAGGGTGAAAAAAACGTCTGTCACCGAGATGGGAAAAAAGAAGAGCTGAATAAACAAAATACACAATAAAAAAAGAGAAATAACAACAGATATATGAAAGTATCAAAAGATACTCTAAAATAACAAAAAGATAACATTAAAAGATACACTAATGTCTGATAATCTAGAAAAGTAGACACAATTTTTGGAAAAATATAAAATGCCAAAATTGGAAGAAATAAAAATCTTGAACAAACCTAGAAGAGTAGACCAGTGAATTCTACCCAACGTGAGAGTAAAAGATGATATCTGTATTATAAAGATTATTCCAAAAAACAGAGTAAGAGAAACAGCCCACTTTACCTTATGAAGTTAAAATAATCTTAATTCCAAATTGAAATTTTAACAATAAGAATAAATGAAGAGGAAATATATATATAATTTTATTGATATTTATATTGATATATATTTCACTTAAGAATATAAATGCAAAATACCCTAAATAAAATATTATAAAGATATACTTTATATGGATATTTATATTGATATACAGGGTCCAGCAGCAGTAACGCCTGCCTGAGTGTGGGTGGTAGGGTAATAATATGGGTGTTATAATTTATAGTTTTAATTTGAATATTTCACCTAAAATGTCACATGGTGTGCTTGAGTGTGATATTGTTGTGTTACAGAGCTACATGCTTATGATTTGGAATAAAAGAGTTTGTAATAAAAAGGGGCATTAATTGTCCTGGACCCTGTATATTTCACTTAAGACTATAGATGCAAAACATTATTAACTGAATATTAAAATGTTAACTGAAGTCAAAGGTTTCTTTAAAATACAGTAATACATCATGATCAAACAGAGTTTACGACCAAAACACAGGATAGTCGAGTCTCAGAAAATCAACGTGGTTTACCACACTAATAATAGACTCTGGAAGAAAAATCACTTAATTATCATGATAAACCCAGAAAAGGTTTACAATTTAAAAAATTAACTTATAATTTTTGGAAATTGGCAATAGAATAAAACTCCCTTGACTTTATAAAGGCTATTTACCAAAATGTTAGTAAATATCACGGTACAGAGAAGCTTCATTTGATTTCTCTTTAAGATAAGAAACAACACAAGCATGTCCTCAGTAGTGTGGAGGAGGCTTTGTTCTCTCAGCGAGAACAGTGTTTGGCATAAAACAGGTGCTCAGTAAACATTCGTAGAATGAATGACTGTCAGTACTGTGAAATCCCGGGCACTACACTGAGTTAAGTCGGGGAAAAGAGTTCTTACTCGGATTGGGAAGAGAAATATAGACTAGCATTATTTCCGTATGATTTGATCCTCTACTTAGAGAGCTCAAGCAAATCAATCCAACAGACAAAGCTGGTTATTTAGTAGAACTAATAAGAAAATTCAGCGAGTTAATCAGACGCAAGAGCCATCTACATAAATTAACAGTGGTCCCCTATGCCAGCAATACCCAATTAAGAAATACACTGGGAAATAAGCTATAGAGCAATTAAAGCTATTGTTCAGGTACACATTACAGGAAAACACCATGTATAACAACTTAAGCAAATAGGAGTTTCATTTTCTCACTATCTGAAGGGAAACGGGTGCTCGCATGCATTCATTCACGGGTGCAGTGACATCGTGGAGATTGTTTCTGCCTCACTCCTGTCTTTCCCATTTTGGGTGCAAGATGGCTGCTGTGGCCTCAGGCATCACATCCGCATTTAAGGGAGAACGAAGGGGAAAGGGTTGTGCCAGGTGCATCCATCTCATTTTTCAGTGAAGCAAGATTTTTCACAGGAATCCTCCCCACAACAGACTCCAGCTTAAATTTCATTGTCAAAACTGTTCTTACAGGACCATCCTTAACCAGCAAGGACAAGGAGCATTTTTACCTAAAGAAGAAGTGAGCTAAGGTCTAACAACTACACACAGGAATTTTAGGGGCAACAAGGAGGAAAATCAAAACATGCATGTGATACAGAGCTCAGCCTTGTCTATAAAGTTAAAGCCAAGGTTATTTGTTGAGAGAGAGAGGCATGGATATAGATTAGGTGAAAACATTTTAAAAGCAGAAGCTGTTTCATCAGCCCTACAATCTTTTTAAATAAATATCTTACATAGAAAAACATTAAGTGGGGAATGAAATCCAACCACGTGGTTATGTTGCAGTTTGCTACACAGTCTTGCAAACAACCACTTGATTCATGTAACAGGCAGCACGGGTGCCGCAGTTTGTGTGCCTGCTCCCTGGCCAGCCCGAGGCAGTGTGCACTGCCCAGGGAGAGGAATGATCAGTAAGGAGATAAACATTTGTACTTATTTTGACCACAAGGATGCAACGCCTAAGAAATAAACCAGAAATCTATGCTCAAGAAAATGTGTGTGCAACTAGTTTCATGTTGTTTAAAATTATAATAATATATTCAAATCTCAGCACTGGTGGCCCCCTCGAAATTTCCCATAATATCCACCTGAGTTTTACTATTTTCTGGTAACCCAGTGAGAAGCGGAGGACATCTCCGAAATGAATGTGAGTTTCAAGGAGATTCGAATCGTGGAAGAATCAGGTAACTCTACTTTTTTGAAGATTTATCATGTATCTTTTTTCTTCCTGTACTTTCTTTTTATACACAGGCAGTGTCAACGACCTGGTGCGAGGTTACGTTCTCGCACGTGATAGATGTGTGGGAGTGAAACAGGCACAACGCACGAGCACTGAGTCTCACGCAGTCCGCACGTGATGGAGTGCGCTGGCCGCAGAAACGATTTGGATTCTTCACGAGGCCTCAATTAGTATAGAATCAATGCTTTGGGTGGTTGTTTAAATTTTAATCTGAGTGATATATAGTACGCACTAAATAGTCTCTTAAAGGAAAATAAGTGGAAATCTTTTAGAGATCAGTTCATCTTTGTGGTAGAAACTTTGTAGAAAGTAAGGAGTGTCTGCAATGATGTGGGCTGTCCCCTCCTAGTTTCACTTCAGGATTGTTATCCTGTTTTTTTTTATATTTTCTTTTAAAATGTTATTGTTATTCTATTAAAGTTGTCCCATTTTTCCCCTGTGCCCTCCTCTGCCCAGCCCACCCCCTGCTCCCACCAAAGTTTTCTCCTTTTAAATAGCTTCTCTTCTGTGAGTGTTGATTTTCCACCGGCTACCATCTGAGCCTTCTCTTAAATGTCTGCGCCAGACAATACCTCAGAGCCACTCAGAGTCAGACAAGGAGATAAACATGGCCCCTCTCTGCACTGTGGCGTGTGTCTTCGGGATTTACAACTGTGCGTTAAATTTTTATTTCATTTACTCTGTGCAGAGGCTTTTCTCCACATATGCTCCATAGCGAACAAGAAAGGCTCCCTGCGAATAACTCCCTAAGTCTGTTCGGCTTTGTGTCTTCTGTGTTTTGTTTTCCCTCTTCAACTGGAGCGAACCTAGACAATTACGGAACACTGCAAAGCAAACAAAATGACTGCTTTTCCTTTTATCTCCTTGCTGTGTGCAGCCAGCGGTCCACATTGAGGAGCAGTTTGCAGTCTCTGATGTACTTACTAATACACCAAAATATCACATTGGGCAAAGAACAGCTAACAGCAATTTAGACCCAAGAAGTTGTATGCTTATTATTGTATTTTATTTTATGTTATTTTAATCATCGCCCAAGGATACATTCTTATTGATTTGAGAGAGGATGAATGGGGGAGAAAGAGAGAAAGAGAGACATTGATGTGAAAGGGAAATATTGGTCAGTTGCCTCCTATATGCACTTTGGGTATCAAACCACAAAACCCAGGCATGTGCCCTCACCGGGATTCGAACCCACAACCTTTTGGTGTATGGGATGACACTCCAACCAACTGACCCACCCTGCCAGGGCAGTTGTGTGATTTTTAAAACTTACACGAGCTGTTTTTTGTAAGACAACAGCTAGAACAACTCGTTCTAAAAACCCAGCTATATTTCAAATAGAGCTGTAGCTTTGTTCCTCACTGGAGCGTGTCAGTTCATAAATCCAAACTAGTTCTCAAACGAAACAAGTACAGCCCACACTCTGTCTATATCAGGTGGGGGGTGGGGGTGGAACAGAGCTTTCTGGGAATTATTTTATAAAGCAGGAAATAAATGTGGCATGTCACACACCAGCAGAGAAACAGATTTGAGGCATTGCTCCTTTTACTGGACTTCTGTATCTTTCCATGATTACTTTGTTTATCCTGGGCTTTTTTATGTTTTTTTAACATCAATTGCAGATCCTTGTCATGCTGGGAATGGGTGGTTCCTCTTCCTCCGCCAGGGGTGTCCAACCTTTTGTCATCTCTGGGCCACACTGGAAAAAGAAGTTATCTTTGGCCACGCATTAAATACATTGTGACACACAGTCACAAAAAAATCTCATCACGTTTTAAGTAAATTTGCGATTTTGTGTCGGGCCACATTCATAGCCATCCTGGGAAGCAGGTGGCCTGTGGGCCGCAGGTTAGACACCCCTGCTAGGCGTATCCAGACTCACCTCAGTACACCTGTGAGCACATATACACAGAGGTGCTGGTGAGGGCGGGCTGAGGGTAAAGGTTTGATAGTTGCTCAACTTTGTAAAAATTTCCCTCCTGATCTACCCAAGAGTATCCTCCTTGTTTCCTTGGTCATGTGATTCAACAGGCTCCACCCACTCTCCCCAGCCTCATCCTGACTCACCCACCGTGGTGAGAGTGGTCTGTGATTTTGCTATTCAAAAAGGTCTTGTCCAATATCTGTGGCCTCAATTTGACCTACAAAAATGACAATTCCATGTGGTTCCAACCTAAAAGCTCTATTCAAACACCACCTTCAGTACAGTGAAATACACTGTGAGTTAAGAAATGTTCTTTATTCGGGCTGTCAAATATTGCATTACCATCACTTTTCCACAGTTCAGTAATTAATACCATTGCATTACTTTTATTTATGCTTACGCCATGACACGAAGACATTTGGTTCGTATTTCGGACTCAGTAATTTGAGAAGAGAACTTTCCAGGCAGCTGTGGCTCATCTAGCCATTTTGTTACTATTCCCACCCAAAACAGCATTAGCAACTGTCTCAGGAAATAGACAGGTAGAGGCAGGGATAAGTCAAACTCGTTTTCCTGATAGTTTATAGCTGGGTAACTTTTTATTACGAACACGGTTGAAATGAGGTTTAGAGATTCATCCAGGGCCTATGTTTCCTTCCTTGGAGAAAACCAAATGCCAATTGCAAATATAATGGTGAAATAGATATCTACATTATCATCCATAAAATTTCCCAAGCCTTCCGAGATCATTTTCTTCCAGTCAAATAAAGTGTATGTGATTATGTGGGGCCAGTAACACAAAACCAAGCAATGTAGTCCTCTGCAACACTTTTCAGAGGAAATGAGATATGCTGAGAATTCTCCAGAGCTTTGTGTGGCAGAATTAATAGTACATATAAAAAGCACATAAGAAGCTGCAGGCATCTTGGGAAACAGGGAAAGTAAGCCACTACCCTAAAAGGAAACATATTTAGACAATATTTCTTTCCTTATGTGGGGCCCAGTAATTTAATGCCTTTAGTAAATTATTGCATGGGTCTCTTATACCCTAAAAAGATCAGTTAACTCTCACCAAGACCATTTATCTTACCTAAATTACCAAGAATTCTACACCTGTGAAAGGAATACTTATCTAAGTTCTCCCAGTGCTTTCATTTTGTGTCTTTGTTGTGAGTTTCACAACAATAACAAAAAATAAATAAAACATTCTCTACCTCTCTAGTGTTAAAAGAATCTCTAGTACCTCTATGACAGTCATGGAAATTGATAATTGACATTTGGTTTATAAATATTTTCTTTCTATAACTAGAGACATTGAGGTAGGCTGAAAAAAATTCCAGAGTTATATATATTTTTCTAAAGTTCCTTCTAACTACAGGAAACCATCAACTGACTGATATTTTACTAAATTTTTATCATCAAGGCTTTGTATTTTGAACCATAAAATTTGTAGCACTTCTACAATGTATCATGTTGCTTCAACTTGAACTTGATTATCAAATTGCATATACTAGTTTTAGCCAGTCATATTTCTATTGTCATTGCCTTATGTTTGGTTTCTAGGAGAACCCAGATGTCCTTCAGGGAGAAAATGGCTAAACAAACCGTGGCACATCCGTCCCACAAAACTCTGCTCAGCAATCAAAAAGAACAAACTGTTGATGCACAGAACGACCTAGGGGAATGCAAGGAGAATATGCTGGAGTTCCTTTTAAGTCCCAGAAGATTACAGGCCATAAGGTATCACTTCTACAATGTCCTTGAAGTAGTAAAATCATAGAAATAAAGAAAATTAGTCATTGTAAAAGGTTAAGACGGGGGCGGAGGGCACCTGCAAGATAGATGTGGTCACAGGAGGTAACCTGGGGTTTTCTGGGGATGATGGAAACAGTGCACATCTTGACCGTGTCAATATCCTGCCTCATATTGTACTACGTTCTCATGCGCTAG
This sequence comes from Tonatia bakeri, assembly GCA_004024845.1. Classification (NCBI taxonomy): domain Eukaryota; kingdom Metazoa; phylum Chordata; class Mammalia; order Chiroptera; family Phyllostomidae; genus Tonatia; species Tonatia bakeri. The sequence continues at coordinate 29,162 of PVIA01002461.1, read as the reverse complement.
TCTTGCAAGATGGTACTATTGACAGAAAGTGGGTAAACGATGTATCACATTTCTCTGTATAACTTGCTATAACTGCATGTGAGCCTACAATTACTGTGCTTTGCCGCGTATGATGCACACTTTTTGCCCAAATTTTTGAGGTGAAAAATAAAGATGCGCATTATACATGGGGAGGACCTGAAATACCCTGTATCTATTCTTGTGTTTTGTAATTACTTGTTATATAAAATTTCTCATACCATAATATGTTCAAAAATACATGCTGAAATTCCTTTGAAATACAAAAAAAATGAGTATCTAAATCTTAATTAATTAATTAATTAAAAATTACGACAAAAGATTTTTTTTTTCCTGAAAGTTTGGGCCAAAATCGTGGGTGCACATTATACTCAGGAGTGAGTTATACATGATGAAATACGGTCTCTCAAAATAAAAACTTTAAAAAGAAAAAAAAACACTGAGAAATTAATTTTTAGAGTTGGTGTTTTCTACATAATTCTGGTGCTTGTGCCTGCTTGGGGAAGCTCCCTCCTCCCTTGCCAAGATTAGAGAAATGCCTTCCTCTGTCTAATACTCTGAGAGTTTTATTTTTAAAGGACAGAACTTCTCGGTTTGGATGCTCTGCAGTCTGGTGAGCTGGGGCTTCCTCATTCTGAGTCACACCACAGGCTGCTGGACAAACATCAGATGCATGCAGGTTCATCTCACAATGCCTTGCACCGTACCTGTAGTCTCTCAGACAAGGGGCCATGCTGGCATATCTGTGTTCTTTCTTAAACAAACACCAAAAACAATGCACTTGACAACTATGATGGATTTTATAAGTTCTCAAAGGAAATTGCTATTAAAATACTTCATTTTCCCCATATACTAGAAGTGTGTTCATAAGTAAAACCTAAACACTTAATGAGGAAGTTAGTTATCAGTCCTAAAAGCAGACCAGTCAATCTTCAAGCCGAAGCTCTGCTGTGCCATCATTCTGGTTCAGGAGACCCCGTGCCAGGGGGCAGGTACACCCAACCCCAGACAGCACCATGAACGTGGACTGCACACCCTGCACAATTTGAGTGGTAGCCCTTTGAAGTCAGCCAGGTCACGCTTGGGCCTGTTCCCTCTCTGCGCTACAGCCTATGGCTCTGCCACAGAAGGAAAGCTTTGGGTGACAGGAGGAAGGGTTCCTGGGAAAGGCAACAAGGAAGGCTTGTTGAGAGCATGTGGCCTAGGGAACCTCATTCCAAACAACAACCTGGGCAGGCATTCCACTGTACTGAGACAGGGAAAGAAAGGCACTTTCTCTACGCCGGCATTCTTACTCTCGGAATCTGAGTAGGAGCCCCAATGACCGAACACAGAAAAAGAGAAAGGCAGGACAGAAAGCAGACCCAGAGCAGAAAGGCAGCCGCAGGGCTTGCGCTGCCTGGCCCCGGGGGCTCCCTGACATTTGGAACTCAGTCTCTCTGACGCCCCACAGCCAACAGTGCAGAAGTGCAGCCTGCGGAGATCAAAGCAAATCCGGTCACCCCAGGCTGCTGGGGAGCTGCAGAATGAGGAGCACGTGATTGTCATGCGCAGGCTGGTGACCACAGACTTGGAGTCCTGCTAAATATATTACTTAAATTTCCATGAGCAATGGCAAAAACAAAAACCAAAAACAAACACAGACTAAAACTGGAACTTAATTATTTAATTACCTTGAGGAAACACGAAAATGACATCACGTCGAGGACACATACTCAAAGACAGTAACAGTCATTATGAATTGGACCAAGAGAACATCCTCAAGACGTCTGATTGTGAAGACTGATTGTAAGGGGGACTGCCGAGAGCTCCTAGGGTACAGCATGCCCAGCCTGCTCTAAACAGAGATGCCATCCGGTGGGTAGGATGGCTTTTCCAAACTTCATTTGCCCCTGCTGAAAATGAATGGGTACCCAAGTTAAACAAAGAAATGAACGTAAATGAAAGAAATTCTTAATGAACATGGAGCTTTTGCATCCAGGTTATCATACAACTAATGAGACATATGCATTTCTGAAGTAATCCAAACATATTCCTTCCAGTAAAGGAGACACAGAGAACCTTCTGTTCATGCTTCAGAGATTTAAAACTGAGAGTATTTGTGCAAGGAGAGAGCGTTCCAGAGGCTGCGTTTGGTGGAAATGCCACCCGCACCTTGGATTTAGAGTCTACCTTCAGCCTCAGTGTTCAGGGCGCCTTCGCCGGGCGGTGCCTGACACTCCCGTGAATCCAGAGATTCCCGGGATGCGAGCCACGCCTCATGCCTGCAGTCTGATTTACGCTCCGTACCAGAACTATCCGCAGCGAATGGGGTTTGAAATGAGCAGGGGATGGAAATATTTTTTAATTGTACACTGAGATCGGGCTGGGAGGGCTCGGTTTCCTCCTACGGGCATTCTGTACAGTGATCACATGCCTGTCACAACACTGACTGCGAAAACCATTCTCTGTCTGTGGAATTGCTCAAGGTTGACCTCCAACGCAGACCCTCACCCTCTGATCTTCTCTGGTTTTAGTTACTGTGATAGCGACAATATTAACAATAATAGCTGCCCTCTTTGAGCATTCATGATGTACCAAACACTATCACATACACAAAATCAGGGAGTTCGCACCCTGAGAGGTTACTATTATTATATCATTTGATAGATAAAGAAACAGCCTCGGAGAAATTGAATATTTTACATCAATTTCACAGAGTCCTTCTGTGAAAGAGGCAAGAACTAACTCTGGTAACCAGCCTCCAAACCTGTGCTTGAGGACTAAGCTAGACCACTCTTCTTTTTTTAATTTATTTATTTTTAATTCTCACCCAACGATTTTTTTAGAGCAAGAGGAAGGAAGAGAAAAACATCAATGTGAGAGAGAAACAGGCCCCTCCTATGCACCCCGACCGGCGATCAAACCTGCAACCTTTGGGTGTATGGGACGACGCTCCAACCAACTGAAGCACCTGGCCAGTGCCAGACCACCCTTCTCAGTGTTCTGTCCCCAGTCTGTGCATCGCAGGGACTAGGGAACACGTCTCGGACCCAGGACGTTAGAGATGACTCTGCTTTCCCCGAAACACACCCTAGACCGTGGTGGAAAGAGAGCTTCTTCTCAACAGACGTCCTCTAAACACACCTCACTTACTATTTAGATGATGCTTCCCCCATGTGCTGTTAGTAAGCAGCACACACGTGTTTAAAGTACTTGCTAAACATGTTATTTGTATTAATTTGGGTAACATCACCTAAGAATTGATACCACTGTTGTCCCAACTTTACAGCTGGAGAAAAGAACTTTCCTGAGAGCCCTGGCTGGTAAGCAGCGGAGCCAGTATTCACGCAAGGCCATGTGGCAATGAACTGCGCTGCAGGTCCCCTGACGTGTCTGAGTGGGAGCTATGGGCTGGGCATTCTGTTCTGGGCCCCAAGGAGGCCTCCACGAGCCAAGACAACTGAGCCAACAGTCTGGTGTGGGAGACAGAAATTAATCACATCAATACATATATGTGATTACAAACTGTCGTAGTACATGAAGGAAAGGAAGGGCGAGCTGAGCGAGCGCAACAGAGACTATCTGGGGCTGGGCCAGCAGAGCAAGCCTCCGTGGGAAGCTAAGTCTAAACTGAGACCTGACCCAAGGAGGGAACGGGGTGCACGAGGCTCCGAGCTGAGAAAGAGGCTGCAGGCAGCGCAAAGGAAAATTAGGGGCCATGCTGGCAACCTCACCCTTCCCGTATTACTTTAAAGTTATGGGACATGCTACTCTGTGACCGAGTCTCTGTTTGTCCTCCCCATAGCTGACAACGAAATAATAGGTCCCACAGGGTGTGCAAGGAGGGGACCCAGACGCCTGTTTGTCAATGCCCAATCTATCACCAATCGTGGGGGTACACCAGTTTCTCTGGAGAAGCTGTCATTAGGCTCTGCATCCACTCCCTCACCTTATGTCTTTCTCAAAAGAAGAAGAGGGGTGTCTTAGCCCCACACTCTGAGCTCTGGTGTGGGGCTCACAGTGACCACTCAATGGACTGGCGTCCAGCTCAGCTGAAATGTCTAAAGGCCATGGAGCAGCATTTGGGGGAAGTCAGTGGCATTGGACATGAACTTCACTTTCACTTAGACAAGGATGTAGGAGAGGTTCCCATCCACCACACGTGGGTCTCCTGGGAGCCAGGCTGGAGCCAGCTTCAAAGAGACCTTGCTCAAGAGGTTGACCACAGAGAATCTCGTGGGGCGGAGGCCCCATGCAGGGGCCGAGGGTTTGTGTTGCTGAGTGGGCAGTCCACCCCACATCATAGGGCTGGCCACTGGGGGTCCCAGTGGGGGAGTGTCCTAGAAACCACAACATGTATCCCGAGGGAAAGGCCTATGTCTGGCTCCATGAACATCAAGGGCAGATCTTAAACATACCAATCTCTGAATACTGTGTGTTTTCTTAACTTCTTCTTCCCAATTCAGGAGGGGTCAGAAGCCTGGGATAGTGGGCAGGGGTTGGAAAAGTAGAACAAGGTGGGGCTGTGGACAGAAGCATCCATTCTCCCTCCCTAGTGAAGTAGTCAGAAAATGGGGATGGGCCCTGGCCTGGTGGCTCAGTTGGTTGGAGCATCACCCCATACACTAAAAGGTTGAGGGTTCGATCCCTGGTCAGAACACATACCTAGGTCACCAGTTTGATCCCTAGCCGGGGCACATGTGAGAAGCAACCAATCCATGCTTCTCTCTCACATTGATATCTTTCTCTCTCTCCCTCTCTCTCTCTCTCTCCCCCCCCATTCCTCTCTCTCTCTCTAATCAATAAATATATCCTCAGATCAGGATTAAAAAAAAGAAATTAGGGATGGGGAGCACTTCAAATCTGACCCAAGTTCTGAATTTTAGTAGTACCTAAAACTGGGTCATGTAAAGCCTTGAAATAAGACTGAGCCTGTGACAGTGTCCCAAGGTGGGAGGTCGTGGTGGAGAATGGTAGCAATGGGGAGGCGAGAAGTGGTCAGATCCTGAAAATATTTTGAAAGAGAATTTTCTAACTGGTAGATCTGGGATGTGGGACAAAGAAGTTGAGGATGAATCCAAGGTTTGGGGCCTGAGCAGGTGAACTTTCGGAATTACTGAAAACTGACAAGGGAAGACTTTTGGTAGTGCCGACTTTGGGTGGAAGGACAGCTTTGGACGCTGTCAACTGTGAGACCTCTGTGGGGTCAAGTGGGAAAGCTGTCTCAGAGATGACTGGATGCGTGGACCTGGAGTCCGAGAAGGAGGTTGGGCTGGAGCTACCAGGCTGGGTTGGAGGAGAAACCAGGAACGGTCTGTCTACATCTTGGGATAACGGCCCTGATAGAAGAGAAAAATCTGCCCATTGTTAATGTCACAGCATGAAGGAATCATGAGATGTCTAGAAGCTAAGTGGAAAAGAAAGAAAATTAGTAAATTTGCATAGAACCAGAATAGAGATTTCTGCCAAATCTCATTATTCAAAGAAATCCTTCATATATATTATATGTGTGTATACACACACACACACACACACACGTTGGTAATTTAGAAAGATTTTTTCAATAATAGCTATTTTTTTTAAAGATGTTCTGGATCTTTTTTTCTGGGTTTTTATTTGTCAAATTTCTTCCTATGAGAAATATGTGTCTTCCATACTCAGGGGAAGGACAGAAAGCCTAGGATGAGAGAAGGCTTGAAAGTGTGCTAGAACCTCTCTCCCCTCAACGTAAAAAAGAAGAATGTTCTCCCATTAAACCCCTCTCTCTCATTTCATCTAGTCACCCTTCCTCTTGGTTGGCATGCTGCTCTGTCAACTCCGTACCCAGACGCCTGGCCGGAGGAAGGTAAGTGGCCCACAGACCAACCGTCTTCCTGCAGTGCACACAGGGCGCCAGCCGCCAATTAGCCCGTTTTACCGGGCGAGCCTCTCCGTCATCCCACCCTAATGAGCCTTCATTAGAGCCCAGGCGCTTCTGTAGCTCTTGGCAACAAAGCTGGGACAACATTTTTCTGGTGGAGAGAAAGAAAGAAACGTCCAAATCACTGTTATCAGTGAGCCGAATATAGTGCCTTTTGTCCCTTAGGAGTTGGGGTGAAGTCCTTTTCTGGCCGTGCCTTTCAAGTCTGAGCCCCACATGTCTGTTAAATACAAACAAAATGATTTTTCTCTTAGAGAAGAGTGTTAATTTCTTTAAGCCAACCAGTCAGTTAAGAATATTTGTGGAGTGCCCTCTATCTGTAAAGTGTTATTTAGTTATCCATAATTTAAGAATTCAGAGCTGCATTCCTGCCATTGTTCCTTGGAGAACCCTCTCACCGCAATGAAAAGAGAAATGTAGTCTCCGTCCCTGTAGCCCAGACACAGAAAATTGCAGCTAGAGGTCAGAGGGGCAAATGAAATGTCACCCTGACCCAAAGAGTTGGAAAGAATATAAAAATTCCATTATGATAAAATGAAGGGTCAAACTGCGAGGTCCAATCCTGGGCTGACGGTGTTCCCGTGAAGGATGGGGGTAGACGGTCTGTTCATCTGAATTCCAGACTGGAGGCAGAGACACGAGCTGGACTGCTGCGCCCTTAGCAGTCCTGTAGCTCTGAGAGAGGGAGTAAATAGGGCACAGAAAACAATGGAACAAACACTGAAAAATCATAGACATGAGAATTCACAGAGTCAAACGAAGGAAAACGGTAACATGTTTAAACTCAGAGGGTTTAGCTTTGACCTAGAAGGCAATGGTGGAAATGGTTCCAAGTCAGGCTGGGAGGGTTGTTTATTTTGTCTCACTCCACTCAGAGCTAATGAGCCTAATGACTTTAAATGTTCCTAAATTATTCCCCAGGCTTGCTCAGGTTGTATATTTGGGCCGAAGTTTAGGTGGCAAATGCTGATCTGTTTAGCATTCAATCAGCCGACTCTCAACTTGCCAGCATTGAGGTCCTCTGTCAGTATAGTGGGTGCTGCAAATTATACTCCCGTCTCCAAAGCATTTCCAAATTATAATGTCCTTTTAGAATTATCGAAGTACCATTTCAGTGTTAACTGCGCTGACTTCTTTTTCCTTTTCATTTCTTTCTTTTTTTATTTACTTGCTTTTTTAGGCATATGTAGTATCCCTATTGGCCAGAGCATTCAACGGACTAGAATAGCTCCCTCTCCAGAACAGGGCTGTCTAGTAGAACTCTCTGTATTGATGAGCATGTTCTATATCTGTATTGTCCAACACAGGAGCTACCAGCCATGTGTGACTATTGGGCACTTAATCAATGGCTAACATGTCTAAGGAACTAAATTCTTTAATTTAATCATTTTAATTAAGTTAATTTAAAGTTGATTTTATTTTATTTTAAGTCTTTTTAATTTATTTATTTTTCTAAATAGTTTTTTTCCATTTTAGTTCAGATAAAATATTTTATTACTTTCAGGTGTACAACCTAGTAATTAGACACTTATATAACTTGTGAAGTGGTCACCCCTATAAATTTAGTGCCCCTGACACCATACACAGAATATTATTGACTAAATTCCCTGTGCTGTACTTCACATCCTCGTGACTAGTCTGTCACAACCAATTTGTGCTTAATTCCTTTCCCTTTTTCTCCCATGCCCGAGCCCCTTCTTGTCTGCCAACTGTCCGAACGCTCTCTGTGCCTATGAGTCTCTTTTTGTTCTGCTTGGATCATTTATTTTGTTTTTAGATTCCACATATAAGTGAAATCAAAGAGCTACATGTGACTGGTGGCTACTGACTCATTGGACAGTGCTGCCCTAGAAAAGCAGAGAAAGTACTGTGTATTGTTAGTCTATAGACAAATACTGCCTTTGTGTGCAAATGTGTCTGCAAAACACAGCGGTTCTTCCCACACTGCAAGCAGAGGCAACTTACCTTCTTTCATATGGCTTGTGGTGGGCCTTAGGCAGGCCTGCTGTGGGGATGTTGACAAAGTAAGAAGGAGAGTTAGTTTCCTAGGGCTGCAAGGCCAAAAACTGGGTAGCTTAAAACAATGCAAATGTATTGCCTCACAGTTTGGAAGGCTAGAAGTTCAAAGTCAAGAGGTCAGCAGGGTCAAACTCTTTCAGACAGCTCTCAAGAAGAATCCTGTCTGGCCTCTTTTAGCTTCTGGCTTTTGCCAGCAATCTTTGGAATTTCTTGGCATGTACATGCACCACTCAAATTATATGGCTGTCTTCCTCTGTGTGTCTTCACATTGTTTGTCCTCTGTGTCTGTCTATATGTCCAACTTTCCCCTTTTTAGAAGGACACTAGTCATGTGGATTAGGTCAACCCTAATGACTTCATCTGAAGTCGATCATCTCTGTAAAGACCAATTTCTATGTAGTCACATTCAGAGGTGACTTCAACATATCCTTTTGGGAGGGACACAATTCAACCCATAGCATCCTATATAGCGATAATGTCCTTGTATAGAAGTAGGCAGATCTCTGGAAGCTGATATGGCCTCTCTCCCATTCTAATCCTAAAAGGTAGCAGGACCAAGTCAGAGGTTCATTGACCATACAACTCTGAGCAAGCAGGTGTGGAGAAGCCTCATTCATTCATGATTAACCCTCCCTGGAATCTTTTCTGATTTGAAAAAGATTTGGTTGGCAGTAAACTGAGGAGCAAGGAACTCTGAATGGAACCCCAGGAATGGAACCAGACCAGCCTCTATGGTCTAGCCTGCACGGTGCTGCTTTCAAAACGTGCCACTACTCACAGCCTCTCATGTAGTTGAAGGTAGTTTAGGTGAAGGAAACCTTTCCTTTAAAAAAATAGTGCACCTGCCCTCCTCTCTTTTTGTCTTTCCCCATTTCCCTCTGCTAAGTCAGTCTGAAATGTCTACTAGTTCTTTTTGTCAAGCAGCATCCTTCCAATGGTGTTTCACATTCATCCAGACCTTGGGAACTCGTTCACATCATGTACCAGCCAAGGGCACCAGCCTCCCTCGGATGAAGTGCAATCTCAGTGGCAGCTCAGAAAAAGCCACTGGCCTTGATGAGCTGGGCTGCTGCAAGTTTTCCTGGTGAAGCTGGAGACCTGAGACTGCATGAGGGTGGAGGAGGGGAAGAGGGTTGGCATTAAGCAAGCAAGTTGGAAAGCCACAAAGGAAAGGGAGAAGAGTGGGAAAGGACTAGAGACATGAGGTTTGCCAAGGTAGCTCAATAAGAACTTTGAAACAAGAGCAAGAATGGGGCCCTAAAGTGAGATGAGATACTGGGGAAACCACTATGGTAGCATGAGGAGAAGGGGAGGGGATGGGAAAACAAAAAGAGAGAAGGCCACTCGATCAGTATCTTGAAGGGCTGAGGCAGACGATGTCAACCAGAATCTCAATAATACGTTGTCAGTGGATAGTTGGGTTGAGTTAGACAGTGAGATCCTTGATGGCAACAAGAAAAGAATGCATCATAAGTCTTTCTATATCAGCACATAGTATAGTGCCTGGTGCATGGATGTGGTCCAATAAATGTTAAATAAATAAGCAGAAAAGCAAATTAATTTATGAGTTACTGTATTCCTAGACATTCACTGGGAGATGGAGATGGATAGCCTAAGAAAGATGTTTAGAAATAAGTGACAAAGCATGAAGAACAAAAATAATCTTCAGGAATGTTGAATAAATAAGTGAAGAAATGGAGAAATGAGTAAATAAAAAGCTCAAAAACAGCTGAGGTTTCTTGCCTGAAACATGGGTGTTACACCAGCTGTTGAGACAAAACCCGAGTTGAAGTCCCATGTGCTGACAAATGCCCATGATCACCCCGTAGATGTGGTTTTGTTTACTTCCACAGGATAAAAGAATAGTGTTTATAAAGGAAATTTCCAATGTATTTAAAATCCATTGGATTGTAACTAATAGAGACTCAGGTTTACCACTGCCTTCACCACTCATAGAATCCACCTTACCCACGTGGGAAGGGCTAACCCGCCAGTACAGTTTACCCGAACGACTAATTAGACTATTAAGGGACTTTATATTGTTTGATCAATCAACATTACTGTGTGCCTTCCAAATGTATCCCTGCCTCTCCAGCTGTCCCATACTCTCCCTTGAGAATCCTCCAGATCCCCCTAAGGCCCAGGAAGTGAAGGAGAAATGCCAGGTATCAGAGAAGCCCAGTGGACCCCACTCCACCTCTATGGCTAGCGTCTGCTCTGACGGGCAAGTGCTGGTACCACATCCTTGTTAAATATCACTAATGGCATCCTTGCATGAGATCACCTGCCTATGCTGGCAGGCATTTGCGTTTGCCACCTCTGCTCAAACCTTGGCTGCCTCTCCACCTTATCCATAGGTGCTCATCTGAAGGTCCTCTCTTTCTTCCATTCCCCTGTACAGTTCAAAATACTTGGCCTATGTTACCTTTAGAATGTGGCTTTGTTATAGCCTCGTTCCCGTGGAGGGCCTGAGCAGCTTCTACGCCAAGTTATCAGCCTCTCTAATCCCCTGTATTGCTGGCTGTCAATCTGCAGGATGCCTTTCCCGCAAAAGAACCCCTCTGTCCCCGGTCTCCAGGCCTCCACCCACTCCATGGTTGCTGTTTATTACTGGATTTGAATCCTACATTTGGGGGTACTCTCTGTTTACCTAAAATTGAGGCAAAAATAAAGCAAGAGGAGGAAGGCTTTATTACAGAAAAAGATCCCATAAATTGAAAGGTTACCGGCACGTTCCTCACAAAATGTGAATAATCAGCAGATACAAAATAAGATCCGAAATGTAATTTTTCTGTCCAATTTTCTGCATAAGCAAGGAAAATATTTAGAGGAGTAGGCTCTCCATCTTAATGCCGGACTCCTGTAGTGGCCAGAGTTTGGCTGCGTTACAAAATAATAAGCATTTGCTTCAGAGGCTGTTTAAAGGAAATAAGAAGGCATAAAACCTCAATCATTCAATATGGTTTGTATTAGAATAAATTCATTACCCAAAACCTAACGTGATCAGAGCCCTGCTGGGCGGCTGGCAAGCAGCAGCTGTTGACTTGGTCCAAACCCTAATCGGTTCTTTGCAACAAGTGACCCTTTCGTAACCATTCCCATTTATCTTTGCCCCTTCGGCCAAGTGCAGGCGGCAGAGAGAGAAAAGAACCCTCCGAGGGGATGAAAATGGTTCTATGCTTATTATTTTTTCTCTTTGTGAGTACAAGAAAATGTATCCACATGCAAAGAAAAATTCAGTGTTCTCAGTCAGACCCTGAACAGTGAAAGTGAAGGCACTCCTTCCATCCCTGAAACCGGTTTTAAAGAGGAACCGACCGACTGATGCGGCCCCAAGTGTGATAATATTGGGTGAGGAGATGTGGTGTCATGATGCGTTTCCTAAAGAGAAAAACTCTTTTTTCTCTTACAACTGGTAGAAAACTATAAAATTACAAGACAACACATCAATTTTAAAAATGTTCCCTTCTTACAGCATCAGAAGGGTACTTTAAATATCAGGGGATGGACCATTTTGTAAGTTATATGGATGTCTAGACAGTATGCTATACACCTGAAACTCACACAAAATAATACTGGATGTAAGAAAGAGAAAAAGGAGAGAGAGAGAGAGAGAGAACAGGAAACTGTAGATTGTGCAGAGGGAAATGTTCCGTTCTTTCTTGTTTGTACTTTATGGAATGAGGAATCCAGTTCAAGCTTCTGAATTTCCAAAAGCAAACTCTTTAAAAATTTTTTCATTTATTGATTTTTAGAGAGGAAGGGAGAGAAAAACATAGCTTTGTTTTTCACTTGTGTATGTATTCGTTGGTTGATTCTTACCTGTGTCCTGACAGGGGATTGAACCCCCACCTTGGTGTATTGGGCTGATGCTCAAACCAACTGAGCCACCTGGCCAGGGCCCCCAAAAGCCAACTTCCAATCGAGTGCAATGAACAAGGAGTAGCATGGCAAATTCGAAGAGAAAACTCTGGACATACTTAAAACACACCACAATTGACTGACAGACAATAACTTAAAAAAAATACAGGAGTCTTAAACAAAAAGCAGCATTTTTTACTCAATGGTATCCCAAAAGTGATCTTTCCCCTCATTTCTTCCCAGATCAGTTTTGGTAAAGTAACATACAAAGCTAGTTGTTTGACTTCCCAGTCTTTACATTCCTTGCAAGACAGACCTCAGCTTTCCAAGTTACTATCCTGACATTCCATGAAAGGAAAAATCTTTTGTAACTGTCTAAAAATATGATAGAATTGTCAGAGCCATATGGAATCAGTTATACAAATCTGGAAATACGAGTCAGTGTTATTTGTTCTCTAATGGTATACATTTTCCGTAAAACAGGTCTTACAAACCAAGAGAAGCTATAAACATCACTTGATGGAGAGACCAGACACTACCATGCCCAGCTGCCTGCGCAAGCACCAAGGAGGCCATCAACCGTATCGTAATAGCAGCGCCATGGCCCCTTACTTTTTAACTGAACTCAGTGAGCTACGGACACAGACAGTTCTCGCCCCCAGTACGTACCTCTGCACGGGAGGATACTGGGAGCAGAGTCAGTGCCAGCTCACCCCTTTCCCATGCTTTCCTTGAAGGCCTGAGCTGGGGTGGGGATCTCAGGTTGGGGCTCAAGAGAGATGCTCTGAGAACACTGGTAAGAATAGCTTTCTCCAGGAAGTCTTAGCGGTGACCCAAGACAGGCCCTGGTGTGAGAAAATTGCATTTGCCTCTGAGATACCTCAGGTGTTCCCAATCTCCAGCATTGTGCCTTTCGATGCAAATGACAAAAGACCTTGCTGGGATGTTAAGCCCATTGAGCCCCTTCCTTCCTCAGCCTCTGTTACCTGGTAAGCCAAAGTCGCCAGACTACTTGTTGAGCCTGCTGTGGGGCGCCTCTGGTGCACACTCCGGCATTCGCACATTTTGGCCAAGTTGTAGCACCGGGAGGGAGGACTCTTTTTCCTTGTGTTTTAATTGAGCATCTCTTCCTTCAAAATCCTGCTGAAAAATATTCTGACCCATACAGCCTCCCTCTTGGCCCAATAAGTTCATCTTGCTTTAGTGATTATAGTTTTCTAAGGATGAAATGAAAAAATATATATATATCTCTACACTAACAAATGTCATGCATGCTGTTAACGGGGTGAGTGATGGTAGGGAAACAGGTAAGGTTTTCTGCCTCAGTGTTCTCACCTGTAAAACAGATATTTGAGTATATTGTTTTTATTCATTCATGTATTCAGTGTTTCCTTCATTGTTTTTTATTTATTCATATATTCAGCATTTATTTCATGCCCAGGTGCTGGGAGTCAACAATGGTTTTTATAAGTTCTTCTGTCCTTGAGAGCTGAGAGTTTACTAAGATTACCCCCAAAGTGTCCCTGTTTCTTTTCCATGCTTTCACTTTGTAAATATTTGATGAGTTCATACTATATCCCAAGCATTCTTCTAAGCAGCTTAGGAGGAAAAAAGAGCAGGAGGCAGAGGAAGTGGGGAGGAGACAGAATACCATAACCTCAGAGACTTGCTGTGGGGAGACAGAGAGATTAAAAAAACATTGAAGAGCTCATGAATGGTGATAGCACAGAGTGTCACGGAATAAAGGGATTGCAGGAAGGAGGACATGCCATCACCTGGCAAGTTATCCCTGGCAGCGAGTCAAGCACACACAAAGCCCTGAAACAAGGGGCCTGGCACCTTTGAGGAATAGCAAGGAGGCCAGAGAGGCCTGAACAGAGTGGCGGGGGTGAGATTAAATGTGTCAGGAACATGAAGGGTCAGCACATGAAGGCTCCGGTGAGGACATTGACTTTCACTGGAAGGTAGAAGTAAGTCCACTGGAGATTCTGAGCATAAAAATGAAATAATTCCACTTTATTTAAAGGAAAGGCAGCACAGAATGAGAGAACCTAGTTAGGAGCTGACTGTAAAAATCCAGGTAAGCCCTGGCTGGGCTGCTTGGTTGATTGCAGCATCCTCCCAAACACCAAAAGGTTGCGAGTTTGATCCCAAGTCAGGGCACATGCAGAAAACAACTGATTGATGTTTCTCTTGCATCAGTTTCTCTCTCTTTCCCTATCCCCCTTCCTCTCCTTCTAAAATCAACGGAGGATTTAAAAAACAAATCCAGACAACAGATAGTGGTGCTTTGGACCCTGATGGAGACAGTCACTATAGAGGTGGGAGGAAATGGTTGGATGCTGTGCTCGTCTGTGTGCTGGAAACTCTTCGTACTGTGGCATACCTCCATGTAGCAGGTACCAGACTGCACTATGAATGCTTGCTTTGATAATGAGGAGCAAGTGTGATCTAAGAGCAGTGACTTTGTTCTTCCCCTTTGTGACTAAGCAGAATGCTCTTCACCCCTGTCATAGGTGCTTAATAAACACTGTTGGAAAAATGAGTGAATTTAGGACACAACAGAGAGCTCAGAAATAGACCCACCATAAACAGAGTCAACTGATCCTGAAAAAGAAGCAAAGATAATTCAACAGAGAGGGTAATCTCTTCCACAAATGCTGCTGGAAAAATCGGACATTCATATGCCAAAAAAAAAAAAAAAAACCAGACACCTCACATCTTTCACAAAAGTCAACTCAAAATGGATCATGGACTTAAAGATAAAACACAATATTATAAACTTCTAGAAGAAACTTCTAGAAGAGACCATAAAAGAAAACACCTTTGGGCTTGGTGATGAGTGTTTAGATACAACCCCAAAAGTATAATCCATGGAAGAAAACTGTGTTAGATTGGATTTCATCAAAATGAAAAAGTTCAGCTCTGCCAAAAACACCGTTGCGTAAAGGCAACAATATGGCAGAGAAGCAGAAGCAGCTGTCCCAGGAGGGATGGCAGCAAGGGCCACCTCGAGCACAGAAGTTCTCAAAGGAGACCTCTCCCTGGGACCTCGGAACAGCCAACTTCGAGCCACAGCATCCGCCCCTAAAACCCTTTTGCAGTCATGCTGAGCAAGGTTGCAGAGAACGTTTCAGTCAATTAATTCTGTTGCTCCCCTGGGGCTTCTCCTCCCCCTGCCTGGGGCTGCCCATTCTTACCCTGGCCTGTGTGGCTCCCTCCTGGGATTTGCGAGGTGTCACAAGAGTGGGGCTGACTTGGATACGCCCCTCTTCCGGAGGTTTGGGGGGCACAGGGCAACATGGAACAATAGCAACTCTCACTTGCTGGAAACTGCAATTTGTAGATTATTTTTTTTTTCTTGAAGTATTAGCATGAAGCCTGGTCAATAGGTTATGGCAGCGAGACAAATGGTTTCTAGAACATGTCATACACTCAGACACATTTGGTAGAAATTTTGAAAGGTGAAAAATATTTGATGAAGACATATTTAAAGTAGTTGTATCACCTGCAAACACATAAGGCAGCCTCCGTAATCTGTGTCCGTCGGGCTCTAGTCAAGGGACAGAAATGACACCAGCTATTTAAACAGAGTGAATGGAATAAAGTATTGTTAACTAGGTGTTCTAGAATGGAAAGAGCAAAAGAACAAGAATGCAAGCATTCACAGAGAAGAAGCAGTTGGCATGCTGAGGCTTAGGCACATAGGAAAAAGGTGAAAATCACTAAACTGATGGAACCTGGAGGGAGGCCTGGCTGGCGCTAGTTCTCTCAGGAGCCTGATGAGGCTGGTGCATGTTGGGGAAATGGTCAACTGAATCCCCATGCTGCTACTGAGGCAAGAGTGCCACGCCAGGAGGAGGAGTGGGCCTCAGGGTTTGCTGAGAGCAAGCAAACTGGGAGGACCGAGTTCCTTCCTCCACCAACTCTCCAGGGTCCCTCTGGCACCCATGAGCTGAATCCATCAGGGAGTCCTGTGGCAAAGCAGAAATCTGGCTTCCAGAGCACCCGTGGCCTTATGACAAAGCAAACGGGGAAGCAGGTGTGAATCCAAGAGTAAACCACCTTATAAGGGATCCTTCTACCAAGTACCATTGATGAGAGGGAGGAAAGTTTAGAAAAGCATGTTAAAAAATAAACTTGAAAAGTTAAATAGGCTGAACCTTCCTCCTGAGATCTGTCATATCTGTTCAAACACCTTTGGAAAACTATTCTTCCCTGACGAGGCCGATGGAAAGCAGTCTGACATTTTCACTGATTCCAAATGTAGGAGAAAAGGATCCATTCGGGTCCACTGTGCCACACTTGGGGGGCCATACACGATCACCTCAGTCAAAGGAAGATGAAATACATCCAAACCTCCTGGGCTTCGATTTCTGGACCTTTCTGTGATATGATCCTCGAACTGCAGGCCATCATTATGTATGTCCAAGAAGGATGGAAACGGAGCTGGAAGTACGTGGTTAGCAAACTAGTGGGACGAAAGTGCCTTTCTGGGTACCACTGTCTTGGATAGCAGACTAGCTCTGCGTATTCTGAGACAGGTTAATCACGTGGGAATTTCCCATAAGACACTCACCCAGTCCATCAGCTGCAAGAGCTGTCAGCAAATATTTGATTGCTCATGAAGAACCATTTGGTCCGGTTTTGTGAAAAAGAAGCCCAAGAGGATGGCTCTTGGTGCCAGCCAGGGCTGAGGCTGGGAAGTCAATCCACCTCTGTCAATTCCTCCCCCTTCCACATCCTCATAAAAGGGAGAAACCAACTGGCCTTCAGGTGATAGTCATCACTGAGTACTTCTAGGCTGGGCCCTGTGCTTGACTTGGAAAAAGAAAACTGCATTGGGGCACTCTCTGTCCCCAGGGAGTCCTAGAATTTAGATGAGGAAATAGGGATGTACATAAAAACACAGCATATGTGACATTATTGGGATTGAAGTGCCAATTAAGTGAGTCACTAAGTCACTGCCTAGAGGAGGCAGCGATGAAGGATCCTGGTCAGGGAAGACTGCACACAGGCGGGGCTTACCCTGGGCCTGGCAGGGTGGGCTAGACCTAGGGATCAGAAAGAGCAAGAAGCGGTGAAAAAGAGTGTGGGACCAGGAGTAGGAATGGTGGATTAAGGCACCCTAAACCCCTTAATTTGCATGGACTGAATGTTTCCTCTAAGGCAGAGTGAAAAAAAAAGTTTTGAAAGGTGACCATGCTTACCACAGCCTTAGAAATAAAACTCATGGAACTCTGGAGTTTTCTTCTTTTATAAAAATCTAAAAGATCACCTTTGCAGTTTTGATTTTTGCAGCTGGAAAAAAGAAATCTGTGTGCAATCGTAGTTCTGCTCCTTTTTCGATCAGTCAGCTCTAGAGTGATGAGGAACCACCACCAGAAGCTCCCGTGCAGGGCCTTGTGGGAGGGGCTCCCGAGTCCACAGAGGATTTTGGGGTGAATGCTCTTTGCAGAGAGTGGAGCTGAAGGAGACCCGCAATCAAAACGTAAAGCAGTGGGCGGTCGCCCGGACATCAGGGGTTCAGACAGTGCCACCTGCTGGGGTTCAAGGACTGAAATGTGGGGAACATGTTTGGAATATGGCGGTGATGTGCACAGCCAGAAATGGGAGTTTGGTAACAAAAAAAGGCAGCAATGAAGAAAAATGAACATCAGGGACAACTTACAGTCAGTAACATGAACTTTGACATAAAATATCTCTTTGAACATTTAAACGAGGTATTTCATGAAGCAGGAATGGAGGGTGGGAGAGTGAGGGTGGAATTCAAGGTGATGGAGAGGAACTCTGCCTGGGAGAGCGGCCTGATGCAGTGGGTCACATATGGAAATAGGGAGTGGGAGTAAAGAGGAACATAATACACTTTATCTTAAACTGGCCGAGATCTCTTTTCTCTGTCATTGGGGATTAGCTACGTCTTTTGACTTTCCTCCTAATTGTCTGCTAGCCTATGGGAGATTGGACAGAACAGACTGAATGAAGAGGGTGGTAATAGAGGAACTTCTTTTCCAAGATTGCATAGGACTAGGGAGTAGGAATGCAAACCAGTCCAAGACATTGCTAGTCCAAGCCCAAGTGGCACAAGCCAAAACTATTGTTAAGGGTGGGAATAATCAGGCTGGAGGTCCATACTAGCCTCTTGTAGATAAGCTGTGGCTCTGTGGCCATGCCTGGGAAACAGGTGGGGCACATGAAATAGCAAGGAGAGCACGGAAGTGGCTCTGTAGACCTACTGCCGTCCAACCGAGACCTTCACAAGGAGTGGCTGTGAGACCCAGGCCCAGGGGCCTCCTGCCTGGGTCAGTCGTCCTCCACAAGGACCATCGATCTGCCAGCTCTTGAGCTGCAACTGCACGACAGCAAAAGCCTCTCAGGGGTGCTCAGGCCCCAACCTTGCACTCCTTTCCCACCCTCAGCTCTTCCCATCTGCTCAGTGTTCCTCTTGCCTGCCTTGTGTTTCCCTGGGTTTTCCCCCCTCACAGTTCATCATCTCTCAGGCTTTCCTGCCCCATCATGACCCCTAATACGCTCATGACCAACTACTGTCCGGTGACCATGGTAGCTAGACCTGCCAGTCTCAAAGGGCCCTGGAGCTCGCTGACCTCCATAACGTTCAAAAATATTGCAGAGGCTAGAAACCCATTAAAGTGGGAATATACGAAGCCAGAAAATAAGACTTTAATTTTTTTTTCATTTTTTCCAACTTAAAGAAAAGATAAGGGAGAAAGCACAACGTCCAGAGGAAACCTGGCAAACAGCCACCGTCACAGAGCAAGCGTGTGCTTAGTAACTTCCCTGTGGACGTGTCGGGGAAAATTACATGAGCAAAAATGTGTTTTCTCAGTATGTCTATTACAGATAAAAAGAATTTTTGAGTTAGGGCGAGTTGGTAAACAACATTTCCTTCTTTCTCCTAAGTTTTCTGTCAATATTACATTGACTTAGAAGATATTTTGCTCTTCTGGTGACCACTGCAGACTCTTCATCTGTATGTCTGATTCAGTGTCCCGGGCCCTCTAGTTCACCTTCCCATTACATTTCTCTAAAACTCAGCCTTTCCGCCAAGTGGTTAATTGTCTCCAATGTGACATGGTAGGGCTCCCACCCATGTTACTTGAAGAAAATATTTGGGAATGATTTGAAAAGGTTGTTATCCTCCAATTTTGTGATTTCGTACAATGAATCAAATTCAAGTAGATTGTACGTGTGAAGGGAAGGAAACTGGGAGAAAAAAAGGAGGAGGCCTTAAAACTCTGACAGGTTGTATCTGAGGATGATTTTTTTTTTTAATTTAAAGCCCGAATTGTGTAAAAGGCACACACTGCCGTGTCTGAGAGCTACTAACAACAGAGCATACACAGCGGCAGTGAGTGTGGGCGCCCACGTGGGGGAGAGTCTGGCGAGAGAGATGGAGTTCTGTGATCCTGCCACCAGCCTCTCTGGGGGTCACGCTCTGTGTGTCTGTCCCATTGCTCTTCCACGACCTTGCACACGAGATACATCGTCTGAGGCTGGCCACCTCACCATGGCTTCCCTACTGGGGTTTCCAAGCAAAGTCACTGGTCTTCGAGGTCAGGACAGAGAGAGCAGGGATTGTCCCTCTGCACAGAACTCAGGACCCAAGTTTCTGGTTGCAGTCCAAACTCGCAACTCATTCCATGAATGATCATTTCTACGAAAACTGTGTAAACAATTATTCATACTGACTGGCTCAATGCTCTATTTTTTATTTTTATTTTTTTTAACTTTCTTTTAATTGTTATTCAAGTACGATGGTCTCCATTTGCCCCCAGCACCGATGCTCTGTTTTTTAAAAGCACCACTCTGGGTAGGTGGGATCTAGGTTTTACAATATAGTGTGGATGCAGAGGAAATGATTTTGTATTCAGAACCTCAACTTTTCATCTTTGAAGTGATAAAACCTACATAATTAAATCATATCATTATAATAGAAAATAGGGATGCTCCAAAAGCCATTTGATTTTGGACTTGTAGCTGTTAGAATTGAAAGTACTTGATGTTCAGGAAAATCACAATAGGCAGAATAATGACTGACTGCAGATGTTCATCAAGAGGCATTAGAAAAGTATGTGTTTTCTGCATCCTTCCCCTGTGCAACTTAGGTTTCAGACAGGTGCTTGTTACCAATTTAAGCAGAATTGCTTTTCATGGCAGAGAAAGGAAGGTCATTAAGCAAATGGATTTCGAGTGGCTCTCTTGCTCAGGTAGCAGGCCAAATTCAAAGAAAGTGTAGGCATGGAGAGTATAGTTGCTGACGAACAAAACATTTAAAAAAATAAGCAGAGAACAGACTTTGCAATTGCATCAAGAAGGTTGTGGGTGAAGCAGCAGAATTTCCATCTGGAAGTTGCTTTAAAAAATAATGATGTATTTTCTCACAGAAGAAGTCCAAGATCGGTTCTGAGGCTTAACAAAGCTATGAGAGACCCATCTTTGTGACGGGGCGTCCTGTGTTCTGGAAATGCTCTCTCTGTTTTGTTCACAGAGTCGGTTACTGCAGGTGGTCATCGTAACCAGTCCTGGAGAAAGAATGGTGTGACCACATGGCTTATGCTAAGTATATTCCTTCCCTGGTAAGAGGGGTCATGTTCCTTAAGCAAAGGCTGCCCAACATCTGGACACAAAGGGGGTTTCTAATGACCAGAAAGTAGAAGTGACAGTTGGGTGGCTGATCAGTCATCACGACCATGGAAATCAAACTTTTCTGTCTGGGGATAATGATAAAAACATTTGACTGAATTTGGTTAAAAATAAGTATCCATTGACTTCGATCCATGTCACATTTGGGAAATTAGTGTGATTCTTAAAAAGTAACACAGTGTCTCCTTCAAAGAGTTTTTGACCACCTCAAGGAAGGAACACATCTAACTGTTATATAATTTGGACAAGATTTAGGAGACTAACTTGGGCTTCCGGTTTTCAGGACATCAGATTGGTAAGTGAAATGTGAAGTAAACCTCAGAGAGGACTGGTTTTAAATTCTAGGAATGACAGATCTCTTCCATTACAATACCTTATATGCACCAGGGCCAGGTGGCTCAGTTGGTTGGAGCATTGTCCAGTAAACCAAAAAGTTGCGGGTTTGATTCCTGGTTGGGGAGCGTGTGAGAGGCAACTGATTGATGTTTTTCTCTCACATCAATGTCTTTCTCCCTCCCTTTATCTCTCCCTAAAATCAATAAAATCATAATCCTTTGGTAAAGATGAAAAGTTTTCTAAAAAAGAAAAAAGTTAAATGCACATCTATACTCATCTGGTGGATCCACATAGAGAGAGGCCCTGATGGTCTCATAGGAATGTCCAGTCTCAAAACACTAAGGTGGCTCACCTGTCTGCTGCAATCATAGCTGTTTCAGAAGGAAATAGTCTGTGCACTCCCTCAACTTGTTTAGAAATCACAGCATGGCGCCTCTTAGCCTCCCCATGTGTCTGTGATTCTAAGGACAGCGCCGACAGCCCGCTGGGTAGGCATGGGATACAGGCTGCCCATAAATGGCACAGAGGAGAACAAGTGCTGTGGGCTAGCACAGAGCACCCTCATGACTCTCTGCTGGCCCAAGTCCAGGAAGATGACCGATAAAACCACCAGCAGGTGGTGTCCAGGACAAACAACACCCTCACATGGACTGCCCAAGGTCTAGCGGGAAGGGGTGGGCATCCAGCCAGGAAATGCCCTGTTAGGTTACACATCTACGATTTCAATGCCAAGATCTGTTCCCATTTAAGACCTGACACTGGAAAAATGGTTGATGGGTAGAGAAATGAGTTTCCTGTAGCTCAATTCTTGCGATATATTTTTGCTACACAAACAGTGCCATGAGTAGAAGTTCTGCAGAGTGGAACCAAACTTCACTGCCATTGGAACACGTTATAAGCTAGACACTTTTCTGGACTTGAATTTAGGCACGATTTACAATGCTGTTTCTATAAGGAAATGTATTCTGGGTTCCAAATGACCAATTTTTATACAAACTTCAGCAATACAATTCACTTGTAATTGCTGTGATAATTGTTTTTCTTTGGGTAATTTTAAAAAGCCAAACAAACAAAAAAACACAAAAATCTGTGGAAGTTCCTTTGGAACATCAGCAATTGAATATGTACAAGTCTATAATGATGAAATGCACAAAATAAGAATTAATAGTACTGAGAGTGATGAGACTGTTGTGGGACAGAGCTGCATCTGAAATAAATGCATTCTGTTAGGCAAAGAGGTTTACCTAACAATTTTAAGCTGCAATCTTTTTAATTGTGTTCAGTTATCTGTAGAGACTAACCAACCTCTTACTGAGTACAAAATCATACACCTAGTTAAATATGAACTAATATAATCAATGTGAAAGTCTCAAGAGATTCTTACCAGTATTCCCAATATTACCAGAGGAATCTGAGGCACAGTGAATTAAATTACCCAAGGTCACATGGGAGTCCAAGCATTTTAACACCCGACTTTCACTTTTAATATCTACATTTCTACTAAACTTTTGGATTCAAAATTGCACAAATCTTTTAGATTTGTTGAAATTTATAGCTAATCTCATGTTTTTGAAAATTTAATAGTAGAAAATTTAATAGTGTAAGTCATATGGCAGCATCGCACACTTAAGGACATCTGCATTGCACAGAAAAAGTAGAAATGCAGCCCCAGCCAGATAGCGCAGTTGGTTAGAGTGTCATCCCGATACACCAAGGCTGTTGGTTCAATTCCCAATCTGGGCACATGCCTAGGTTGTGGGTTCAATCCCTGGTTGGGGTGCATACAGCAGACAACTGATTAATACTTCTCTCTCCAGCCCCCACCCCCACCTTTCTCTATCAAATCAATACACATATCCTAGGGAGAGGATTAAAGAATAAAAGTAAGTAATTTTTTAAGTGGAACAAAATTGGTGTTTCTCTTCCTTTCTCTCTCTCTAGAATCAATAAATTTTAAAAAGGTTTAAAAACACTTTCAAAATAGAAATGCTTCTATCACCTAAGTATCTGTCCTACGAAGACCCCCCTGGAACTGCCAGCACCCAGAGAGGCACAAGAAGGGGGCTCTGTAGTCACGAAGCTGAGGTTGAAGTAGTTCAACTCTCCGACCCTGTTTCGTCTGTTCTCCAGGGAAGATAATCTCCATGTTGCAGGACTGTTGAGACACACTACTGTAGTGAGGGGCATGGTCTCTCCAGACATAGGAGTCAGTTCCACCAGTGTCTTAGTCCCAGCCTATAAAGTGCAGAACCTAATGTCTCCATTAGATCCAAAAGAGAAAGGTCTGAGTGAAAGTGCAAAAAGACTTTGGAAAATGTATGTAATTTCCACACAGTAGTTGATCCATCTAGCTCAGAGGACATTAGATACCTAAGTGTTCCAGGAGGTAGGGTACGAGCTTGAGGATGCAGACTTTTCTAATTAGGATGGTTGTCCTGAAGCACTTCAAGTTGTTCTCTCTAGTTAGGGAACCTCGCGTAAGGCCCTTCCTCTCCTAGGACACAAAATCAAGTGGCAGGAACAGCAGAGCTCACCTATCCTCAACTACCAACTCCAGGACTTAGCATCCCCTTTCTCAACCACAAGACAGAAATATGAACTCTGAGGCAATGACTAGTACAACTTCTGACCTAAAATGATTGATCATAGTTTATTTCCCATTTAAACTATTTTCAAGACATACTGACACAACCTGAGTGACTTTGGAAGAACTTGGAAATCGTACGATTGATGTTCTTTCACAACACGAGCAGGACTCAAAACAATGGAAGCAGCACATGTCTCCCCTACCAGAGTGGGGGGAGCCTTGGGAAGATGTGCAATGACTTCTCAGGTCCAAACGAACCTGTGCAAAGGACAGCTCCTACCAAAGGGGTTGGCATCAACTGAGTAAAACCACAGAGAAATCTCGGAGAAGGTAAGTGTGTGCAGGGGTGACTCTTAGGAAATCTGGCTACATTGAAATGTTGGGTTTTCTTTCCTTCTCATTGAAGATGCAGCCCCTTTGGACTCTTGATTAGTCCCCAAAACAGAGAACCTTCTCAGTTCCTTCAGAATATTTAAGACCAAAAACATGGTCTCAGCCAGCCCCACATTGTACAGAGGAGAACTGGATTCCTAGACCTCCGTGGACTTGGTCTAGTTCCCCCTCGATGTGTCAGCTGTGCTCGTGTTTGTGACTCCACTGCTCACATCAGAGCCGGGACTGCAGCGTGTTTGCTTTTCATCTCACATGCAGCTCAGCTCCTCGTCTGTGAGTGCTGTTAGCTCGAGGAAAGGAGTAACGTCCTGGCTGTTGGTTTACAGGCTGTGAACTTGAAAATGGAAGGCATGCCGAGTATTCCCTTTAACAAGGAAGGAGCAGCAGCTACAGTCCACCCCGGAAAAGAAGAAGAGGTTTTCCAGGTCCCACAGAACTACTCAGCCACACCTACTGAGTGCAACCTTCCGATAACGGGGGACAGCCAATAAAGCTGATGCCTGGTCCCAGCACTGTGTGCTCGGGCCGTACCCTTGAACTCATGGCAGCTTCGGGACGATTGATGACATGGGTATCATTGCATCACACCACAACCTGGAGCGACTGAAGAAGCAGGAAGAAGGCAAGGATATCGACTTTCAGTAGATGAATACTAAGTAGTTTCACATTGCCGAAGCATTGGACAACAATAGAGTCCACCTTACAGAGCACAGTTTTAAGCAATACGTGAGAGTCAAGCTGTCTACATCAGTCTGAACACATCTTGGCTAAACAAACCAGCCAAGAGCAAGTCATCTTCCAGGACTAGCTCATGTCCTGGAAACAACTGATTCCCTGATTCAAGGACAAAAGGACCCGCTGCAAATTGTTAGGTCTGGTATGGCTCATGATGCCCGCGTGTTTTCAGAACCCTGTCATGGATGCGAGCTGGAAAATACCGCACACCTGCAACAAGTGGTCCCGATGTTCATAATGCATTTAGGTTTAGAATCATTTTGACAGAAACAGAGGTAAGTTTTATAAGAACAAAATGCCTTGTTTTAATACAGCATCACCATTTGGGGGAATGCAC
Source organism: Tonatia bakeri (assembly GCA_004024845.1). Lineage (NCBI taxonomy): Eukaryota > Metazoa > Chordata > Mammalia > Chiroptera > Phyllostomidae > Tonatia > Tonatia bakeri. The sequence continues at coordinate 4,310 of PVIA01002461.1, read as the reverse complement.
AGCAAATTGGCCTTTTCGAAGAATTCATCACCGTAACGGAACATTTCATACATTACACGTTGAGGAGTCAGCAACCACAGTGAAGGCTGCCATAGTGAGTATCTGAGCACGTTTTCCTTAAAAACAGGACAGGGCTCTCCTTCATTTGACTCGGCTCTAAGAAATTCTCTATAACTATTTCTTGTCTAGTACAAGGACTAGTACGTCGGAAATAGCACAAGGCAAGTTTACGTTTTCCGAGGAGTAGTTAATTGGAAGTATAAATTGTTTTGCATTTTTAAAACACACACATACAAAGGGAAGTTATCATACAGTGCTTGCCTCTCAAGTGTAATGTTCCCAAAATGCTTTCGACGCTGCTATGGAGCACAGCATGGAGGGAGCACATCAGTAAGAAACAGGTGGGTGATTAGGGCTTCCAGACTTTTCAGTGGGAGATCTGAAGAGTACGATACATTTATATTTTAGAGAAATTGCTTTTTCCTACTGATAACGTGTCCCTGAGTAAAGACAAGCCCCTGTGGGCACACTGTTTTCCACCAACTGCGGCCACCTGCCAGGGGCCCCAACACACGAGGTCTCTTCTACTGGATCCTACAGTTTTCCTGGGACTCGGTGCCAGCTTCTGAGCTGGGCACGGGGCAGCCTCGCTTGGACTTCAGGCCCTCACTGGGGCTGTCGGCCCACTGTCTCTTAGGGATGTTGCTGGCCAAGAGAGGTCTCGCTGAGGGGTCTTGGAGGATGGTGCCCGAACCCGTGGGGCTTTGCTGAGCCACCTTGACCTGCAACACAAGCATCTTTGTTAGAAGCTGCAATCTCATTCACATTCCTGCACCGTTTGTCATCAAACCTGCAGTCAGATTCTTCTTCCCCAGGTGTTGCACACAGCGTTACCCTTTCTTCTTGCCTAAGGACAGGTCCCACCTAAGAGCTGGGAAGCAGTCTGACACAACCCCTGACGAGGCACCTTGCAAACCTTCCTGGACACCTTTGATGGCCAGAGACCTGCTCCCAAGGCCAGTGTGACACTGTCAGACCAGAGGGAAGCTCTCTCGGGGCAAAGACTCAGCCTCTTTACCTTTGTGTCCCCTGACCACCTAGCAGACATTCAACATACACCTAAGAGAGAACCCAAACCAGCTTCATTTATCTTAGTGGAGCGGCCACTGTCATTCAAATGAACGTAACCCAAGTGAGTGACACCACCTTCGTAGGATGTAAGCCTTCTTTACAATATGGAAAAGACCTCCCACTTGTCCTCATGTAACATTTTGATCATACTCAGGTCATCTTTGTGTGGTTTCCAGGTCGGATCTGCATGGTAGCAGAGGTCAGCAATCTAATACAAAAGCCAGGGGGTAGTACATCCCCTTTCTGATGGCTTGCCTTAAAGAAGAAAGAAGGAACTGGGAAAATGGAAGGCTTTAAGAAACAGATGAGAGTCAGGAATTTCTTGGAGGTTTACATATTAGTGAAAGAAGACAGTGGTCAGAAGAGAAAGAGGAACAAGACAGATGAAGTACACAAAGGCTTCACTTAGCCAAAATCAAAGGTAACAGTTTTGCAGAGATTGCAGGAGGAAGATCTTTGAAACCAAACCAAACACAAAGGAACAGAGGACAGGCTCTCACAAGGGCCATGCATGTTCAGTCCTGGCCCTGAGAGGCAGCGCTGCGACAGGTCTCTTCCTGAGCCCGTGGCTGCCAATGACCTCCCTGCGAAGCAGCAAGGAGGAAGAATGGAAATTATTTCCCTATTTATATTCTTTCCATAGGAAGTATGTGGTTTTAAAAGGCAGCTCAATACTTTTCATAACAGAAAACACAGCAAATCTGGCCAACAGATCACATCCCTGGAAAGCCTGCCTGTACCTCAGACCACGTGCAGGACACTTAAAAGGGGCAGCAGCCCTGAAGAATCAGGATGAGGACTGAACGGGAAATTAACATACATGGAACCATGGAACGCTGATGGAGAAAAACACTTTTACTAGTACTCTTTCGTTTGTTTTAATGTGGAAAGCGATGCAAAGGACAGGCATTTCCCTGGAACCCATCAGAGGCTGGGGAACCGAATCTTTAGACTCACCGTAGAAAGAGAGAGGGGGAAGATACCATGGGGAAAAAGAATTTGAGCTAGTAAGACTCTTTCTTGACCCTAATTAAATAACTAAAGTCCATCCCTGGACTTCCCCCGCGCCTGTAGGTTCAATTCCTCTGATGCGAATCGAGGAAGCTATAGTGTGGTGACCTGGGTTTAAACTATGGATGTGATCCTCAGCCTGCTTGCTTAGCCTCAGACCTGTCGATAACAAGATGAGGTCAAATTCACCAGGTACTTAAACTCTCAGGTTCATCCAAACACTGTCTTACAAACTACATCTACAGCCACAGTGGGGAGAGGGCAAGGATGTGAATGGCTCCATGAAAATGAACCACATTAGTGGGGAAAGAGCACAGAGCCCCACAGAACTGCTGACTGACAGATGCTGTGGTGAGAGCGACACCATCCTCCTCTACACCTTAGTGGCCCATCTGCTGCACTGACCAACCCCAGGTTCAGATCAGGTCTACACACATCACACTCCCTTGTCTCCAGCAGCTAGGACTCCTGGGTTTATTCCTCCCAGAGACATGGCAGAGAATGGTCCTCACCTAGCCTGCTTTTCACCTCTTTTCCCCTTGAACTTACCACTGTCATAAGCCACTGTCTTGCTCAAAACTCAAGCCAGCCACTTCAGGTGAAGGCGATAATCCTGCATTTCTAAGCAACTGCTTTAGAAAAATGATGCCTTGCTCTATATTTTTCAAATTGAATGATGAAATATGTTTAACCGATGAGGTGAGCATTTCATAAGGCAACTCAGAAAATGCTGAATTAAATTAAAATTCAGGAAGCTGGGTTTTGAAGTTTGCATCTAATCACCCAGTCTCCTATAACCTCCTGTCCAAAGGACCCCCCTTCAATTGCTCACATGCACAAAACTGCTTAGCAATTCATAAAGGCTGGTGCCTCCTGCAGCCTGCAGCTGAGACAGGGATCAGAAAGATGCAGGAAACTGGCTAGGACTCCCTACACAAGGCCTTCAACAGCAGTGTGGAGAGCTCGCCCCCTAGTGGGCAAAGCCTTTTTTCTTAGAGAATCAGTCTGAACTCCACATGCAACTCCACTTACCATCACCTCCTCATAAAAGAAGAGAAAAAAGACCTGTGTGCTGATTTCAAGACATGATTTCCTAACACACTTCTCAAACATCTGTTTCTTTCTGCAGCCACTTCAGGATAACATCAACAGCTCTATGCATTCAACGAATATCAGTTGAATGCCAGACGTTGCATTAGACAGGAGGACACAGGTAAACCACAAACAATGAGGAACCTCACGGAACCCATCTTGCAACTCAGAAGACACTCTTTTAAGCAAGTAAATACAATAAAGTGAACCAGGATGACACAATGGAAGTGCAGGGTACTTACTACCTAAGTCATGATTTCCTATTTCAGAGCCAAATACCCGACTGGATCCCTGTAAGTGTGAGACCGGCAGACAGCCATTGGCGTGCACTTTGGAGTAAGGAGCAGCTCCCAGTCAGCCACCTAAGGAAATGGCCCAGCCTCCTCTGGAACCTAAACTGGACTCCTAGGATGCAGGTCAGTGGCTATCTTGTGGTTAATACCTTTGGTGCAGCTTGGAAGCTTCATTCTTTGGGGTCACTAGTTGCTTCATGGAAAAGAAGCTGTTTTAATGGTCACTGGAATGTCAGGAGCTACCCCAGTATACTCTCTTCAGTTGTTTTGTTGTTACCAGAGTCCAAAAGTGAAATGTAAATGGGAGGGAGGTAGGGAGGATGGGAGGGATGGGGGAATTGATGAGGGAGGGAAAAACGTGGCACAAAATGGTAGCATATTGCTAACACAAGCAATGGACGATCGACTACAATGAGTGGAAGAAAATTCTGACCTTTCCTCCTCACTCTTGAATTAAAAAAAATTGTTCTGCATTATGCTAAGTGAAATAAGCCAGGCAGTGAAAGATAAACACCATATGATCTCACCTTTAACAGGAACTTAAACAACAAAACAAAGAAACAAGCAAAATATAGTCAAAGACACTGAAATAGAGGGCAGGCAGAAAGTGACCAGAGGAGAGAGAAGAGGGAGTTTCCCCTTTTCAGGGGAAAAGGGGAAGGGTTTACAGGAACAAAGTTAAAAGACACATGGACAAAAACTAGGGGGAGGGTGGTAATGGGAGGGAAGTTGGGAGGGAGGGGTGGGTGGGCTGGAGTGGGAGTAAAGGGGAGAAAACTGTAC